>JAQFVV010000290.1:771258-1199024 GCA_028023455.1 Epiperipatus broadwayi | reverse complement strand
CGTGTGCTCTTCCGATCTAGCATGTTCATAGCGCGTTTTAAGCTTGGAAATGAAGCCTGGTTACAAATTTTTAAAAATTGATGAATTTGAATACTTTAACATTGCAGTTCAGTATAATTTAGCTAATTTTACCTAAATATGACAAAACCAGTAAAAAAATTCATTCAAAATATAGTACTGTACACCAGCATGGTCTTAGCGGGTTTTAAGCTTGGAAATACAGCCAAATTACACATTCCTAAAAATTGATGAATTTGAATACTTTAACATTGCAGTTCAGTATAATTTAGCTAATTCTACCGAAATATGACAAAATCAGTGAAAAAATTTATTAAAAATATATTACTGTTTACCACCATGTTCATAGCGCGTTTTAAGCTTGGAAATACAGCCTGGTTACAAATTTTTAAAAATTGATGAATTTGAATACTTTAACATTGCAGTTCAGTATAATCTAGCTAATTCTACCGAAATATGACAAAATCAGTGAAAAAATTCATTAAAAATATATTACTGTATACCAGCATGTTCATAGCGCGTTTTAAGCTTGGAAATGAAGCCTGGTTACAAATTTTTAAAAATTGATGAATTTGAATACTTTAACATTGCAGTTCAGTATAATTTAGCTAATTTTACCTAAATATGACAAAACCAGTAAAAAAATTCATTCAAAATATAGTACTGTACAACAGCATGGTCTTAGCGGGTTTTAAGCTTGGAAATACAGCCAAATTACACATTCCTAAAAATTGATGAATTTGAATACTTTAACATTGCAGTTCAGTATAATTTAGCTAATTTTACCTAAATATGACAAAACCAGTAAAAAAATTCATTCAAAATATAGTACTGTACACCAGCATGTTCTTAGCGGGTTTTAAGCTTGGAAATACAGCCAAATTACACACTCCTAAAAATTGATGAATTTGAATACTTTAACATTGCAGTTCAGTATAATTTAGCTAATTCTATCGAAATATGACCAAATCAGTGAAAAAATTCATTAAAAATATATTACTGTATACCAGCATGTTCATAGCTTGTTTTAAGCTTGGAAATACAGCCAGGTGACAAATTCATAAAAATTGATGAATTTAAATACTTTAACATTGCAGTTCAGTATAATTTAGCTAATTCTACCGAAATATGACAAAATCAGTGAAAAAATTCATTAAAAATATATTACTGTATACCAGCATGTTCATTGCGCGTTTTAAGCTTGGAAATGAAGCCTGGTTACAAATTTTTAAAAATTGATGAATTTGAATACTTTAACATTGCAGTTCAGTATAATTTAGCTAATTTTACCTAAATATGACAAAACCAGTCAAAAAATTCATTAAAAATATATTACTGTATACCAGCATGTTCATAGCGTGTTTTAAGCTTGGAAATGAAGCCTGGTTACAAATTTTTAAAAATTGATGAATTTAAATACTTTAACATTGCAGTTCAGTAGAATTTAGCTAATTTTACCTAAATATGACAAAACCAGTAAAAAAATTCATTCAAAATATAGTACTGTACACCAGCATGGTCTTAGCGGGTTTTAAGCTTGGAAATACAGCCAAATTACACATTCCTAAAAATTGATGAATTTGAATACTTTAACATTGCAGTTCAGTATAATTTAGCTAATTTTACCGAAATATGACAAAATCAGTGAAAAAATTTATTAAAAATATATTACTGTTTACCACCATGTTTATAGCGCGTTTTAAGCTTGGAAATACAGCCTGGTTACAAATTTTTAAAAATTGATGAATTTGAATACTTTAATATTGTAGTTCAGTATAATTTAGCTAATTCTACCTAAATATGACAAAATCAGTGAAAAAAATTATTAAAAATATATTACTGTATACCAGCATGTTCATAGCGCGTTTTAAGCTTGGAAATGAAGCCTGGTTACAAATTTTTAAAAATTGATGAATTTAAATACTTTAACATTGCAGTTCAGTATAATTTAGCTAATTTTACCTAAATATGACAAAACCAGTAAAAAAATTCATTCAAAATATAGTACTGTACAACAGCATGGTCTTAGCGGGTTTTAAGCTTGGAAATACAGCCAAATTACACATTCCTAAAAATTGATGAATTTGAATACTTTAACATTGCAGTTCAGTATAATTTAGCTAATTTTACCTAAATATGACAAAACCAGTAAAAAAATTCATTCAAAATATAGTACTGTACACCAGCATGTTCTTAGCGGGTTTTAAGCTTGGAAATACAGCCAAATTACACACTCCTAAAAATTGATGAATTTGAATACTTTAACATTGCAGTTCAGTATAATTTAGCTAATTTTACCTAAATATGACAAAACCAGTAAAAAAATTCATTCAAAATATAGTACTGTACACCAGCATGTTCTTAGCGGGTTTTAAGCTTGGAAATACAGCCAAATTACACACTCCTAAAAATTGATGAATTTGAATACTTTAACATTGCAGTTCAGTATAATTTAGCTAATTCTATCGAAATATGACCAAATCAGTGAAAAAATTCATTAAAAATATATTACTGTATACCAGCATGTTCATAGCTTGTTTTAAGCTTGGAAATACAGCCAGGTGACAAATTCATAAAAATTGATGAATTTAAATACTTTAACATTGCAGTTCAGTATAATTTAGCTAATTTTACCTAAATATGACAAAACCAGTCAAAAAATTCATTAAAAATATATTACTGTATACCAGCATGTTCATAGCGTGTTTTAAGCTTGGAAATACAGCCAAATTACACATTCCTAAAAATTGATGAATTTGAATACTTTAACATTGCAGTTCAGTATAAATTAGCTAATTCTATCGAAATATGACCAGATCAGTGAAAAAATTCATTAAAAATATATTACTGTATACCAGCATGTTCATAGCGCGTTTTAAGCTTGGAAATACAGCCAAATTACAAATTCCTAAAAATTGATGAATTTGAATACTTTAACATTGCAGTTCAGTATAATTTAGCTAATTTTACCGAAATATGACAAAATCAGTGAAAAAATTTATTAAAAATATATTACTGTTTACCACCATGTTCATAGCGCGTTTTAAGCTTGGAAGTACAGCCTGGTTACAAATTTTTAAAAATTGATAAATTTGAATACTTTAACATTGCAGTTCAGTATAATTTAGCTAATTTTACCTAAATATGACAAAACCAGTCAAAAAATTCATTAAAAATATATTACTGTATACCAGCATGTTCATAGCGTGTTTTAAGCTTGGAAATGAAGCCTGGTTACAAATTTTTAAAAATTGATGAATTTAAATACTTTAACATTGCAGTTCAGTAGAATTTAGCTAAATTTACCTAAATATGACAAAACCAGTAAAAAAATTCATTCAAAATATAGTACTGTACACCAGCATGGTCTTAGCGGGTTTTAAGCTTGGAAATACAGCCAAATTACACATTCCTAAAAATTGATGAATTTGAATACTTTAACATTGCAGTTCAGTATAATTTAGCTAATTTTACCGAAATATGACAAAATCAGTGAAAAAATTTATTAAAAATATATTACTGTTTACCACCATGTTCATAGCGCGTTTTAAGCTTGGAAGTACAGCCTGGTTACAAATTTTTAAAAATTGATAAATTTGAATACTTTAACATTGCAGTTCAGTATAATTTAGCTAATTTTACCTAAATATGACAAAATCAGTCAAAAAATTCATTAAAAATATATTACTGTATACCAGCATGTTCATAGCGTGTTTTAAGCTTGGAAATGAAGCCTGGTTACAAATTTTTAAAAATTGATGAATTTAAATACTTTAACATTGCAGTTCAGTAGAATTTAGCTAATTTTACCTAAATATGACAAAACCAGTAAAAAAATTCATTCAAAATATAGTACTGTACACCAGCATGGTCTTAGCGGGTTTTAAGCTTGGAAATACAGCCAAATTACACATTCCTAAAAATTGATGAATTTGAATACTTTAACATTGCAGTTCAGTATAATTTAGCTAATTTTACCGAAATATGACAAAATCAGTGAAAAAATTTATTAAAAATAGAGCACACGAGTGAAAAAATTCATAGCGCGTTTTAAGCTTGGAAATACAGCCTGGTTACAAATTTTTAAAAATTGATGAATTTAAATACTTTAACATTGCAGTTCAGTATAATTTAGCTAATTTTACCTAAATATGACAAAACCAGTAAAAAAATTCATTCAAAATATAGTACTGTACACCAGCATGGTCTTAGCGTGTTTTAAGCTTGGAAATACAGCCAAATTACACATTCCTAAAAATTGATGAATTTGAATACTTTAACATTGCAGTTCAGTATAATTTAGCTAATTTTACCTAAATATGACCAAATCAGTGAAAAAATTCATTAAAAATATATTACTGTATACCAGCATGTTCATAGCGCGTTTTAAGCTTGGAAATGAAGCCTGGTTACAAATTTTTAAAAATTGATGAATTTGAATACTTTAACATTGCAGTTCAGTATAATTTAGCTAATTCTACCGAAATATGACAAAATCAGTGAAAAAATTCATTAAAAATATATTACTGTATACCAGCATGTTCATAGCGCGTTTTAAGCTTGGAAATGAAGCCTGGTTACAAATTTTTAAAAATTGATAAATTTGAATACTTTAACATTGCAGTTCAGTATAATTTAGCTAATTTTACCTAAATATGACAAAACCAGTAAAAAAATTCATTCAAAATATAGTACTGTACAACAGCATGGTCTTAGCGGGTTTTAAGCTTGGAAATACAGCCAAATTACACATTCCTAAAAATTGATGAATTTGAATACTTTAACATTGCAGTTCAGTATAATTTAGCTAATTTTACCTAAATATGACAAAACCAGTAAAAAAATTCATTCAAAATATAGTACTGTACACCAGCATGTCTTAGCGGGTTTTAAGCTTGGAAATACAGCCAAATTACACATTCCTAAAAATTGATGAATTTGAATACTTTAACATTGCAGTTCAGTATAATTTAGCTAATTCTATCGAAATTTGACCAAATCAGTGAAAAAATTCATTAAAAATATATTACTGTATACCAGCATGTTCATAGCGCGTTTTAAGCTTGGAAATGAAGCCTGGTTACAAATTTTTAAAAATTGATGAATTTGAATACTTTAACATTGCAGTTCAGTATAATTTAGCTAATTCTACCGAAATATGACAAAATCAGTGAAAAAATTCATTAAAAATATATTACTGTATACCAGCATGTTCATAGCGCGTTTTAAGCTTGGAAATGAAGCCTGGTTACAAATTTTTAAAAATTGATGAATTTGAATACTTTAACATTGCAGTTCAGTATAATTTAGCTAATTTTACCTAAATATGACAAAACCAGTAAAAAAATTCATTCAAAATATAGTACTGTACAACAGCATGGTCTTAGCGGGTTTTAAGCTTGGAAATACAGCCAAATTACACATTCCTAAAAATTGATGAATTTGAATACTTTAACATTGCAGTTCAGTATAATTTAGCTAATTTTACCTAAATATGACAAAACCAGTAAAAAAATTCATTCAAAATATAGTACTGTACACCAGCATGTTCTTAGCGGGTTTTAAGCTTGGAAATACAGCCAAATTACACACTCCTAAAAATTGATGAATTTGAATACTTTAACATTGCAGTTCAGTATAATTTAGCTAATTCTATCGAAATATGACCAAATCAGTGAAAAAATTCATTAAAAATATATTACTGTATACCAGCATGTTCATAGCGCGTTTTAAGCTTGGAAATACAGCCAGGTGACAAATTCATAAAAATTGATGAATTTATATACTTTAACATTGCAGTTCAGTACAATTAATATAATTCTACCGAAATATGACAAAATCAGTCAAAAAATTCATTAAAAATATATTACTGTATACCAGCATGTTCATAGCGTGTTTTAAGCTTGGAAATGAAGCCTGGTTACAAATTTTTAAAAATTGATGAATTTAAATACTTTAACATTGCAGTTCAGTAGAATTTAGCTAATTTTACCTAAATATGACAAAACCAGTAAAAAAATTCATTCAAAATATAGTACTGTACACCAGCATGGTCTTAGCGGGTTTTAAGCTTGGAAATACAGCCAAATTACACATTCCTAAAAATTGATGAATTTGAATACTTTAACATTGCAGTTCAGTATAATTTAGCTAATTTTACCGAAATATGACAAAATCAGTGAAAAAATTTATTAAAAATATATTACTGTTTACCACCATGTTCATAGCGCGTTTTAAGCTTGGAAATACAGCCTGGTTACAAATTTTTAAAAATTGATGAATTTGAATACTTTAACATTGCAGTTCAGTATAATTTAGCTAATTTTACCTAAATATGACAAAACCAGTAAAAAAATTCATTCAAAATATAGTACTGTACACCAGCATGGTCTTAGCGGGTTTTAAGCTTGGAAATACAGCCAAATTACACATTCCTAAAAATTGATGAATTTGAATACTTTAACATTGCAGTTCAGTATAATTTAGCTAATTCTATCGAAATATGACAAAATCAGTGAAAAAATTCATTAAAAATATATTACTGTATACCAGCATGTTCATAGCTTGTTTTAAGCTTGGAAATACAGCCAGGTGACAAATTCATAAAAGCGTCGGAAGGGAACTAAAAGAAGTTTTTGTGTTGTCTTTCAAATAAGTAAATGCCACTCTTATATTGCTTAAACTGTTATTTATGGGAGTGTTTGTCTGTGAGCTTGATTAATATCTTAGTAATTTTTTTTGTTAATATAAAAAAGTAATGAACGTTTTTTCTTTGTTCCAGGGTGTTGCTCCTACTGCCCAGAGAGCCGCTGTCATTGCAGGTGTAGAATTGGCAGTATATGATATCTCAAAGAAAAAGTTAATAATGTCAAATTGGATGAAAGATAACATAATCACTCATTTTGTGTAAGATACATATTTTTTTAAAATTATTTAACTTATAATAATCTTATTTTCTTTATTTATAATGCTCCAATCACTATATATATATATATATATTATTGCATCAAATTTTTTAACTGAAAAAAAAAAAAAAAATTGAATTATAACAACTTTTGCACTCAATCAATAATGAATCTGCAAACTATGCTAATTAAAAATATTCTAGTTTGATTTATTTTATAGTTACAAACGGAAAATTATACTGCCTTTATTCATAATAATAACCTTTTGAAACTTGTTTTTCAACGCAAAAATTAATTATTCATATTAGAAAAATATTAGTTTGAATTTTGACCGCTAGATGTGTGTGTAAAGGAAATGACCGAATATGTACAAATGGTAGGATGATTGTGTTTGGAGAATTGTTGAGTGTTATAGTGGCAAGGAATGGAATAGAATAGATGCATTAATAAAGAATAGGAAGTTAGAGAAATGGAGAATTAGTATGGAGAGTAAAAAGAGTTTAAATGTATATAAAAGTAAACAGAATATTGGTTGTGAGTTAATTTATGATAATAGCAAGAAAAGTAATGTACTGTTTAAAGCTCGAACAGGATTGTTAACAATAAGGTAATATACACATAAATGGAAAAATATAGGTATTTTAATCTGCATGTTATGTAAGGAAAGGCATAGAAAATATTAGGCATCTGTTAATTGAATGCAAATGCCTATAAGCAGAAAAAGGGTGGGTACAAAGTGGATTCTTGGTTTTTATGCTGGGTTTGGGAAAAAATAAGGGGGTTTTAGATATAAAGGCTGTGGAGTTGACAAAGATTATGTTGAGGAAATGGGATTGAGCAGATAGAAAAGAATTTGATAAAAACTTAGGGTGGGGAACAGAGAAGGGAAGTAAGGTGGCTAACAGGTTTCTCTGGGCATAGTAGTTGAGAGATTCCTGACTCTTAAAAAGGAGAAGCCACAGTGCATCACATATATATTTATATTCAGCAATAACCCCAAAACTTAGTACATATTCTTAAAGAAACCTACATTAAATATATATATTTTTTATTTGTATTTATTTTTCATAACTCTCCTTTTTTTCTTTTAATCAACTTCTTTACTTTTTTCTTATCCCTCAAAATTATGTATTTATATTTTCTTTATATTATGCATTCATTTTATTTCTTTTATAAATATATTGAAATAAATTTTCTAGCTATTAACTTTATATATCAAATAGTCCAGTTAAATAATATTTTTACTAATTTTCATTTGTCTGATATTTTTACTAATTATCATTGTCTGTTGTTGTGGCTTTTGTTTGTTGCAGCCTTTCAAACATTTTTAAATATGCTTTTAATTTTCATTATTAAAAAAGCCCCACCCCATTTTTATTTGAAGTGCCTCATTTGCTAGAGTACATTATCAAATATATATCACCATATTTCTATTTTAATTCTATGTAAAATTTTCTGAATATTTATATCAATTTATATAATAGTATTTTCTATATTTATTCATGTCTATGGATGAAGTCTGATTTAGTTTCTAACCATATTGTGCAAAATTGTGTTTGCTTCTCTCAAATCTTCTCTTTCTTCTATATTTAAATTCTCATAAATATTTATATTATGGATCAAAACATAAATTGCAGTAATTAATATGCACAAGTTGAAAGTTTTCTATGTTTATCGTGGTAAAAATTCAGTAATGCTCTCATGTAAAAAAATACTACAAAGACCTTATTTAAAGGCATAAAAAATATCTAACTGAAAATAAATGTCTTTTAATTATCAACTATCAAATAAAGTAATTTACTTTTAGTGCAAGTTTTATCGCTGGGTTAGCAGGAGCAATCGCATCCAATCCTATAGATGTTGTCAAGGCAAGTATTATTTTATTGAGTACTAAATACTGAATTTAGTTTTATTGCTACTTAAAACATACAATGATGTTTGCTAGGGTAAAAAGGAATACAAACCTTTATATTTTAGACTCGTCTGATGAACCAGAGAAAACTAAAAGCAGCTGCTTTGAATGGAACTAAATCATCTGAAGTGATTTATACTAGTTCGGTGGACTGTTTAGTACAAGTAAATATATCATTTGGTTCTGATATTATTTATTTATTTATTTTTATCTATTATTCTCTGATAAAATATAAACATGATGCAATAGATATCAATCAAGATAGAGGAAAGGGAAAGACTTAACAATAATATTAATATTGTCTATATTCTTTATTATTTTATACAATGCTTTTTTATAATCCAGTATTGAAAGTTTCAATTTCCCCAGCAATCTTCTTCAGAACTTCTACTTAAGATTGCTGGAGCAATCGAAACCTTTCAATAGTGAATTGTAAAAAAGCATTGTATAAACTAATAAAGAATATACATGATATTAATATAGTATGGATTTGGCAATGCAATAAGAAAGATAAAGTTATAAAGATGTAACAAAGAATAGATGCAAGAACCTTGCATAAAAAATCAAGATATCTGAAGAAAAGTCTTTGGAGGGATAGATAATGTTTGAATTTAGGTATTGGACAACATCAAACAGTTTAAAAGTAAAAACAATTAAAATTTAAAATAAAATACGACATCTCATAATTAGATGAAAATTATATAACACAGTAAGATATAGCATTATGTTTTTGTTTTTGCCAGATTGTACTACTTTTTTTTAATTTTTGATAATGTTTATAACAAACAGTTCAATGTTTATTTTACTCCAGAGCTACATATTTTAAGCTTGAGTAATGAACAGGCACTAGATAATAAACCTTTTATATCTATTCCCTAGATTAGCTTTTGGTTTATGTTCTTCATTAGTGAGGATTTGGGTTTAAAATTAGAACTAATACATTTATACTTTCAGCAGCCACTTTTAACTTCTTTAAATTATCAAGTCAATAGCTTGAAATTTTAAAAAAATATGAAGATTTTTAACCCAAGCAATTTGCTTCTACAATTATCTAAATTTGATACTAACCAGTAAGTATATTTTAATGATCTCAGTTTGATGCCACCCATTATTTTTTATAGTTTTTATCTTCTAAACATCACATGGCTTTGTAAGTTACTTCGTTTGTAAAACGTTAACATTTTTATTTATGTATAATTACAAGCTTCCAGTGGTTTAATTTATTTTAAAATGCATTACAATAAGATAAAGAATTACCAGAAAATACAGATTTCTGCCAAATTTAAAATCCTAAGATCTCGATACAAAGAGTCTTCAATAGATGTAATGGTAAACTTGATATTGAGTAAACATTTGTGCTTAAATTCAATTTTCTCTATCTATAGGCATATATCTAAAGCATTTTAGGCTAAAACATTAAATAATAATGACTAAATGCTAATGTCTGGTAGATATACATTGACAATAAATTTAAAGCACAATGCTTTTCAGGAACAAATATTTGTTTATTCTACTCCAGTAATCATTAGATACAAGTTGATAGTGCTTATTTAATAAGTATATAGTATTATATAATCATATCTGTTTGTGGACTTCATTAATGAGGAGTTAGGATATAGATTTAATACTCACTACCAGCTTTTATCTTTTCATTATTAAGACATACAATAGATGGCAGCAGTGGAATAGTCAAAATTGAATGTAAATGCTTGAAAACAGAAAGGGTACATATAATGAAGTTATGGAAGAATAAATATGAAAAAAGTGATTATACAGAAAGTGAATTATTGGTTTTTATGCTGGGTTTGGGAAAAGATAATGGGGATTTAGATATAACGGTTATAGAGTTGACAAAGATTATGTTGTGGAAATGGGATGGAGCAGATTATGGGAAAATTTAGAGTGGGGAATGGAAAATAAAGTGGCTAACAGGTTTATCTGGGCATAATTGCTGAGATATTCTTGACTTCGTTTAAGGAGAAGCCACAATACATCACATCACATCACATATAGGTCAGAGTGATAGAAAACATGAGAGCATATAGTAATGGGAATATATGATTTACAGAAAATGAACTGAATGAAGCAAGTAAGAAATTGAAAGGTAGAAAGTCAAGAGGTTTGGATGGATGGGCAGCAGAGATGGTAATGAATTTAGGGCAGATTGCAAAATAAAAACTTATCATGTTTTAATAATATAGTATAGAAGAGAGATTTTCCAGGTAGTTGGAGTAATACAAGAGTAAGGCTTTTATTTAAAGGGAAGGATAATGATCAAATTTAAACAATTATAGATAGTGGTAATGTCAGTGCTATGTAAAGTTTTCTCATATATGGTGGCTGGAAGGATTGCAAAATGGATGGAAAGAAAATAATATAGTGGGAAAAATGCAAGGAGTTTTTGATCAGATAAGCCTATAGGAGATAGTATATTTGTAGTTACATAACTTATGGATATGAGTAGGAATACAGGTAGACAGTTGTAAATGGTTTTTATAGATATAGAGAAGGCATATGATAGAGTAAATAGAAATAGATTATGAGTAAGTTTAGTAAATTTGGGAATGGATGGAGCTTTAATTGATATTATTAAGCAATTATATGAAAAAAATAATTACTATAGATATCAATAAGGGAATATAGAATCAGTTAAAGTTAAAAATGGAATGAGACTAAGGCAAGGATGTGCTCTGTCACCTATTTTATTTTAGTTGTATTTGAGAGAAATGGGAGAGAAATAGGAAGACTAAGAAGAGGCGTAGAGATAACATTAATAGGTGGGAAGGGAGTATATACATTGTCGGGTCTTTTATTTGCGAATGATGTTTTTTTGTGTGCAGAAAGAAGTTGAAGATATGGAAGTTATGCTGAGGATATATGCAAAGGTGGGTAAAGAGATGTGGATTAAATTTACTGAAGAAAAATCAAAAGTAATAATAATTAATACTGGGGAAAGAAAAGTCAAAGAATTTTTACTGGTGGATATAAAGTTAAGTGTGGTGAATAGATATAACTATTTTGGAATTATCTTAAGTAATCAGAGAAATTGCTTGGATGAATGGGAGAAAAAAATGATAAATGAAGCAAAGACAAGAAAGGCATTGATAAAGAAATTAACAGTATTCTTGTATAATGTAGCTAGAATTGGATGGAAGGGAGTGGCAGTAGCAGGGTTAACATATGGTAATGATTAAGTCAAATAATTTTTTGCTTTTGGGAAATATATGTATTCAAGCACGAGTGTGTGTGCGGCGCAACTGTTCCCAAAAGCTATTAATACAAAATAGCTAACTAAAAATAATAAACTAGCTGAGCGCTTTCAAAGGATCTTGCCTTCATAATCATAGCTTGCTAATACATTTAATGATATGCAAATATGCTAATTCCATTTTTTTGATAAAGCATAGCACGTGTCCTTCCTATTTATGGCATTGTTGTCTCGTGAGATGAATAAAGCCTCTTTGATTTTTCTTTTAAGGTCATGTCTCTCTCTACACATGATTGTGGGATTGTCTGGAATGCACTTGTGATAAACCCAAATTATTACTTCCATATATATCCAATTTACACAAAAAATTGCATTCCATCCTTAACAACAAATATCAGCTTTGTTTTCGAAACCCTCCAAATTCTAACAATTTAATTAATAACACTAAAGACCAAACTCCACTTTTAAAGACCCCCCGCACAATATATAATATTGCATGTTCCAACAATAATTGTAAAGGCACATATTATGGGGAAAGCAGAGCATCTTTGGCCACACGATTAGCACAACATAAATATTCATACAATAGAGCTCGCAACGATCCTTCTACCTATTCAGTTTTCTATCAGCACCAGAACACAAGTCGCCATGAGTGCATTCTGGACAATCCCACAATCGTGTGTAGAGAGAGACATGACCTTAAAAGAAAAATCAAAGATGCTTTATTCATCTCACGAGACAACAATGCCATAAATAGGAAGAACACATGCTATGCTTTATCAAAAAAATGGAATTAGCATATTTGCATATCATTAAATGTATTAGCAAGCTATGATTATGAAGGCAAGATCCTTTGAAAGCACTCAGCTAGTTTATTATTTTTAATTAGCTATTTTGTATTAATAGCTTTTGGGAACAGTTGCGCCGCACATGCACTCGTGCTTGAATATGGTAATGATGCATTATGTGTTAATAAAGGGATGTTAGATTACTTAGAAAAAGTAAAAGAGAAGTAGGAAGACATGCATTTGATGCAGAAATGTGGACAGCAAAGGAGGCAATTCAAGGAAAAATGGGATGTTCAAATTTTTATATGAGAGATGCAAAAAAGCAAAATGAAAATGTTCGGTAGATTGCAGTTTATGGATAATAAAAGAATAGCCAAAATAATATTTAATTGGGTTATGAATAAAGGGCAGGCAACAAGATGGATGAGAAAGGTAATGCAATATGCAGAAGATTTAGATAAAGAATTTATGTCAGTATTCTTATACAAAAGGTGGGATGATTGTGTTAGGAGAATTGTTGAGTGTCATAGTGTTAAAGAATGGGATAGAAGAGTAGATGCAGTAATAAAGAATAGGGAGATGGAGAGCTAGTATGGAGAATAAAAAGAGTTTAAATATTTATAGAAGTCAACAGAATATTGGGTGAGAGTTAATTTATGATAATAGCAAGGAAAGTAGTTTACTGTTTAAGGCTCGAATGGGATCTTTAGCAAAAAGGGAATATACATATAAATGGAAAAATATGGGTGATTTAGTCTGCAAGTTGTGTAAGGAAGGCATAGAACATATTAGGCATCTGTTGATTGAATGTAAATGTCTGAAAGCAGAAAGGGTACAAATAATGAAGTTGTGGAAGAATAAATATGAACAAAGTGATTATACAGAAAGTGGCTTACTGGTTTTTATGCTGGGTTTTGGAAAAGATAAGGGGATTTTAAATATAAAGGCCATAGAGTTGACAAAGATTATGTTGTGGATATGGGATGGAGCAGGATTGAGAAGAATATGGGAAAACTTGGGGTGAGGAATGGAAAGGGAAGTCAAAGTGGCTAACAGGTTTCTCTGGTCATAGTTGCTGAAAGATTCCTGACTCCTATAAGAAGTCACAGTGCATCACCTCAGATAAAATATTAGGAATCTGTTAATTGAATGTAAATATAGGGAATTTGAACTCAGACTTCATTGCATCCTTCAACTACCCACACTATCTCATATCATTGATACACATGACCACACACATAATAGAAAAGATAAATAATCACCAATTTACATGTGTGTGAACATGGGATAGTTGAAGGGTGCTTGAAAGTCAGTTCAAATCCGCTACATTTACAATTAAATCCCAGGTATATGAAGAATGCCTGTATTTCAAATATTTAATTGAATGTAAATGCCTGCAAGCAGAAATGATACAAATAATGAAGTTGTGAGAGAATAAATATAAACATATTGATTGTACAGAAAGTGGTTTCTTGGTTTTTATGGGGAGTTTGTTGAAAGATAAGAGGAATCTAGATATAAAGGTCATGGAGTGGACAAAGATTATGTTGTAGAAATGGAATGGAGCAGGATAGAGAAGAATATGGGAAAGATAAGGTGGTTAACAGGCTTCTCTGGGCATAGCAGTTGAGAGATTTCTAACTCCGAAAAAGGAGAAATCACAGTGCATTGCATAGAATTAAAAATAAAGTAGTGCATTCTGAATTTTTTCATTCTCAATAAAAATAAAGTAGTGCATTCTGAATTTTTTCATTCTCAATAATAATGTAATCATAGTAACAAAGAATTTGCTTGTGTCTGATGTTTAATAAAATTCTTATGCTGATAACAACTAAATTAGCATTCATAAGAAAGCCACTCTTTTCAAAAATATTTACAGATTTAAAAAAGAAATCTTTTATTATGTGCATTGAGAATATGTTGAAATGGACGACGATGAAAAAAGAAATGCTACATAGAAAATTTCACGAGTTTGTGACCTACGTAGTGAGGAAAAATTATGTAAGAAAATCTGTCTGTTTTGAGCTCATTTCTAAAAATAAATGATTTTAATAATGTTGATATAACAAATTTTAATAATTTACTCTAAATTCTTTAAAAATGGTGAACAGTCATTTCCAATTTGACTTCATTTATTGAAGGAAGCTTGAAAGTCTGTGTTCAAATTCTCTATAATTAATTATAATTGTAAATTTACAAAATATTTGTTTAGTAATTACAGCTTAAATATTTTGAATGTTATAAAATTAATTTAAATTTTGAATAGTTCGATACAGTTGTAGGGTTTGTGGGATGCAGCCCGACCTCGCTTGAACTTTTTATGAACTGCCAAGCAACAAACCATTTCAGTTATTTTATTTTGAATGTGTTTTCTTTTTCTATTTTAGACAGTACGATCAGAAGGTGTCATGGCGTTGTATAAGGGTTTTGTTCCAACATGGGTGCGTTTAGGTCCCTGGAATATTATTGTATCCTTTGATATAATGCCTCTATTTATTCATTATAAATACATTCTTGTCATTTAATAAATGTTATTGCATATCAAAATTTAAATAATTACATTAGAATTTATTTAATAAGAATAAGAGATTATTTTTTTGTTTCATTGAAATTTGATTTAAGAAAGCAATTTGTTAAATGTGTTGTCTTATGTAGAGCAGAAGAGTGGACAATTAAGAAATGATTTGAATCTTATTAGATATATGGGTATGAGAAGTTTATGAAAGAGATAAGTTGAAAAAATAATATTAGCAATGTAGAAATGTTGAATAAGAAAAAATAATTATTTAATGGGTAAATAGCGAGGAGAAAGAGAAATTGGATTGAACATGTTATATATAATATATGATGTAGGGATTATGAAGGGTAAAAAAAGGGAAGTGAAAAGAAGAACATAATAGATGTTGTTAAAGAAGAAAGTATAAGTAATGGATAGAAATAATTGGACAATATGATTTGTATTGGAGTATGTAGTAATGAAAAAGCCAAAAATTTATTAAAGGATTTGTTACGAAAGGAAAATTACTATGGTATATGTTTTTTATTATATATTTTAAAAAAAATTGCTATATGTATGTATAGGTAAAAAATAAGATGAAACAGTGTTCATGTAGCCTATTGAAGAATATGGGTTTCTTTAACACCCCACCGAGAATTAGGACTTTTTTTTTTTTGGTGTTGTGTTGGCTAATCTTTTTTCTCTAGATTGTAACTTGTATTAAAAAATAGAATCTAATTGCCATTGTTATTTTGATTATTAAAAAAGTAACATAAATAGCAATCAGAATAGGAATTCTAATTAGTTATTTAACCAGGTAATATATTCATGTTTACATCATATTCTATGGCTATAAAGTTAATAAGTGTTTAAATTCCATATGTTCTTAACTTATATAGTTCTAAAGTTCTGAAATCAAACTCATTATTTATTAAAAAATATTTGTTATTAATAAATGCTTTCTAAAGTAATATTTATATATAAATTTGTGTAATATATATCAATAAATGAAGTAGCATTTGGAAAATTATGTAAGGCTTGGCTAGCTGAGAAGATCTAATTGGTCAAAATTCATCTTGGAAGCCATCAGCATGTTTTCTTCCTTCTGATGTCTGCAGTTATGTATTTGTAATGTAAAAATGAGAAGCTATCTATATATTTTTAATAAATAAACTATAATACAAATTGTTAGTAAATGAATGATGTATAATTATTTAAGACTTGTTATCTAGCTACATAATACACAATACAAATTTATTTTCTTAACATTTTATTTTCAGTTTTTTATTACCTACGAACAACTGAAAGTTCTATATTGAAGAATAGAACTTTTTGATCTCTTTTCAGCTGTCTACAAATTCGTGATGTATATGAATAAATTTTAATTTATAACAAAAATACAACTTTGTCTTGATATTCATTTCTTTTTTTCACATTTCTTTTTAATATAAGCTATGTATGTTTATATATGTGATATTTAAGAATACGACTTAATTTCAAACAAAAGGGGATTGCATTTATACATATTGTCCCCGACTTCACAAATTATTAATACAATTGTGAACAATAAGGCTAATCAAAAAATAATTATTATTCTTCAGCCACAAAGGAATACTATCCATTGATATATTGAGTCCTCTATAGATAAAAATAATAGAAATAAATATCTTCTGAATGTCATAGACCAGTTCATAAAAGTCTGCAGTACCATTAATGAATCAAGCAGAAAAAGAAAACTAACGTAGACTTTCAAGTTCCCTTCAACTATTCACTCTATCCCATACAACTGATATACATGACTACACATATGTGAAAATATAAATATTCTCCAATATATATATATTTCATGCTGAACTAACACTCATCAGTCAGGCCAGATCATCATCTCCCACACACATACATATATATATATATAATCAGTGCTTGGTTTATAGAAAATCTTCAAACTTTAATGGAAAGGCTTCAATCTACTTCACCCTCCAACTCTTCAATCATCCATACCATTGAAAATATGATGATGGAATGGCCAAATTCCTTGTTGATGCTAATATTATTGTCATACCCATATTGACTTTAAATCACTCTGACCCCTCATGTATAGAACCGTATCTATTTTAAATGCACAGAAGAGGGATGGACAGGATACAGGTTGAATCTGTAATCTTTAAATTCAAGTATTATTTACATACTTGGAGATTAGATTTATAATTATAGGAGATTTGAACACAGACTTTCAAGCTCCCTTCAATTATCTCATACAAACCAATATACATGACCACATACATGTGAAAAGGGTAAATGATCTCCAATATACCTATTTCTTGCTGAGTCAACACTCATCACTTGGTCCAAGTCATCATCTCCCATTCAGTACTCAGTTTATATTAATATATCAAATCTTCAAACATTAATGGAAAGGCAGATTTGGACATTCAAATCCTCTTTAATTATATCTAAACTCCCAAGTATACGAATTATATTTGTATTTTAATATTACATATTCAGCTTGTAATCTGCCCACCCTCCTCTTCTGTGTATTTAAATGGACAAGGTCCTATACATGAGGGGTCCGAGTGACTTAAAGTCAACATAATATTGGCATCAACAAGGAATTTAGGCATTCCAAAATCCGATTTTTAATGGTATGGCTCACTGAAGAGGTGGAAGGTGATGTAAATTGAAGCCTGTCTATTAAAATTTAAAGAATTGTGATTGTAATATAAACCAAGCACTGATTACATATGTGTGTGAGAGATGTTGATGGACCAACTGATGAGTGCTGGTTTAGCATGAAATGGTATATTGGATATCATTTATCTTTTTTACATGTGTGTGGTTGTGTGTATCAGTTATATGAGATAGGATGGATATTTGAAGAGAGATCCCCTACAATTATATCCAATATCTGTGTAAAAATTGAAAGAGAGAATTAAAGAATATTGTTTAGAAACAAGTGTTATTTGGTACGAATAATGAATAGATTTAAAATCATTCTACTAGAAGAAATTTACCCTATCTGATATCGATTTAATCCTCTGCATCATAAGGGACCTCTCTAAAACATTTTTTTGTCTTATTAGAGAAGAATAAACAAAACAACTTAGAGCTCTCACAGAAGAAATGTGTGCAAAAAAAAAAGGTGTATGATTGCCTGATGAATAAATAAATTGAAAATTTTTTTTTAAAAAATATATATTTTATTAAGCATATTAAAGTGATATCAAATATTCAAAGTGCCATTTTCAATATTTTTATTATATCCATCATTATATGCCAAAAAAATCAAACTCAATAGGATACATACTTCACATCATTTGAGATTAATCAATCTCAGCATTAATATATTGTCTTCATTTTCATTTAAATATCAATGTGAATCTATTTCATAATATCTTGTTAACACTGAATGCAGAGTTATGTAATAATCATTTTTTCAAGTAACTTTTAAGATTATATCAATAATTAAATAAATTATTTAAACAAATAATGACATTGTAAATATATGAAAAAATTGGACTGTTATCAATTTTTCAAAGTCCATCTACAATATTTTACTTTTATCCATCATACACCAGAAAAATCACAATAATTAAAATATTGGAAATTACATTACATATTTGTTACATAAATATAAGAAACAATTTGCCTTGTGCACATAAATTATAAACTTGATATGAGTGAAGGAGCTGTGATACGATTGTTATTTAGTTTAGGCAAGCCACCCAATTGATAATTTAATGGTAGTATAAAAATGCACCTACACTTGGCGTACATACCCAGTGGATATTTACTCAGACTAAATATAGATGGATAAATTATCATGAAATGTTTTTTTAAATTATGTCAAACATCTCTCCTGTATTCGTATAATTTTAATTATTTTGGGGCTAGACTCTAACTCGGACATTGTGAGTGTATTAAACATTTAATTAGATTGAATGTAGTCTGGATGCAATAAAAAGTACCTCATAGCTTCCTACACATGGTCCTCATTATTATACATACACCACTGAATTGGTGTCGTATCACTTCATTTTTACTGTTACATTTTATTATTTTATAATTGTTATTATTTTCTTAATGTACTTCTGAATCATTTTGTAATAAATGGTAAAAGTGAGATTAGTGGGCAGCCATTTTTAAAATTTATCTTTTTCATTGGTTAAGAGAAATCACCAGACCTTTATTATCACATTTCAAAATACAATACAAAAATATATTTCTGGAATTCATGTACCTTGAATTATCTCCATTTGTTATGAACAAGAAAATTTGTCAATTATTATGATTAAAATATAGAAGCTGTAAAAGTACAAGTTTAATATGAAATTTAAAATGATAATATGAAATATATATATTTCATTTTTTAAAAAATCAGTAAGCTGTCTTAAATTCTGGGATGCAATTGAACTGGTAGAATATGGCAATTTCAAAATTTAATATGCCTGGAAATTTTTGAAAATTGTATCACCATAAGTAAAAAAAACTTCTGAGCTTTTTAAGAACATTGAATTTATTTTAGGCTGTACTTAATAAAGATATTAGATGTGAATGTTAAATGTGATATATATTTTTTTTGTATCTTAGTTGAATAAACTATTTCTAACCAATCATAAAGTTTGAATTAAAGGGTTGACACAAGCATGACTAATCATTGTAGTTTTAAACAAAATTATTTTTGGCCAATCACATAAAGTTTGCAACAAGCATGACTAATAATTATTTTAATCAAAAAATACAGTAATAATTATATTCACAATCCTAATAGAATTCATTTTCTCAATGTCTATATTTAAATAAGAGGAACAAACCCATTGCATAACAATATGAAATTGATTGCAGTATGATAAATTGTTGCTGGTATAGATTGGTTTGTAAAACAATAGCCAAGAAACTTAAATATGTGTACATATCATTAACCAGCACTTCCTATATGGATAAAAACATGATAACTTAATCAAAATAAATGTAATATAAACTTTGCCATATTTACATGTATGGTAATTAACTATAATAAATACAGTATAAACACTAATATTAAATGACTATTGAACATTATTGTTAAAGCTAAAATTTAAGCTTATTCAATTTACTTATGTACTCTATACTGTTCACTAAAACTTTGTATTTTGTTTTAAAATTTTGATTATCTTTATTTGTCTGTTAATGCAAAACTGTTTATAATGTGTACAAGATTCATTATTACATTATAATATTTGAATACAAGCGTAATGCATATACTGAACTTTAGATCTAATTAAAGATTTGAACACAGATTTTCAAGCTCTCTTCAGCTATGCACTCCATCTTATATAAGCAATACACATGACCACATACATTTAAAAAAGATTTCATGCTGAACCAGCTCTCATCAGATGGCCAGAGTGTCTCACACACATATAGTGAGTGTTCAATTTATATTAAGATAGTAAATATTCAAACTTTAATGGATACATTTTAATCTCCACTCTTCAGCCATTTATACTATTCAAAATCTGATGTTGGAATACTCAAAGTCTTTGTTGATGCCAATATTGTTGTCATATCCATGTTGATTTTAAGTCATTGGACACATTAAAATTATATATATGAGGGTCAGAGTGACTTAAAGTCAACATGGGTATGACAACAATATTGACATCAACAATGGTTTTGAGCATTCCATCATAATTTTTAATAATATAAATGGCTGAAGAGTTGGAAGGCAGAGAAGAAGTTTGAAGATTTGCTATCTTAATATAAACTGATCACTTCATATATGTGTGTGGGAGATTGCAAATATAATGTTTTCACTGTATGAAGCTGTATTTATATGAAATGTAAAAATATTATGTAACAGAAAACATATTTAAATTAATATTAACTACAATCCTAAATTTCAAGTTTCCTTTTTGTTTATCACATACAATTATAATAATACTATTTATAGCGTTTCTTAATATCTTTTGATAGTGCAATAAAATAAAAATATTATGTAACAGAAAACATATTTAAATTAATATTAACTACAATCCTAAATTTCAAGTTTCCTTTTTGTTCATCACATACAATTATAATAATACTATTTATAGTGTTTCTTTAATATCTTTTTATAGTGCAATAAAATAAAAATATATTCTTTGATGTTTTCTTATTGTTTCAGCTTATTAGCAGTCTTCAGAGTACAATATCCAAATACATGTGACCATACAATTAGCACATATAGCTCTGATAAAGACTGCTAGGCAGTTGAAACCATAAGAAAATATCAAAGGAATACATTTTTATTTGATTGCATTGTAAAAAGTGATAAAGAAAGGCTATAAATTGTATTATAGATAAATCAATGCATTAATAGGAAATAAAAAGATATAATAATGTTTAAGATAAATTTAATTATATTGTCTATAATGAATGATATAAGTATAAAAAAATATAGATCTGATTTAATAATTAAAAAAAAAATTACACTAGTTTTCTGTTATTTTAACTTTCTGGAAAAACTAAAGCTTGACACAATATAAAATGACTTTTTAAATGAAGATAGAAATTTCTGTGCATAAGTTGTAATCCAAAAACTGTTATCCAAATTTTCTCCTAAAACTTGTAGCTTTTACTTTTAATTACCAATTATTCTTCAATTCTGTTTTTTTTTTTACCTTAGTAAAAATTGTTTTCTTAGGACTATTGTTCTGTCCTTATATGCCTTCATTTTTTTATAATGATTATGAAGTATCTACTTTCTTTATTCCCTTTTTCTTTAAATTTTTCTCATTTCCTATAAATTTAATATGATTTTCTTTCAATATTCTATATTCCAAAAATAAATGTTCAGTATTCTCTTTAACAACTCCCATAAATCACATCTATAGTCCAAATTCTTATTCCATTTTTGTTGACTTTCTCTAATATCTGAAGCTTCTACTCTTGTACCAAATGGCAATATATATTTTTTAATGTATGATATATTTTATATTTCTAATATAACTCCAAATTACTTTTTAATTCATATTTCCCATAATTCTGCTTTTTCTTTAACTGACATTTATCCTCATTTGCCTTTCTTCTTAGTTATATACCTGTAATACATTTATCCCATTTCTTATATAAAAACAAATTGTCTATTGATATCGCATATTGTAAAACCTTTCTCAGCCAATTTCGTGATACCTTCTTCAAATAATCCAAAAACCTATTTTATTAATCTATTTTCATTCATGTATTGTAAACTTGCTTTTAATTTCCCTCATTAAAAAAAAAAATCCATCTAATTTACTCATTCACTATCCACAATTCACCACAAAATGCATATCTACTTATTACTATTTGGATTCTATTTACAAATGTCTGAATTTTCTGCCTAACATAAAATGCCTTATTTTCCAAATGTTAAAGCAGATATCTCTTTCCATGTTATTTTATATACCTTATAGGGGAAATGTGCTAGATTTATAATTAATCCCATGATGGGTTTTTTTTTTTCAATATTAATTCCCAACTATTGGTATATTTCTTTTGCCTTTAGCAAAATATTTCTATTCCTTCATTTCCTCATGAAATATTGTAGCCCCCAATTTCCATTCTCATTTTTACTATTCCCATTAAATATTAATGTCTCTTATTTTTCTTCACTAATTTTAATTTTTTTTTTCTACCTCTCCAGACTCCTCTAATAACAAACTGTTTATCTTTTATACTAGTTGCAAAAAAAAAAATCATAGCAAAAAACAGGACTTGTATATTATATAGTGTTTTCCTGAAGGTTTGTGATGATGGTATTTTAGTTGTATTTATATATTAGACCAGGGGTGGGCAATTGTTTTGGCTCAGGGGCCACATAGGTTGGTGGAGGGCCGCATCGGGGGCCACTTTGTGGAAGTGAAGGTTAACAGAGGGCCACATCTTTTTTCATGACACAATAAACACACTGCTTTATTCCCTGTATTACCAAAGAAATATTTGTTTGTCCATTCTTCATTAAACACATGACATTCATTACCAATTTTACAAATTTTTTGGAGCATTCATGTTTTTACAAAAGTTGGAAATATATATATTTGCTAATGCAAAGACAAAATTGAAATTAATCAGATCAACTGGAAAATCACTGCACATGTATATTGATGTGGCCATTCTAATGGAAAATATGAGATGAATATTCGGTCATGCAACAGGAAGGAAATCTCAGTCCAAGGTGGATTTTTCTGATTGTCTCGGAGGGCTGCATGAAAAGTCTTAGCGGGCCGCATGTGGCCCTCGGGCCGCTATTTGCCCACCCCTGTATTAGACTATTTCCATAATCTAATATTAAAAATTAAATGTCTTTTTAACTTTATTTAAATGTTCCAATTACATTCAAATGTCATATATATAACATACAAATGTGTGTTAGACAATACTATATGTAAAAACTTTAATACTTGCGTTGATATTAGAAATACACACACTTATATAATTCGGAAAGCAAAACTATATATAAATCAAAACATAAATGACAAACTTTGTTGATTCTTCTAACGTTTTCGAAGGTATAACCTTCATTTTCAAGAAGTACAAAATCTTTTAATTTTCCACGATGTGCAAATAGGCAAAATATGCTAATCAGGATAAGAACATTTAAACTTGCCATTTCTTCGACATGGCATAAAATGATTCTTTTTTTATTCATCGCATGTTCATCTGATATGATAAAACACGCCTCCTTCACCTTCCTCCGCAGATCATGTCGCTCTCTGCACAACACGCTCGGTCTATCCGGCCTGCACTGATGGCCCACAGCCAACAAATGCTGTACAAAAATAGAG
This sequence comes from Epiperipatus broadwayi, assembly GCA_028023455.1. Lineage (NCBI taxonomy): Eukaryota > Metazoa > Onychophora > Udeonychophora > Euonychophora > Peripatidae > Epiperipatus > Epiperipatus broadwayi. The sequence goes on along the minus strand of JAQFVV010000290.1, from coordinate 1,174,913 downwards.
GGGTGAGACCGAAATTCTATTCGACTTATGCAAATACTCGTAAGTTTGGAAAACAAAGTAATTATCCTATAAATTGTTGTAGGAAAACAGACATCATCTGTTTTTCTAAAAATGTTTTTTTTTATCTTTTTAAATGCGCTAATCCCAACCGTAAATATATCTTATATATGTAAAATCTACTTATTATCCCAGTTATTTCCACTACCCCATTTGTTTCCATATAAACATATTTATTTCTAATAATAGCATTATTTTAACCAAAATTTGTATTTATTAAACGGTGTGGGAAGTTATTAATTTAAAGTAAAGGGAAGGAGGAATCTTTATGTTTTACATTTATGTAATTTAATTAATCAAATAATTTAATATATTCAGCACACAGTTCTTCTTTTCAAAATAGTTCATATATATGTAATATAGAAATAAAACAAACTAACTCCTTTTTAAAACTTGATTTTTTATTATAGTCATAAAAAATCAAGTTTTAAAAAGGAGTTAGTTTGTTTTATTTCTATATTAATTTAGTTAATTTAAATCATCCATGCCTGTTTAGTGATTAGATCATACCATTACGCAGGGTATTCTATAATTTATGGGTATTAAATAATTAAAATAGTCTTTAAAGCTATATATTTCGTTATCCCAAACGTTGCGTGCATATAGGCTAATTCGTCCCTATATTATATATATTCATGCTTCTCTTTCCTATGGAGGTATTGCAAAGTCAAACCCCATCATCTTTTCCAATTTTCAAGAATGAGGCTTAAACCCTCCTGGGGACTCATTTGGTCACTGATGCATTCTTTATATGGGGATCGCCCTGGAAAAACCAGCCCAATAATGTATAGCCATCCACTCTTCGTTATCAACCGATCCTGCCAACGTATGCAGAGTTACATCGGTATTTTCTCTTCAAAATGAATTCCATGAAGCACATGTTCGGATCCATGACTGGATCACATCAAATACACCGTCATACACGTACCTTTTGTTATATTTCTAGTATACCCAAGAACATCCATAAGCCGTAATGTTATGATTTTTGCTAAATAGATATTTATGTCCATTATTTAAATGCGCATCATTGCGACGATATTATTATTATTAATATATATTCATTAGCTATCCCACACATGTCTGCCACTTAATAAACCAAATTAATAACTATATTTTTGTACAAATGTAATGTTTCGTTATCAAATTATGATTATCTTTCAAGTCGGTTAAATGCTATTTTATTCGTTCTTGGGTGTAGTGGCACATCTACATTATATTTCTTAATAGTGCTAAATATTAATATTCATCATTATAGTGCATATTATTGGCATAGCCACAATTATAAATAAAGCCATCTATTAAATGTAATTCTTAATGTATCAACCAAACGTAATATTATTTCTCTGTGACTCATTGTTAAGTAATCTTAATGAGGCCAATGATCAATCAATGATGACATGCGTTTATGTATGTTTTGTTAAAATAATAAATCTTAAATATATATATTATAACATTTCCGAATCATTGTATTTTCTTTTATTTAAGTTAATATTTTTATTAATAAATTATGCTCCTACTGACTAGATGATCTCCGCTAATATATAATTAATATGATAGGTTACGTTCGTTAGATTGCTTCTAAATTGTGTTCATACTAAATATCCCACCATTAAACTTAGAATCTTTTTGTGTCTCCGATATGTGATGCCGGTGGTGAGAGATGAAATTAGATTGATATCATCGGGATTGTTACTCATAAGTTGGTAGATCTGGAAAATAGGGCAGAATTCATGAGTGTTCCTGACTTATGTCTCTTGCGCATGATTGGATTCAAGATACTCTACCGGTACAATATATATATATGATATGAACATCTTTCTTAATCTAATTATCTCTTAATTTTTTTTGAGTCGCCATCTTGAATTTTTTTTAAAAAATTATACCAAATGTAATTTATAATATTTCTTCTGTTTGAATGCAATAAATATAAAAATATGTACATTGTTAGGAAGAGCAAATATGAAAGAATGTAATAAAGCTGATAAAATAGTCATTACTTAAAAAAAAAATTAAATAAAAAAAGATTTTTAATACTTTTTAAAATGTTGGTTCACAAATTTTAAATTTTGAAAGTTAAATGTTAAATAACATTTTCATAAACAGCTTTATTATATTTGTCTTAAAATGCTGGGGGGGGGGGGATATAACATCACTTACCTGAGATAATTTTTTATTGAAAAAATTATAAAAACGTGATTGGTGATTTTCATTTTTACTAGAAGATTCAGATCTTGTCCTTTCATGCAGAGTATACATTTGATTTTAGTAGGGTTAAAAAATAACAGTAAGAACAGTGCATGAGATACTATGCAAAGAGAACTTTAGTAAATTGTAATATATGAAAAAATATATTATTGAATCAATGGGGGGAAGATGACCTAATATATCATTCTTTTCAAGTAAAAAGTGGATTCAAAAAAATAAATATCAAACAAATAAAAATGTCTATAAAGTAAAATGAATAAAAACAGCAAATCAATAAACAAATTTATTGTGAGCACTGAATATACATGTGTGGGAGATGATGATCTCGACAAAATGATGTGTGCTGGTTCAGCATGAAATATGTGTATTGAGAATCATTTATTCTTTTCACGTGTGAGTGTTCAGGTGGCCAGTTGTATGAGATAAAATGGGTTTTACAAAGCAAATCAATAGACAACAAAATAAACAAATTTATTATGAGCACTGAATATTATGTGTGTGGGAGATGATGATCTCGACAAAGAGATGGGTGCTGGTTCAACTAGAAATATATATATATTGGGGATCATTTATCTTTTTATGTGTGTGTGGTCATGTGTATCAGTTGTATGAGATAGAGTGGGTTTTACAAAGCATATCAATAAATATCAAAATAAACATTTATTGTGAGCACTGTGGTTACGTGTGGGAGATAATGATCTCATCAAAATGATGAGTCCTGGTTCAGCATGAAATGTGTATTGGAGATCGTTTATCCTTTTCACATATTTGTGTGGCCATGTGTATCAGTTGTATGAGATAGAATGGATGGATTGGAGGATCTTGAAAGTCCATGTTTGAATACCCTATATTACAGTGATCTATAATTAACCTGATTTTATAAATTCTATCAGTGCCTAAAATGTATTCTATTTTTAATACATAATTTTTTATCAAAAAATAAAAGTCACAGTTGATAGGAAAATTTAGGCCTTATATTCCAGACTTCAATAAGCAGCGAGTAAATTCATTTCTGTGGAAGAAAATTTTTTCTGGGGACTAAATCTAAAGAAATGGAAAAAAAGGATTAAAAATTGCATTTTTCAAAAAAAAAAATCATAAAAAATTGAAATTTTATCGTAGAAAAAAAATATGTACATCTTTTTTAATCAAAAAAATGGTGGACAGAAAAAAGTAATGCTCCTGAGTGTGAGATTAATTGATACTGTGCAAACTCAATAGTTACAGCAAACTTATGCTAGGGGGTTCAAGACTATCTTGGAATCCAAGGAGTTATAAAATGAATGTACAGTTTAGTAAATTAAATGGTAATGTATTCTTTTCTCTCTCCTTATAAAAACCTTTAATAAAAAAAAACAACTGCGAGAGAAGATGGAGGGGGAATTCTTTTGAAAAATCACAATAACTTTTACACATGATTGAGAAACAATGTCTGCCTTTTATTATAACTGGTTGGAAAATAAAATAAATGTTTTAACTTAATTAAAATACCCTCAAGTTCATCCCTTATATCAGGGGTCCCCAATCCTATGACCGTGGGCACCATGGCACCCACAGACAATTTTATGTGTGCCCGGCGCTATCCAAACACGCTAAAAAATTATTTATCTGATACAAATAAATTCAATTTTTAAAATTTCTTATAAATTATTGTAATCAAATTATAGGGCATAGTATACTTTTACAGCCGTAAAAATATAAACATTAATTATATGTTAAAATATTTTTGAAATAAATATTTTTTTGTACATTATGTGTATTATTAACAATATCCAACTATAAATTTACATTGAAAAAATAAATGGTGCCCACCACCTGGCCAGTATTATAGAATATGCTCTTAAGTGCAAAAAGGTTGGGGACCCCTGGCTTATATATATTTTCCACATTACTCAATGAAATAATAAATAAATAAAGGAATGTATACTAATGATCTATCATTATATATATTCTAACCTACCCCCGCGCGTTCTCACCCCAAATATACTGTTTATTACTAATATTACGGGTTCTAGCTCAGTTAACAAATAAATAAATGAAATATTCAGCATTAATTAAAATGATTACTAGCTCTAATTTTTAAATACAAATTCGGTTCAATTTTAAAATGAATTAACAAATATTTACTATTTTCATGAGACATGGAGTGACAATACCGGGAACGAGATAGACTACATTGAGACATTATCCACACGATACTACCTCAATGGCATAAGAACACTATTCCCCCTTTTTACTATACCAAATAACTAACTCATAGTATTCTTACGACTTTCTGAGCTCTATTCCCTACGATTAAAATAATAATCATATCTTAATCTTTTTAAAACAAGAATCTAGCTTAATTAAATAAAATGAAGTAAAATAAAATAAAATCTCAGGTTCATAAATTGTATTCTAACTAATTTAAAATTACGGTAGTAAAATATGAAAAGGGAATTTTATGTCATAATCTACTACACAGCAACTAACAATAATAAAATAATAATAACAATAATAATATAATATAATCTTATTTCTTCCTAAATAAAATAAATAAATACGTACGTGGTAGTATTTTAATAATCTGACAACAGAATACGTGTGGATACATTAGCATATAATTTAATGTAATATTGTGGCAACCGACTTATGACCAATAAATAATATAAATTTATGATCTTTTAATTTTAACATACCAATAAATTCTCAAAATTCTTATAACACTTTTATGTTTACCTTTTGTGCAAAATTTATATGTCTGTTTCAATTATAAATGTATCGTGATTTCATGCATCCATGTGGAGAAATAACAACTCGGACACAAAAACTTTAGAACAAATTTAAAACAAAGTTTATTAACAACATAAATAAATTAACAATATTTTTACACTATTTACATTGGATATCCCTTACTCTCCTAGCTCAACTTAGTTTATTAGTTTATAAAATGAAATCAAAATATTATTTATTTTTTTCTAGTTAAATTTTATCTTTTTAACACTTAAAAAAATACAGTATTATTACTTGATTTATTATTATAGTTAGCTTATTACAAAATGCATTTCTTATATGATTATCACAAACACTTTTCATCCCTAATATTATTAAAATTATACTTTTTTTTTTTTTTTACAAAATTTACATTCGTAGTGAAATTCTACAAAACAATAAAATTTTAGTTTTATATTGATTGTATGGAATCTTACAAAGTCAAACATTGTTCTACATTCGGTATTAGGTTTTTATTGTTCATTATCCGTTGTTTATTAATCCTAATATTCTCATTCAAGCCTTACTTCGGATGATATAATTATAACTATTAATATACCATGCACAAGTATATGTTTATTATACATTATTTAACTATTTCTTAATAAATATGCAATACTTATTTTCTAAATATTATAAAAAAAAAATTCATTCAAATTTTATTATCACTTTTAAAATACTTGGTTTAGATTTGTTTTCAAAATCTTATATTCATTTTTGAATTAACTTTACAATGTATTATATGATTCTTTCTCTTTTTATGATATTTTGGACTTTCAATTTTAAAATTACACAATTCTATACATTCCAGCAAATAAACTATTCTTACATAAACGATAACATATCTTCAGTTCTATTTTATTCATTATTTCTTTGAAAATATCTTTCTGACCGATGCAGATTCACGAAATAAGTATAGCGAAGATAGATGCATAGGATCAAAATACAACTAGAATATTACTCGTCTTATATCTTGACAATCATGGCACAGTGAATTAAAAGACACTATAGAGGAGTGACCTTTACCTGTCTACCAACCTCTATTATAGGAACGATGCTAAAGCTATTTCTTCAGCTTTATTATAACATCCAAAGTTTAAAGATATGCAAAAACACTGTCCAAACTATATGTGTTCAGTCATAGGGCCTAGTTAACTATACTGAAATCACACAAAACTAAATATGATCCAAATCCTTTATTTTTCCTATTTCTTAAAAAAAAAACATCATCTTGGTTTCCTTTCCACTAGTACTTCCAAGTCACTATCCGATCTTATTTCTCAAGATTTTTTCTATACTGTACATCGACAAATACATATCTGCATTACTAACAATAATAAAATTCATTTATTTTAAAACTATTCCACTGTTCTATAAGACAGCTTGCTTACTACTTTCCTCCATATATTTAGTCATACAAACTACTTAAATATCTGAATACTTTATTACATGAAAGTTCAAAAGAATCACACAATTGTTCTGTTAAATTATATTATTAATATACTTTAAATAAATTATTGCATGCATATTCCGAATTACTCCTATCTCATTATATGTTAAAAATGTTGTATAAAATGTGTACATATAATTTAAACTTTCACCCTTCATTCTTAGGTCAATAGATGATCTAAAAAAATACATTATGCATTATAAACAACTATTAAAATTACCAAAACGACCTTTATCTTCTCGATCGCGTTCCGTAGGCTTCACCATCCATTTTATCCTTGTAGATATAAGATTCACATCCATACACTTTATTTTTAAACAATATTTTTATAATTTTATCAAGTTATTATATTTAAATTTTAATATTACTAAATTTATGTTTATATGTTTCCCTAATCTCACATAACATTTTATATTCTAAAATAAATTAGTAAAAAATATTTAAACTATATTTACTGTACTTCTTTATCAAACTTTCTTGAAAACCGTTCATACTAAAGCTAAAAAAAAATGTTTATTATTTCTTCTTCAATCACTTAATGTTCTATTTTAAGGTAAAACAATTATTGCTCTGTTTAATAATATTCATATATGACAATCCTTGGTTTTTTTATAATATTTAATACAATTATTAATTATGATATCAATTAATCCCGTAAAGAAAAAAACGTCTACATATTCTCTTCTAATATTTTCTGCTAATATTTCCCCGCGTGACTTTTACGATGCATCTTCTAGGTACTTTTATTTAAATATTCAGTAAATTTTTCTATCTCCATGGATCCATTTTCATTAAGTAATTTAAATTTATATTTTCTAAATCAAGCATTTCTCCAATGAACACTTTATAATATTTTAATTCTTCTTAGATAAAGTTTTTTTTCTTTCCTTTTTTAAAAAAAAATAATGACTCTTTCCTATCATTATTCGGTAATTTTTCCTTTCTTTTAAAGTTCTGATAACTATATACTTTGTAATGTTTCCTTTAAAAAGACAAACATTCTTTCTCTGTTATAACTTTTATATAATTTTTCTTTATGATATACGTATCTTAATTTTTCCATAGAGAAGAATAAAAAACTTCAGAGTAGCCTTATAAATTTGTGCGTCATAATTTTTTTCCTGACGGCAAATAACTTCTCTTTTAAGTTTTCCATATAGCGTCCAAATTATATTCCTCTGAGTTACAATAATAAGTTTCTGGTTGAGCATAAATAAAGCTGTATCAAGGCACTTTACAAATATTTTTCCTTTATCATAACTTCTATATACTGTTTTCTGTAGTATTTCCATTTTACTGTAAGGTTTTGGCTAAACTTGAATAAAATTACTGGTAAGAAAACTTTTAAAAATTAGCCCTCCATGTAAAGGTAGTTCAAAATATTATATTAAAAAAAACTTTTAAAACAAATACAAAATTTTAAAATTATATTACTTTTCTAGCTTACGATATTATACAGCTAAAAAATATGTTACTCCCTCCTTCACTTACACATTACTTTCTCCCGCTCCGTCTAATTCTTATATTTTGTCTGCTAAAATACCTCTGTTGATTGGTTAATGACTTTTTTAGCGCGAACAAATTTACACATTTTAGTTTTATAATAGATTAAACCCCTTTAAAATAAAGAATTTATGACGTCATGTCTTAAATATTATTTAGAATGTATTTTTTAACTCAATTATAGTTTTATCAAAATCATTTAAATTTTAAAAACAATTATTAAAATAATATTTAATATCTATTTTAATATTAATATTTAATTTATCTTGTTTTTATTTAAAAAAATATTTAATTTTTTTATTAACTGTATTCAACTTTTAAACACTACTTAAATATCACATCATTTAAACATTTAAAATAACTATTTAATATTTCAACATTCATTTCAACGATAGACAGCAATTACATTTAGTTCCATAATTCACAAACTTTATTATTATATTCTAACAAGCATGTGTGTGAAGGTATATAATATACAGTCACATGATTACTAACTTTATCAGATGATTTGATTTTTAATTTACGTCTCGGTTTAAATTACCAAAACTGATATATTTTATAAAAATTTGGAAAATAATTTAAAATGTAGAACTAAATATAATTCTCACCATCCCAAAGTTTATTTAAAAATATATTAGATTAAATTTGAATATTAATTATAATTATAATATTGCATATAGCGTTTATTTAATTTATTAGTTTTAAAACATTACAATTGGATTGTTAATATACTTTTAACTATTTATAGCTGTATTATTTTTATATGGCCAGCTTTTACAACCATAAGCAAGGATATAATTAAGCTTTATTTAACTGTTTTCTTTTAAAACAATCCATTACACTTTTATATACCAGGTATTTTCAGCCTTAAATTGTACTATAAGATCTAATCGATCCTACTATTATTCATATATCATACAAACATATCTTAAAATTTAAATTTTTTTTAGTAATTGACCATTCTACCTTATTATGACCTATAGATAAGGGCACAATATGTATATAAAAAAAAAAACGGAATTAGTTGATTGTTAGAATATATAACCTTTTTTTAAACGTATGTAAGGAGGCATTAGTTAATGTATGTATTAAGCAGAACAATAATAAAAAATGACAAAATAAAAGTTACTGATAACTCAGATGCATGTATATATGTGGATTAAGCTTTATAAGGATGGTGAATTAGGAAACCACTTAGAGGCCTCATGATGCAATCATGATTTCTTGAAGGCTGTTTCAGTCTTCATCATGGACATCTGTGCTAGTGTTTCCATTAAAAAATGTCTTTCTTTCTGGGAGGAAAAATAGGCGGTTATCAGGCATGATTCTTCGGTCTTCTGCTATGCTACATTTTTAGGACTCCTGTGGAGGATGGACACGGGAGGGTTGAGATAAAAATTTTCTTTGCAAAGATGACTTGTACAGACATTTCCAGACTTTAGAAAAAGATGATGATATTTGAGCAAAAAATTTTAGTATTTATACTTTTTAACTGGGTTTTTTTCACATTAATTAATTAATTGCATACCAATGCTTTCATTGTTTACCTCCTCTTAAAAGCATCATATGATTTTATACTATTGTTAAACAAACAATTTTATATTATTTTTCTTAATGATCTTAACTTAAAATTCTTTTCTTGAATCTATTTTGTGCATCAGCTGATTTCTTTACTTGCTGATGCAATACTTTTTTATATTTGCTGATGAAATAATTTATTTTACTTTAAACTTTTTCTATAATTTCCAAATTATACACATTTAAATTTACTTTATAGTTTACAATTTATTTTAATATTATATAAACACATATATTAATCATTTATTTTAATATCCATTCATTGTGTTTGGCTTATGGTCTGTGGTTAAATAAACAGTGAATGGTAAAGCACACATATATCATCATCATCAACCATTATCAATCCATTGCAGGATGAAGGTCTCTCAAGTTCAATCCATCTCCGATTTTTAGCTTCTCTTCATCCATCTCACATGTGGTCTCTTTCTGGGTCCTTTACAGTCTTTTGGAATGTGGTTTAAGATTTCAATTGTCCATCTATTATCATCTCTTCTAGCAATATGTCCAGCACAACTCCACTTCAATCTTTTAATTTTTTCAATGAGGTTGTTCTCTTACTCATACATTGTGTTTTCAATCTCTTCTTGTTACTCCCAGAATGCATCTCTCCATACTTCTTTGAGTGGTCTGAAGTCCCTGTATTGCTCTTCTATTAAGTGTCCAAGTCTCAAGTAAGAACTGGAAAAACACATTTGTTAAAAAACTTCCTTTTCAAACACATAGGCATATTTCATTAAGCACCACATGATAACATTTCCTATACTAGCACATTAATTGTTTATAAACAGAGCAAAACTCTCCATACAGTATTGCCACCTGTGCTAAACAGAGTAATCAATGGATGCCAGAAGGCTTGTGCATAAAATCCCTATCCAATGCCTACTCATCCAATATCCCCAGACTAGTTTCTGGCTTGTGGCCTTCGTCAGTGAGGAGCTTTGGATCTGAGAGCACTGCATCTAGATCTTAGGATCTAATGCAACCCTCTAGCAACTACCTTTTATCTCTACTTAACTACAAAACTATGAGAATGAAATTTGGAAAATACAAAAAATATTTTCAATTTAAGCTCAATAGCTTATATAGTCATATGGGTGTGAATTCAGTTCAGCACCCATACATTTTGGTGTCTTTGGCTCTTTTACAACCATAGCCACCACTATCCTATTAGGCAGGATTTGTGTTAAACCATTAAGCATCACATGATCACATTTCCTATACTAGCACATTAATTGTTTATAAACAGAGCAAAACTCTCCATACAGTATTGCCACCTGTGCTAAACAGAGTAATCAATGGATGCCAGAAGGCTTGTGCATAAATCCCTATCCAATGCCTACTCATCCAATATCCCCAGACTAGTTTCTGGCTTGTGGCCTTCGTCAGTGAAGAGCTTTGGATCTGAGAGCACTGCATCTAGATCTTAGGATCTAATGCAACCCTCTAGCAACCACCTTTTATCTCTACTTAACTACAAAACTATGAGAATGAAATGAAAAAACAAAAAATATTTTTAATCTAAGCTCAATTCTCATAGTTTTGTAGTTAAGTAGAGATAAAAGGTGGTTGCTAGAGGGTTGCATTAGATCCTAAGATCTAGATGCAGTGCTCTCAGATCCAAAGCTCCTCACTGACGAAGGCCACAAGCCAGAAACTAGTCTGGGGATATTGGATGAGTAAGCATTGGATAGGGATTTTATGCACAAGCCTTCTGGCATCCATTAATTACTCTGTTTAGCACAGGTGGCAATACTGTATGGAGAGTTTTGCTCTGTTTATAGGCATATTTCCTTTTAAGATCAAGTTATTTCTACCAAAAGCACTCCAATCAAGTTTAATTCTATGATTAATTTCATCCATTATGTTTCCATCTGTATTAATAATCTGACCAAGGTATCTGTAACTGTTAACTTCTTCTAATTCATCATAATCAATCTTTATTTTCATATTTTGAGCAAACTGATTAAACATTACTTTAGTCTTTTTAACATTTATTTTTAGTCATACTTTCATCTGATAACTCCTGCAACATTTCCTGCAGCTCTGAAGCATTATTTTCAAAAACAACTACATCATCTGCAAAATCTAAATGACTTAAATAATCTCCATTTACTTTCCCTCTTTTAGTTTCCCATTTTAATCCACAAAACACTTCATGCAGCACTGCTGTAAAAAGTTTTGGAGATATGGAGTCACCTTGTCTTACACCCTTCTCAATATAGACTTTCCCAGTATCATTATGTAATTTAACTGTTGCTGTTGCATTTTTATAAATATTTTTTAAAATATGACAATATCCCAATATCCTGGATCTACACCTTGATGATTCAATGCTTTAATCACTGAAGAAATGTTTATAGAATCAAATGCCTTTTCATAATCTACAAATCCTCAGCATAATGGCAACTCATATTCATTTGTCCTTTCTATAACTTCTCTCAATATCTGGATATGATCTACTGTGCTAAAACCACTTTTAAATCCAGCTTGTTCTTTTGGTTGGTGGAAATCCAATGTTCTCTGTAGACAAGTTGTAATTATCTTGGTAAAAATTTTATATAAAACTGAAAAAAGGCTGATACGTCTGTAATTCCTAATATCTTTTTTATCACCTTTTTTAAATATTAATATTATTACTGCATTCTTCCAATCATCTGGTACGTCTTTATCATTTAGACATTTGGTATATAACTTTGCTAAATTTTTTTCTATTTCTTCACCTGCTTCTTTTAATATATCAATTATAATTTCATTATTATGGAGCCTTTCCTTTCTTCATACATTTAATTGCATATCTCACTTCTTCATTTAAAATTTCTGGGCAATTCCGAAAATGTAAGAGATATAGGAAGTACTTGTTCTTTATTACTATATAATTCTTGATAAAAGTCTTCTACCCATTTCATGATGTCATCTCTTTTTTTAATAATAATTCCATCTTTTTTTTTATTGCAGATATAAATTTCCTACTAATACCAAACTGTTGTTTTACATTCTTGAGACTTTTATTTTTTTCTAACAGCTTTCCTTGCTAGATCACAGTTATACTTCCTTATATCATTTTCAACTTTTTTCTGCACCATTTTACAAAATTCGAGATATTCAATCCTTTTTAATGCATCATTTTTGTATATCTTCATATTTTTTCTTCATAAATTCTCTAGTCTCAGTAGAAATTTTATTGGTCAATTGCTGCTTTTTTCTACCAGCTATCTTTGTTGCAGCTTTTAAAAGTGTATCAATTATTTTCATATTAATGTCATTCAAATCTGAATCATGTACAAAAGCTACTAATACTTGAAACCGATTTGTAAGTTCTAATTTAAATTCATTAGAATGTTTCTGAAGATTAGGAATATCAACTGTAAATATTGTTTTCCTAATAATTTTTGTCTCTTGTTTTGCATTAACACGTATCTCACTAATCGATGATCACTTCCTGGGTTAAATTTATTAAGAACATTACAATCTTGAAATATGTATTTTCTGTTAGTCAAAATATAATCCAATTCTGCTGTACCTTCATTTGGATGCTTCCATATCCATTTCCTTTTAACATTTTTCTCAAAAAAAAAAAAAAAATTCATAATATAGTTTTTCTTTTTCTGCAAACTCCACAAGTCTATGTTCTTTCTCATTTTTATAACCATAACCAAAATTACCTACAGCACTTTCATCTATCATTAGTTTATCAATTCTGGCATTAAAGTCTCCCATAACAATTTTAAAATGTTGTTTACTCTGATCAAAAGCCTTTTGTACATCCAAATAAAAATCTTCTACTATTTCATCACTATGAGAACTTGTTGGGACATAAACCTAAATTATCTGCATTTGGTATCTGCTATTGTATAACTAATGTTGCCACTCTGTATGATACACCATCAATCTCCACAATGTTGTTCTTTCACCTTTTATTTATAATGAATCCGACTCCACTTGTATTTCCAATATTTGTGCCTTTATAATAGAGTACATGTCCACTTTTTAAATCAATTGTTTCACCTTTTGTTCTAACTTCACAAAGTCCAATAATGTCCCATTTAATATAAGACAGTTCTTCTTCTAATTCTTGCAATCTTCCTTCACTTGAAAGTAATCTGCAGTTGTAAGTACCTAAATAAAATGTCATAAAATGGCAGCCTGGGTCCGCAATCAGAGGATTCTTAGCACCCTCTGCCTTTGTCCACCAACTGCTGCCTTGGTTTGTGACTTTACAACCATAATTTATTTTTGTCTATCATGGCTATATATATATATATACACAGCTTCATATTCCCACAATTACTTAAAATTAGTAAAAAAATGATTGTACTTACTTTGCTTGAAGGTGAGCAGAGTGCTCTGTAGAGGAGCATTATATATATATTTATTTATTTATTTACTATTAGTAGTTAGTGTGCTATATACAAAGAATATATATATATATTGTAACCCGAACCCTCGTCTATATATCTGCGGACACTAGTTCTCCTTCAGGCTTTTCTATTGACGATTCCCTTTTACGAACCCGCTGTGTTCTGTCGTCCGGGGTTACATAATGTTTTGTGAAAATAGTTTCAAACACATATACACGCAAATTTTATTTGTTTCATACCTAGATTCAGATTGAATCTGAGTAATAGGCGCCAGGAGAACCCTTTCAAGCTCGCCACGCACGTGCACACGCTCACTCAACTATATCACAGAACATGCCCAAGCATCGCTCCAGCGGACAGCAAGAAATGAACACAGCCACTATTTCCGAACTATATCGCTCATTACTCTTAACACACTATTGACATGCCTTTATCATGGTTAGGCCCGCCCTATATCCCCCAGAATAAATCTCCCAAAACTTAACCTTAACCTAAGAATGGTACGACAATTATAAATGCTATAAATATACTTAACGCTTAACTAACATATTAAATGCACCCATTCAAATTATATAAAATAGATCACTCCCGCACTCATTCAACATTGGTTAAATAAATTTGAAATTCCAAGCGATCAATAAAAGAAACATTAATTAAGTGAATGATTTATTTGTAAACTGGGTAAATAAAATTATTATGCAGATATATAATTTAGTAAGTCTAGATAACACAATTACGGAAGCGAATATTAACTTACATAGATCTTTGCTGAGTATTAATTGTACATATTATACTGGTTGAGTTCTTTAGTAGTTCGGTTGGTCATTAGCAATTTAATCATTTTATACTTAATGTTTGTAAATCGTTCTCCACTTTAAAGTATTTATCTGGTGCATGAATGTGTAAGCAAATGTTAAAAATAACTACCTGTGGGACGAGAATACTGTAATGGGATCCTGAGCGATATTTTATTAATTCCGCATGTCGGTTCTGGGTGAGGCTTCCAGGGTGTGTGTGGTCCTTGAGTTCATTTTCTCCGAGGTTGAGAGCATTCTAGGACGATCAACGGTGCCGGGTGCGAAGGTTCGGCGGCCAAGCCGCGAATTTTGGATTCAGCAACGCATTTCGGCTGCGATATTACACAAGTGTAGGTTAGGTAGTCCAAGCATTTAATCGGAAGCTCCGCAAGAAAAATTAATTATACTTTCCGCTACAATTCAACTTGATTTCGCCTTCAACAACTTTCAATTTAGTGTCCTTTTTCGGTTCCGTCTTGCCTTTTTCTTCTCTCCTTTTTCCCGCCGTGACACCTTGAATTTTTCCTCCAATCTCTATCATGCACTCATAAGTCATTAGTTCTTATTTGCTAATCCTCTTTATTTAATAGTTTCTGTGACATTTGCACCACGTGGGGATTTAATTTAGTTTTTCCATTTTTCTTACATATTGTTTTAGCTGGAGTCGGAAGTCTAAGTAGTACAATAGCATTGTACACTTTTTATCACCTCTGCTTCTAAATTTGGACTGTTATCTAGACCTTACCAACATACATCCTGCTTATTGTTTCAACTTCTCTAAATTTGACTCTACTAATTGCCCCCCATTCAAAATATCTTAGATCGCTTGGAATTTTTTTTACCTATTACAGATTAATTAATTTACTTATTTTTTTTCCTTCCCTTTTGTTCAAAATGATTTAATAAATTTTCTAATTTGTTCTCGAACATTCCCTGTTTCTTTTAAAACGAAATGACAAAAAAAAAAAACTTGACAAATAATGATTATAATAAATTAATTCCTCAAAAATAAAAACTCTTTTAATTTTATTTCAATAAATCTGACAGGTACTCTTGTATAGCTGCGATCTGCTTTAGACACGGCTGTTTCTCGTTTATTCTTAAAACAAGATCGCTTTGTTAAAAGTTTTGTACCTGTCATTTATTTCGTCATCAATATATATTTAACTTTCCTAGGTTCAAACCCTATGTAACGCTATTCCGTTACAATATATATATATATATCATATTTGGATTATTCTATTTTTAATGGGTAAATTCTGTAGTATCTAAATTAGACTATTCTATTTTTCCTATCTCTTTTCTTATACAATTTTTTTTTTCAAGTGGATCTTCCTTTCTTAGTTTGATCATTAACCGCATCAGCCACTTTTATATTTTTTTCTATGTTGGGTGTTGTGTCATGATACAGTTTCAAACATCTCACATTAAAGGTCCTATTTACTCCTTTCTTGTTCTCCAGCAGGAATGCATTTTTCCACCTTTTTTTCTTATAATAAAGGGTCCTCCATTTGTTGAAAAAACTTCTTATACCGATTTTCCAATGGTTTATTGACATGAGGTATTCTAACCCAAACCTGCTCTGCAGTTTTTAATATATAAGGATTTTAAAGTCCTTTCCTATTCCTCTTCTTTGCCATATGTTCTAAATGCATCCTGGTGTGAGCCTGACTTTGGTCATGATTTACTATTTCTGGCTCCACTGTGAGAGATGTTTTTATAAAACCAGGGTGTTGTCTTACATAAGAAGTCATGTTGGAGTGAACCCACATCTTATTCTTGTTCAGGTATTCCAATATTATTGGTATTTGTTTTCACCAACTTCTGTGATTGTTTCCAGAGTATGTCCTAAACAAGCAATTTAATTCCCTTATGACTTTTTCAGATGTTTAATTGAGGATTTCTATTGAGGTTAAAATATGCTTTAGAACATACTATCACATCCCATATTTCCATTGTGTGGATGTGAACGCTGATCTGTGATTGGACAAAATGGTTTGTGGGTTTTCTACTTTGATGAATTGTTTCAAATGTAGGGCATCGATTGCACTCTGAGAGTCCTTTTGTTGTACTGGGTATGCAGAGATGTATTTCAAAAATATGTCATAAATTACAATTAAATGTAGGTAAAGGTCCAAAATGATCTACTGCCAAAAGTTCATTTGGGCTCTTTGCTAGTATGGATATGAAGGTCCCCATATACAATTGATCAGGTGGTTTATTCCTGGTGCATACAAGACATTCAGTAAAGGAAGGATACTTGAACACATCCCTTTCCAATAAAATTGATGTCAAATTGCACTCTGTTTTCCTAGGGCCACAATGTCCACATAGGTTATGGATATGCTCAATCAAAAGTCCTCTGATCTCCAATGGCCCAGTATTTTTCAGGAGTTGGCATAAAATTGTTTTAAACATCAGGAGATTGTTGTTAATTTTCTGCCCTTGTTTTAGTTCTGGTACCTGGCTTTTTTTGAGTGCTTCCATTCTGTGTCCATATTTCTTGTCATGAGCCAATTTCTTTAGATCTGTTTCACCGATTCATCCACATTTGTTGAAATTTCAGTCATCTGAATTTTTTCCACACCTAGGTTCTAAGGTTGGATGTTCACTAGGTGATGGCTTTAAATGTTAGCTACAATATTCTTCATTCCAGGGCAGTAAATCACTTTATAGTTAAACTGCTATATGAACTAGCTCCATCTAATGTGGAAGCCATTTGTGAGTATCCCTTTTTTTAGAAACTCAGGATCCTCAGTGATGATGATCACTTTTCATCCTAAGTTGGGCACCAAATTATACAAAAAAAACTGTAATTGTCAGAAAGTATAGTCACTTTAACCTCACCTAGAATCATAGGTAAAGGGAGTTCAAACCTGATCTACCCCTTTAGATTCTAACTAAGTGACTCCCTTAACTTCACAAGAATTAATTTTCTAGGTAGAGACAAAAACTCTTAGGAATCCTAGCATGTGATGGTCAGGTTTACACATATACAATAATGAACATCTACAACTTAGTTACTATTACAAATTATTGTTAACATAATTCATTTATGTTGCATTTAATGGAATTATTTACAAAGAACAAAGAAGCTAATAACATATGTATATAATAGCCAATTGTACTTAGATTTTGAAATAAAAGAAAAACCAAAACATTTCATATGCATTATTAAACATGGGGATAAATTTGACTAGGTAGAGAGGAAGTGCAGAAAATGATCTATGGTGTGAGAACATAGTAATGTTAACATGTTTAAATTAGCTAAATGAACCAGAAACTGAATTGAATATAGCCTCATTTATACTAAAATATATATATAATCCCAATGAATCTTCAATAATAGATTTGCATAGGAACAGACTGATCATATATCAACAGGCATGATTAGTGTTTCCCTTCAGATATGTCTTTCCTTCTGGCTGCAAAGGTAGGCAGCTATCATGCATGATTCTTCAGTCCTGCAGAGGATGGACACAGAAGGGTGAAGATAAAATTTTCTACTCAAAGATGACTTGTACAGACATTTCCAAACTGTAGAAAAAGTTGATGATTTTTGAACAAAAAAGAATTTTAGCATTTATACCTTTTAACTCTTTTTTTCACATTAATTAATTGCATACCAATGCTTCCATTGTTTACCTGCTCTTAAAAGTGCCACACTATTGTTAAACAAACAATTTTATATTATCTCATTTTTTAATGGATCTTAAGTTAAAATTCTTTAATCTATTTTGTGCATCAGCTGATTTCTTTATTTACTGATGCAATACTTTTCTATATTTTCTGATAAAATAATTTATTTTACTTTAAACTTTTTCTATAATTTCCAAATTATACATTTTTAAATTTCCTTTATAATTTCCAATTTATTTTAATAATATATACACTACATACACATATTATTAATCATTTATTTTAATATCCATTTATATGCATGGTAAAGTGCTGTATATTTGCAGTTTAATAAACAATATGTATTTTATTCTAATCAATGTTTATCAATGAGCTATTATATACTATATACGTTGGACGTGAGGGAGGATTAAAACAAAACAATGTAATTTGTGTATACACTGTATATCTATATTACATTTAATACAGCCATAATCACTATTAGTAGCTCTTCTCAACAAAATGTCATCATTTTTAGTTATTATCAATTCCCTGTGAAATAAAGGATTCTCCATGTTTAATCCAATATCACTTTTCTACTTTAGTCTTACCTATCTATTTCACATGTAATCTCTTTCTATGCTTTTCCAATCTTGTGAAACCCAATTTTTATTCTCAATTGCTTATCTGTTGTTATATAACCAGCACAGTTTTATTTCAGCCTTTTAGTTCTTTCAATCCTCTTATCCTCAATCTTATCTTTCAATCTGCTTATCCTCTTATCTTTATATCTTGCTTTTGTTACTTTGAATTTACATCTATCCATACTTTGCTGTGTGGATAAAGTATCTGTATTGAATTTCTATTAATTGTTCAAATTTCAGATCTATTATAGTCAGCAGTAAAAAAAAAATTCCAACTATATAGTTCAGGGTTCCCCAACCTTTTTGCATTTAAGAGCACATTCTATAATACCGGCCAGGTGGCGGGCACCCTTTATTTTTTCAACCAGGTGGTAGGCACTATTTATTTTTTCAATGTAAATTTATAGTTGGATATTGTTAATAATACACATAATGTATAAAAAAATATTTATTTCAAAAATAAAATTTTAACATATAATTAACGTTTATATTTTTACGCTGTAAAAGTATATAGTATGTCCTACAATTTGATTACAATATAATACAATAATTTATTAGAAATTTTAAAAATTAAATTTATTTGTATCAGATAAATATTTTTTTATCATGTTCAGATAGCAGTGAGCACATGTAAAATGGTCTGCAGGCACCATGGTGCCCGCAGGCATAGGGTTGGGGACCCCTGATATAGATGTACTAAATTTTACTTTCAAAGCATTATTCTCCATCTATATTAATAATCTGGTTAAAATATTTGTAATTATTATTTTTAAATTCTAATGAATCTTTATTTTTTTCTTTTACTAATAAGTCATTAAATCATTAGTCATTTTAGTATTATATTTTGTCCTACATTTTTGATTATATTTGATAGCTTTTGTAAGATAATTATTTACAAAATTAACCACATCATCTGCAAAATCTAGATGAATTGAGTAAGCTCCATTTATTTTGTGTTCTTATAATTTCACATTTTAATCCACAAAATATTTCTCATAAAAGTGCTGTAAAAAGTTTTGAAGATGTAGAATCAATTGTCTTACTCTCTTTTCAATGTTAATCTTAATATTACTATTTAGTATAATCAGTTGTTATAAATATTCTTCAAAATCTGATAATATCATAAATAAACGTGATCATTCTAACTGTAAGAAGAAAAAAAATAGAAAAAATAAGAAGTTAAAAGTTTTTTTTTTTTCTCATGTGTCTAGCATCAGCCGGGAAGTGAACCCGCTATTCCGGGACAACTGCTTGTATGGTAGCTGCCACTGACCTCTTGACCACCAATGCTTGACAAATAAGTTAAAAGTTTTATGATGATTACTGCTTTTTTTTTTTTTGGAGGGTGGCAGTTGACTCTCTTAAAAAGCATTCTCTAAAAATAACTCTCATCTTTTGGATTCAATTATTACTACTATAACAAATTCATTTTCTTGTTTACACTTTCTCCAAGTATTTTATTATTTGCCAAATAGAAAATAATATGGTATCACATAGTAAAAATATTTTCTTGCTATTTTTTAATTATTGAAGATAAAACAAGCAGTTATCATTGCACTCTTATTTAACAACAATAATGTTGTGTCTTGCATTGGTGGTTGAGAGGGCAGCGTGACTGCCTTGCACTTGCAGGCAGTTGCCTGGGTTGTGGGTTCACATCCCAGCCGATGCTATGACACTTAAAAATAATAATAATAATAATGTTGATCATCTTGAAAATGTTACACAGAGGCATTCTAATAAATGTAATTGGACGTATTCTTTAATTGGATATGTGGTATTGAATTTGTAAATTGGGTATTTTAATTTTCATGCATATAGGTCCTATATGCTTAAAAATATATATACATGCTTTCAGTAAAAGCTGTTTGTCTTTGCTTATAACATATATTTATTTGAAAGTGTAGGTATTATTTTTAGATACATTTTTTAATAATTAAATCATTAACATCAGTAGCAGCAGCCATTCCAATTTCAAAAGAGAGAAAAAAAGAGATAAACAAGCAACAACAACAACAACAACAAACAAATATTATTCTAGAGGTGAATTTTGTAATGTAGAAGCTATATTACATAAATAAACTTTGATGAATAATCCTGTAATAGATCTATTCAATTAATTTAATCAAATGTCTTGACCAAATCAATTTCAAAAACAATGTATAAATAATTATTTTATTTCTGATACCTTTTTTTGCATTTGCCTGGCAATAAACACAATGCCTATAGTGCTTCTTGATTCTCCAAATTCACAGTAAATCTCTGATAAGCATTAATCCATAACTGGAATCATCTTATTTTAAAAAAACCTCTTGAAAATACTTTTACTGTATAAATAAGTGATATTCCACCATAATTACTATACGTAATTTTGTTTATTCCTTTTATTTTTGAAAATTGGAACAACATAACCTTCTTATAGTTAGGTATTACAAATCCATGCTATATATTTCTTAAAAATTCCCAATATCTTTGAAGTTACCATATTATCATCATATTTTTTAAAACATCTTCAGTTATCAAGATTTGAAAATTTCCCATTTTTAAGGTTACAAAAATTTGTTTTACTTCACTAATCTGGATGTCTTTGTCCAAATCTAAATGAATAGATAAAATAGCTATATTATTAAAAATCATCCATCTCAATTCTTGTATATCGTATCAATATTCTTCCATTTGTCTGAAATATCACTATGATCATTATATTGTTTTGTAAGTCCATGTATTTCTTCCAATAATTATGAAAGATCAGTGAATGTTGTTACTTTCTTTGCAGTTTTAAACCAGTGATTATGGTTAAACCTTCTTTAGTAGTACTTTTTTCTTTAAACCTCTACATTGATCACGAAGTTCCACATTCGATTTATCATTTTGCCAAGCAGAAATTACCCATTTTTTAAAATTAGGTCACAAATAAGATCATTCATTGACAGAAAATTAATCATAAATTCTTTTTACTAAGCATGAGAATAAATTTACCTGTATTTATAATACATTTTTTGAGAAATTCACTGCCTCAATAACTTCTTAAAAGTCCAAATTAGCAATTTGAGTATTTAATAACTGTTGAAAATTAACATATAGTAAATGTTTATAAACAATGAATATCAAATTTTCTGTAAATATGATATTTCCTATTGCACTTATCATTTTAACCTTAGGGTATATTAATTTATGATCAACAATACTTGTAAGTTATCATTTAATATGAATTTTTGTGTTGTGATTTTTAGGAACAATGTGATCTATTTAATATTATTATTATGAGTATGGATGCATCCCTATTACTTGATAGTAATTTTTCTCTCTAAATAAAGTGTTTGTGAAAATCAATCCATGTATTATGAAAAAATTCAATAATAGCAGACCAGTATCAATAACATTACCATCATTATTTCAAACAATTTTTGGCTAAACTATTATTTGAAACAATGACTTAAATTCTACCAAAGTAAAAATTTAATCTCTTAATGAATTACTGTAATAATATTATCCAATAAGAAATAAAAACTTTTTTTTTCTTAATCTAATAATGGTAAATGCCCTAATAAAATGAGCATGGTTATATATCAAAAATTCCAAAAAGAGTAAGTTATTATGTTAAACTACTGCAAATACAACACCATGCAGTTTCCTTTCATTCATTGACCAGCTCTTCCAAATAAACATGCAACCATCTATCTGTTCTGTCTTCTTAAGAAAGATGAGTTTTACTAAAAACAGCTATATCAATCTTAAATTCTGACAACAATTTGACTCAACTCTAGTTTTGAGTTTAAGTTTACCCGTTTTATATACCTATATCTAAAAATAAAAGAAATGTGGCCAATTAATCTAAATGTATATTTAGACATATACCTATGTCTAGAAAATATACCTTTACTACTATCATTGTTTTCTATTATTATTATTTCTACTATTTTAAGAAAAAATCTATAGCCAGAGGATCCTTAAATAGGATTATCTAAACATTAAATCTTTACCAAGGTGGAATTCTTGTTCTAAATGCAGTTTCAATTAATTCTTATACAGCTTTGAGCAAAGATCATACTTAAAGACTGCCAGTTTAATAAAGTATTCTTATTATTGCTTCCTTAATTCTCAAAGGTTGGAACAAAAAAAAATAAAGAAGCACATTGAAGACAAGTATACAATCTCAATCCTACTGTCTTAGTACAGGAGGTGATTGATGTCATAAGAGGCTCATAATTAGCAGACCATAAGACTGAATAAAAGGGTAAAAATGAAGATATGCTACCAATGGAAAAAAACAGGTTGTAGATTGTGAAATAATCTTCAGATAAGTGAGTTAGTGACTAACCAAAAATATTTCCTGCTATCTTGTATGATAAGATGTTCATTACAGGCTAGATCCTGTTCTGATACAAACAAGTATAATTGTTAAATTTGAAAAAAACAAACAAACATTAATATCATTACCTTTATATATATATCTATGTTTATAAAATAAAAATGATAGTATATATATATAGGTTCGTGATGATGACATTTTAGTATTAATTACAAATTAGACTATTTATATCATCCAATATTTATTATAATATGGGGGGGGGTAAACAGACTTTCAAGTTCCCATCAGTTATCCACTTTATCTCATACAACTGATATACATGATCACATACAGGTGAAAAAGTTAACTGAACTCTAATATCATCATCATCCTCAACCATCATCAATCCACTGCAGGATGAAGGTCTCTCCAAGTTCAATCCATCTTTTCTGATCTTTAGCTTTTCTTCTCCACATCACCCCTGCACACTTTCTTATTTCATCCATCTCACATGTGGTCTCTTTCTGGGTCTTTTACAATCTCTTGGAATCCAGTTTAAAATTACAATTGTCCATCTATTATCATCTCTTCTAGCAATATGTCCAGCCCAACTCCACTTCAGTCTTTTAATTTTTTCAATGAGATCAGTAACACCTGTTTGTTCTCTTACCCATACATTGCGTTTTCAATCTCTTCTTGTTACTCCCAACATGCATCTCTCCATACTTCTTTGAGTGGTTTGAAGTCTCTGTATTGCTCTTCTATTAAGTGTCCAAGTCTCAGATCCATAAGTAAGAACTGGCAAAACACATTTATTAAAAACCTTCCTTTTCAAACACATAGGCATATTTCCTTTTAGTATCAAGTTATTTCTACCAAAAGCACTCCAACCAAGTTTAATTCTATGATTAATTTCATCCATTATGTTTCCATCTGTATTAATAATCTGACCAAGGTATTTGTAACTGTTAACTTCTTCTAATTCATCATAATCAATCTTTATTTTCATATTTTGAGAAAATCTATTAAACATTACTTTAGTCTTTTTAACATTTATCTTTAGTCCTACTTTCATCTGATAACTCCTGCAACATTTCCTGTAACTCTAAAGCATTATTTGCAAAAACAACTACATCATCTGCAAAATCTAAATGACTTAAATAATCTCCATTTACTTTCACTCCTTTAGCTTCCCATTTTAATCCACAAAATACTTCTTGCAGCACTGCTGTAAAAAGTTTTGGAGATATGGAGTCACCCTGTCTTACACCCTTCTCAATGTTGACTTTCCTACTATCATTATGTAATCTAATTGTTGCTGTTGCATTTTTATAAATATTCTTTAAAATATGACAATATCCTGGATCTATACCTTGATGATCCAATGCTTTAATCACTGAAGAAATGTTTATAGAATCAAATGCCTTTTCATAATCTACAAATCCTAAGCATAATGGCAACTCATATTCATTTGTCCTTTCTATAACTTCTCTCAATACCTGGATATGATCTACTGTACTAAAACCACTTTTAAATCCAGCTTGTTCTCTTGGTTGGTGGAAGTCCAGTGTTCTCTGTAGACGAGTTGTAATTATCTTAGTAAAAATTTTGTATAAAACTGATAAAAGACTGATAGGTCTGTAATTTCTAATATCTTCTTTATCACCTTTTTTAAATATTAATATTAATACTGCATTCTTCCAATCATCTGGTACATCTTTATCATTTAGACATTTGGAATATAACTTTGCTAAAAAAAATTCTATTTCTTCACCTGCTTCTTTTAATATATCAATTATAATTCCATCATTACCTGGAGCCTTCCCTTTCTTCATAAATTTAATTGCATGTCTCACTTCCTCATTCAAAATTCTGGGCAATTCAGAAGATATAATAGGTATAGGAGGTACTTGTTCTTTATTACTATATAATTCTTGATAGAAGTCTTCTACACATTTCATGATGTCATCTCTCTTTTTAGTAATAATGCCATCTTTTTTTCTTATTGCAGATATAAATTTCCTACCAATACCAAAATGTTGTTTTACACTCTTTAGACTTTTATTCTCTTCTACAGCTTTCCTTGCTAGTTCACAATTATACTTTCTTATATCATTTTCAACTCTTTTCTGCACCATTTTACAAAATTTGAGATATTCAATCCTTTTTAATGCATCATTTTTGTATATCTTCATATTCCTTCTTTTCTTCATAAATTCTCTAGTCTCAGTAGAAATTTTATTGGTCAATTGCTGCTTTTTTCTACCAGCTATCTTTGTTGCAGTTTTTAAAAGTGTATCAGTTATTTTCCTATTAATTTCATTCAAATCTGAATCATGTTCAAAATCTACTAATACTTGAAACCAATTTGTAAGTTCTAATTTAAATTCATTAGAATGTTTCTGAAGATTAGGAATATCAACTGTAAATATTGTTTTTCTCAATAATTTTTGTCTCTCTAGTTTTGCATTAACATGTATCTTACATCTTACTAATCGATGATCACTTCCTGTGTTAAATTTATTAAGAACATTACAATCTTGAAATATGTATTTTCTGTTAGTCAAAATATAATCCAATTCTGCTGTACCTTCATTTGGATGCTTCCATGTCCATTTCCTTTTAACATTTTTCTCAAAAAAAGAATTCATAATATAAAGTTTTTCTTTTTCTGCAAACTCCACAAGTCTATGTCCTCTCCCATTTCTATTACCATAACCAAAATTACCTACAGCATTTTCGTCTTTCATTTGTTTACCAATTCTAGCATTAAAGTCTCCCATAACAATTTTAAAATGTTGTTTACTCTGATCAAAAGCCTTTTGTACATCCATATAAAAATCTTCTACTACTTCATCACTATGAGAACTTGTTGGGGCATAAACCTGAATTATCTGCATTTGGTATCTGCTATTAAGTTGTAAAACTAATCTTGCCACCCTGTCCGATACACCATCAATCTCCACAATGTTATTCTTCCATTTTTTATTTATAATGAATCCTACTCCACTTGTATTTCCAATATTTGTGCCTTTATAGTAGAGTACATGTCCACTTTTTAAATCAATTGTTTCTTCACCTTTTCTTCTAACTTCACAAAGTCCAATAATGTCCCATTTAATATAAGATAGTTCTTCTTCTAACTCTTGCAATCTTCCTTCACTTGAAAGTGATCTGCAGTTGTAAGTACCTAAATAAAAAGTCATCATCAAATGGCAGCCTGAGTCCGCAATCAGGGGATTCTTAGCACCCTCCACCTTCGGCCACCAACCGCTGCCTTGGTTGGTGACTTTACAGCCTCCTGGGAATAAGGGCCATGATTTATTTTTGTCTGTCATGATTGTATATATTGGAAAAATATTCTTAAACTCGGAGGTAAAAAGCCAATAAACTCACCATGCTGGCTAATGCGTGTTGGTGAGCAGCCCATCCATGTTCATGTACTATATGAATAATCACATAGTAATAACAGCTGCAATGACAAGAATGTATGGAGTGGACATTTAGGAATTTGCCCTGCTCGGTTCCTTTAAGGTCTCCAAGAGGAATCAAAGGGTCTCTTTTCAGTTAATAGCAAACTCCTTTCTGCAGCCATCGCTAATATACTAATATATATATAATCAGTGATTGGTATCTTCAAACTTTAATGGACAGGGTTTATTCTACTCCATTATCCAACTCTTCAACCTATTGATCCAGATCATCATTTCACAAACACACACACACATATATATATATATAATCAGTGATTGGTATCTTCAAACTTTAATGGACAAGGTTTATTGTACTCCATTATCCAACTCTTCAACCTATGGATGACTGAAAACATTGATGGTGGAGTAGATTGAAGCCTGTCCATTAAAGTTTGAAGATTTATTATCTTAATATAAACTGAGCACTGATTATATATATATATGTGTTGGAGATGATGATCTGGACCAACTAATGAGTTCTGATTCAGCACAAAATACATATATTAGTGATCATTTATCTTTTTCACATGTGTTGGTTATATGAGATAGAGTGGATAACTGAATGGCAGCTTCAAAGCCCATGTTCAAATCCCCTATATTACATCTAAAGTCCAAGTATATAAATTATACTTGTATTCAAATATTATCATTTAATATTAAATGCTTTTAGAACATTTTTTAAAACTTTATGTAAACTTTCTAAATACAGTAATAGCACACAGATTAATAAATAACACAGTGTTTAGAGTGATATTATTCTCCTCTCTTCTTCAGGTGTTGCTGACCTAATCAATGACAATACTACTATGGGAATCAAAGATGGATCTTTAGATTCGTGAATATTGAATAGCTCAGTTGATTAGAACATTACTTTAAAATTCAATATATACAAATCTAAAGGTAATTTCCATACCTGTATTGTGACTGATCAGATCAGAAATACCTGAAGAAAAAAAGAAAATAATACTATTTGAAATGTTATATATTAATGGGCATGCTGCAGTTGAGTGTATTTAGCAAGTTTAAAATTTTTCTAGAGACATTCAATACTTAATATTAGATGATAAAATAGTCCAATATGTAATTAATTGAGAGTAAACATATTTGTTAAAACTGTCCTCAAAAAAGCCCGTCATAGGTCAATGATATCTTCAATAACCTTCCACAGGGAAACAGCGAAGAGTATTGCCAGGCTTGTTAATTGTTGGATGATTACGGTTTTTTTTTTTCGTTTTTTTTTCTAGCTGAGAATAGTTAACCGATTATAATCCAGAAACTTGAAAAAAAAAAAAATTCTAAAGCTACTTGTAATCTGGCAAAAAATTGCCAATTTAACTTGTTCCCGATTCAAACGCCAAACAGTAGGTATGGCATAAGACATGGTTCAAATGTGCGCACATATAAAGAATTATGTGTGAGACAGCTATCTATTTCCAAGTACTTTATTATTAAAATATGTTTAATTCAGAATACATTTTGATACATTCTATGATTATTATTTTTAAAAAACAATGTCATTAAAGTAATTAACAAATTTTTAAATCAGAAACTTCAATGTTGCTTTATACTTGTAATGTTACATCTTTCAAAATGGCAACTTCAAATGTTATAAATTAATTGTTATCGTATCGTGTGTTGCTCCCTCTCCCTCAACTTTTTTATATATTGGAAGAGAGAACAATTATTATTTCTTGTGCGAGATCTGTCGGAAGATAATTAATGATGATACAAAAAAATGAAATAGAAATAATTGCCTTCAAATGATCATAATATGATAAAAAATTTATAATATTCCTCATTTAATTATATATCGAACAATGTCAAAGCAGTTTATAAGAGTAATTTAAGTTATGTAAAACAATATTCTAAAGACTTAACCTTATTTAGTGTAAAAAAAAAAAATCTACACTATATTTGATAAAAATGATTATAAATATGAAGTGTTCTATATTTGTTTAACAACCAGCTAATTAACTATTTATAACCAAAATGGATCAAACATATATTAATAATATGAAATAAATTATAATTTAACTTTACTTTTATTTTTCACAAATTACAATAACTTAAAAAAAATGTTGTCAAGCGTTGGTGATCGAGTGGTCAGTACAGCTGCCTTACAAGCAGTTGTCCCGGGTTAACGGGTTCGCTTCCTGGTCGATGCTATGACACATGAAAAAAAAAGTAATGTATTGATATAACATAAGTTCTTATATTTGACTTAATTTTATATATCATATAATATTTTCCAAACATTTTTTTCCATTTTGTATGTAGATTAAAGTATAAAATGTATTTTTCAAATTAAAATGTTGGAATAGACGATATCAAGTAACGATTAACTACTACTAATATTTAAAAGTGATAATCAAAAGTTATTATCTCGTTGTTATACTCTATTGTCTAAATAATCCAATCTCCTTTCAGGTACACAAAATACATGTTTACTTTTTGGGAATACTTCACCAGAATGACATCTATAAACAAAATGTGATAACTAGTCAAATTGAATATGATTATTTTTATAGATTGTGATTTCAAAACTATTTTTTATATTGAATTTTATTCTTTTTTTTTTTTTATCTATCAATTAAACTTTCATTTAAATGAAAAATTTTTTTTATTGCTTTTATAATATATTGTGATAACAAGTAATAAAAGAAATATTGATCTTTTTAAGTCCACTTGAATATATGTAATTATTATAGCATTGACATTTTCATCTGCCATTGTCTGAATAAAATGGTTAATTCAATATACAATTACCAATGACTCTTGAAACTGGGCATCCACTATCACATTCACAAATGAATCAGAAAATTTTATTTATACTTTTGTCTTGTAAACAACATTTCAATATTCAATCTATATATATACAATGATCTTTAGTCTAATACATGTTTCATAATAATCATTAATATATTTATTTACAATGGATGGTGTCAAGTGGGAGTGCAGGAAATGTCACTTGTAGGTCAAATGGTAGTAATATATATATATGAAAGAATAAACAATATAATTTTACAGAAGTATTGCTCCTATAAACAATTTATTTGCCTTCTAACAAGAATAGCTATCGCTCATTGCATCTTATGATGTTATATAGAGGAGTAACATGAACAATTTAAGCCAGTGAAGAGGGTGTTAAATCAATCAAGATATATAACGAATATTAATTTAAATCAAATATTTTAATTGACAAATCAGAGCTATTTCTGCTCATTTTAAAACTCTGTAAAGGGGGGGGGGTTCAAATGATGAAACAGTAATAAATAGTAAACAATTGCAATGTATAATAAATGAAATGCACAAGATTGTTCTCTTGAAGTACTATTGCTCTAAATAGTTTATTAGCTGTATATGCAGTATGCTATAATTTATGCAGTAAGAGAATGACCATCTCTCATTGTACTCTATGATGTTGTGTAAAGTATTATCATGAATAACTTCGAACAGAGAAACAAGTGTTAAATCAATTGAATATATAAAGCACATATGCATATAAGTGTTCATACCCAAATACTTTATTAATATACATTTAATTGCAAAATAGAATAAATTAACTTCATTTGAATAAATTAAAAATATAACAAAATTAACTCATTTTACTTCAAATAAATATTTATTAATACTGTCATAAGATTACATATAAAGTAAATGTTACAAAAAAAAAACTATCACGATATATGTTTATTCACTAAGAGAAGCTTACTAATATATCAATCTGATAAGTAAAAATGCAAGAATCTTCAAATCATCTACTTCAGGGTAAAGATCCCTCCATCAGCTTCTCATAAAAAACAGTAAAACTCACTAGATAGTGAAAATTTGGGCAATTTTTTATTCTTGTTTTAACTTCTGGGTAAGAATATCAATATAATCCTGGATTCAAATACATATCTTAGACATAAAATTAACCCTTTTGTATGTGTGTGTGTAAAATATCCAATATTTATAGATTGGTAAGTAAAAGTTTATTGCATAATACATTGATTGTTTTTGAAATTGTCTTAGTATTTATTAAATCAGGGAATTTTATAATATCTAGCTAACCGATAGATTTATCCTATAATCTGATTCATTTCTAATACCTGGTGAACAGTTGTATCATTTGAATAATGTAATATACATGTAAATTATACTATGACAGTAGTAATCCATCACTCAATTTTTGGTATTTCAAGTTCTCTAAAGGTTTCTAACCATAAAATATTATAGTAGGATCCATGGATAGAAATTTCTTTGAGATCAAAGATGTTCTCTCACAATTTAATGGATATGCTTCAAATCATTATAACACATGTAATTTTAAGTGTGTAATAAATTCTGTAAAAACAACATTTTATATATATATATATAACAATAAGGAAGATGTTCTTAGTACATTTTTAAAAAAAGATTTTCTTTACCCTATTCTGCAACCATCTACTGAAATATTGAATGGATACAAGATGGGGAATTGCCATAATATCCATATTTGTACATCAATTTTTGTTTTTTTGTCTTCATTAGTGAAAACTCAAAATTCAAAGATACTGATTATAACCTTAAAATAAAATCCTGCCCAAGTTTTCATACATATATAGTCAAAATCAGCCTTTTCAGATATTTTAGAATTCTAAATATTTAACTTTAAAAATTATATATATATTACACAAATTTAATTATATATCTTCAAAACTCTAATATGCACAAAAAAAAAACAGCTTATTTCAGCTGAAACATGTATAGTATGAGAATGTATGTTATTTGAAAATGTAGTTTTTTCTAATGATATATATTATCTCAATATATTTATGGAGGCTCATCTGCTCAATTTTTTTAAAAAAATAGTGGTTCTGAAGTAAATAAAAGATAATTATTCCTAACAGAATAGCAAATCATATAAGTAATATTTAAACTCAGACTTTCAAACTCCCCATAGCTATTCACTCCATCCTATACAACTGATACACATGACTACATACATGTAAAAAAGATAATGATCTTCACTATAGTCTTCCATGCTGAACCACCATTTGTCAGTTAATCCAGATCATTATCTATCACACTGTGAGATCTTGAAAGTCTGTGTTCAAGTCCCTTCTAATTACATTAAGTTCAGTATAGATAATATACTTGTATTTAAATATAAGTAATATTTCTAAAAAGATAATTTTTTGTGCATGAATGTTTAGGCTTGATAAATGAAATATATTAATCATTGCGTAATATGATTGTGTATATTTGAAGTTAGTTTGTTTTATTGCTGATAATCAGGTAGCAAATTTACTGGCCGAAGGATCCATTTATAGAAATGAGACAGAAAAATTTCATTCAGCTATAAATATAATGGTGTAGTAAGAGTAATCTAATTTTTGCTTATAAGTGATTTGCTTATAAGTCATTTGGATAGGTTATTTGTCTTTGGTGTTCAATGTAACCATGTAACTATTGGAACTGGATAAATTCTCCAGGAATAGAAAGGAGTCATATTATGTATTTCTAGTGTACAATGGGCTCATAATAATCTATTTTCCATTTTTCTTGCTTGTTTTGGCTAAATAGTCTCCTTGTGCTTACATTGTTTATATTTTTAACAAAATGATTTGCCATCATAGTTGCATGAGTAGGAGATAAACAATATTCAATTTAAAAACCTTACAATGATCTTATAATTAATATTTTTTAAAAATTTATAGTGTTTGAGCTTCATCTATAAATGTTAGTAAAAAAACATCTTGCTAATATAAATTGAAATAACAGACAAAACTCTTCATAGAGTAGTGCCACTCAGTGGAAGCCAGAGTAATCAATGGATGCCAGAAGGCTTGTGCATAAAATTCCCATCAAGTGTCTACTCATCCAATATCCCCAGATTAGTTTCTGGCTTGTGGCCTTTGTCATTGAGGAGCTTTGGATCTCAGAGCACTGCACCTAGATCTTAGGATCTAATGCAACCCTTCAGCAGCCACCTTTTATCTCTACTTAACTACAAAACTAAAAGAATAAAATTAAAAACACATTAATATTTTCAATACAATCTCATTAGCTTAGATCCTAGAATCTAGGTGCAGTGCTCACAAATCCAAAGCTCCTTACTGACAAAGGCCACAAGTGAGAAACTAGTCTGAGGATATTGGATGAGTAGGCATTAGATTGGGATTTTATGCACAAGCCTTCTGGCATCCATTGATTACTCTGGCTTGCACTGAGTGATACTACTCTATGGAGAGTTTTGCCTGTTTAATAACAGTAATGAGAAAGCATAAGAAACAGTGATCATGTGATGTCTAGTGGTTTAAATTGAAATAACATAGAAATGTTGAAATATAAAGTACATCATGTAATTTTATTAAAAACTTGATATTACTGTTAGAAAATGGGTTTAAAGTATATTTATAGACATTTTTTTTTTAAGAAAATGAGGTTAAGCTAATTTATAAAATTGTTCCACGTAATATTTTTTTTTTTTTTACAAATCTTGCTTATCATCCATATTATTGGTAAAGTGTGAAAACCAGCTTTGTATAGAATGCGTAAAAATTTTATACAATGCCAAAGTATGAAATGCTTAGATTTTTACACATTTTCTAGGCATTTTATAAAATGCCAACAGCAAAAATCAGAAAAGTGTAAAATACTACCAGCAAGAACATTTGATGTTGCAAAGACAAGAAGTAAACATTAAGTTATACACATTTAACTTAATTCATAGAATTAATGAAATTGATATCATATCTTATGTGTACATCTTAGTAGTTAGAATAGAAATATAATTACTAGAAATTTCTTAAAGGTTTATAAGATTTTAAAATCCTTCACTCTTGGCATTTTACTTTCAAAATAATAGTGTAAAAATGCCATTATTTGTCTCCTAGTCTGTTTGATATTTATTTAAAACAAGCATTTCACTACCATCATCATGTACTAACTTATTATTACTATTATTTTTTTTGTCAGAGAACTTCATAGTAAGATGACATACATAAAATTAATTAAGTGAAACTTTATCATAATATCAGAAAATCAACTTATCTAATTTAAAAAAATATTTTTGACAGTTTCTTTCATTCTAGTATTTTACCATAGAGATTAAATATAAAAAATCCCATATCTTATATTTTGTACTTCGTACATTTTCCCATGGATCTTTTCAATAACAGCATTTTTCATGCTTTGCTGAAAAACTATTTGACATATTTTATAATGCCTAAGTAAAATATGAAAAACTATAAACATTTTTATAATGTCTAAGTATTCTATATAATGTCTAGGAAAAATATGTAAAAAATAAAAGTAAAAATAAAATTTTATACTTTGCCCATACAGTGCTGGCATTTTTAACTGGTTACATATACACTTTTTTCTATAATTATATTCCATCTACATTTTGATTATTCTTTTATTCAATTACTTTTAATTCAATTTTAGTTCATGGTTAATGTTCAATGCCTGCGACACTTCCATTCAATTATATTAGAAGGTAAAGATGAAATCAGATAATTAATTTTTCACTCATGCATTATGGACTAAAGATGATGTTGAGAAAGACTTAAGAATCTAGAAGTATATGTGAAAATTCTGTACATTCTTGGAAAGAAAAACAGAAGCTATGTTTTCTTACATCACTTTGCAGTGATACTTAATAAAAGGGGGAGAATTATAAAAAGCACAATAAATTATTTTTTTGGTGATATAAAAGAGAATTCTATATAACAAAAAACCTCTATATAGCTATCCAAAGTTTTCAAATGAGGATAATAGAGGACAAACATTCACCTCCCTCCTAAAAAAAACAATCATTTGGGATAAAGTAAGACAATAAACATGATCAGAAAATTTTTCATTTGGACAAGTAAGGAAAGCAATATCCAGACATTTGTAAAAAAAAAAAAAGTGCAATACATGATAAAAGATGCATAGGAATGATGTGTTTATGCCCATTGATCTTTTCAAGAATGTCCACTGATCTTTTCCAAAAGTCTATCTTCAGTAGTTTTTTAACTAAGAAAAGAAATATATTTTTATCTTATATTGATAGAGTAACTCAATTCCTTATCATTAAATTTATCTTAATTAAAAAAAAAAATCAAGTCATTGATGAGGTATGGATCAAATGAGAATATTTTAATTGGGAGTGGGGGGGGGAATCACACAGATTTAATAAATTTTAAGAAACTTGAAGCAGTACTTAAAAGGAAAGAAAATATTATTTTACAAATTAC
Organism: Epiperipatus broadwayi; assembly: GCA_028023455.1. Taxonomy (NCBI): domain Eukaryota; kingdom Metazoa; phylum Onychophora; class Udeonychophora; order Euonychophora; family Peripatidae; genus Epiperipatus; species Epiperipatus broadwayi. Next base: position 1,139,981 of record JAQFVV010000290.1, on the reverse strand, counting down.
CATTTTTCAAACATTCTATAAGTTTGAATATTTAAAAGTAACACTAATACAAGCAGAATATTATGTTTAATTCTAATGATCTACAGGATTAAAACAGGCAAAACTCTTCATACATCAGTGCCACTCAGTGCAAGCCAGAGTAATCAGTGGGGATCATGTGATGTTTTGTGAGCTATAGGATGAATAACCAACCTATAAGATATATACTCTGTATATGATCTGTACTTCCGGCTCTACCAGAAACTCTAGATATTGAAATGCTCTGCATAGAATTCCAGTTTATGACAATGAACTTCTGATATTACAGCTATAAAAGATGTACATGGTCAGAGATATGATGATGTAGATGCCGTTACAAAAATTAAATTTGAAAATATGATTCCAAAAAAAAAATACATTAATTCTAAGGCTGATAGAAAATTGAGTAAAGCTAAATTAAAATATAGATCTAATGAAGCTAATGGGATCTTTAGAAAAATGGGAGTTAATAATGAAATTCTGAGAAGTGAAAATTCTAGAGTCCATAATATATCTCATTCCATCTCTCACCATTCAGTGAACAGAAAAAACACAGGCAATATAAAATGAAAAGAAGCAAAAGATGGTAAACAGATATTAAAAATTCTGAGAAACAAAGATGAAGGTTTAGTTATAGATCTTTAAATAGTGTAAATGAAAATAATAAAAATTCACACAATTATTTTATTAGAAATGAAAGCAGAAAAATTGATAAAAATAATTGGAATGATGAATATTTCTGCAGCGTAATTTTCACTACACCACTCTCACACAAGGTAGGAACTGGTTTTTATATGCTATTAACAACTTGTGGAGGATGTAATCATAAACATATGACCAAAGAATTACACTATGGAAGTATTATTCATTAAGTGGATAATCTTCTAATGAATGATTAATAAGAATTATTAATTGGAATGATGTTTATTTTCTGGGAAAAAAGGCTTATTATCCTGCCCTTTTTTTCTAATAAAGAGACATATAATTTGCATATTACCACAACAATCATTTTGCAATTAATAATAACAACAAAAAAAGAGATGAGTGGGTGGAGTACTGAAATAATTTCTAAAATAAAATTTATGCATAGAAAGTATGATACATATCTTGTGTCCCTATTTTTTTAAAATAAAATATATTATTACTCGTCCATTTATAATATTTTGAATGATTTATTATATTTATGTTTGAATGATCATCATCATTTTCAACAATTATCGATCCCTTTCAATCCATCTTCTCCGATCTGTAGACTCTTTTTTCCCTATCATCCCAGCACAATTCCTTATTTCATCCATCCATCTCACACATAATCTTTTTCTAGGTCTTTTACAATCTCTTGGAATCCATTTCTTCTAGCAATATATCCAACCAAAGTCCACTTCATTCTCTTAATTCTTTCAATGATGTCAGTAATACCTGCTTGTTCTCTTTATCCATGTATGTATGTTTGAATCATAGTGTGTCAAAGAATATGTTAGCTTACATAGACAATTGCAAATATAAATTATCAGATCCAATATCTAAAATGGAACTATCACTTCTTTAAAGATGCTAAATAAAATAATAATAATTGTTTTAGTTCCCTGGTGGTAGATTTGGCGAATTTCATTCGAAAATCGATTTAGGGATTTTTTGCTTGCTTTCCCATTACACTAAACAACATTAGAACACTATAATTTATTTTTAACTTATTCATCTGCTTGGATAATTTTCTTTTTGTAAAAAGTTTTTCTTAAAATATTCTTACCCATTAACTATTTAAAAGTTTTTTTTCTCATCATCAGTAAGCAGCCATTCGCAAAAGAGATGACTTTCGTTTTGACTATACAAACCAATCTATGAAATACAAAATATCGGCATAGAGAATGCTGCTGGTCGATTATTCTGTTTATTTGATATTTTGCAATGTTGTCATTTAACTGTTATTATTATTGGTCAAAGAAGCAATATGTCTGATCTCATATCCATGACTGAGTTAATTTCGCTGAAATTATTTCGTAAATAACCGAGATCCTTACATACATTAATATTTAGAATATCTTTTTAAAAGGTAATCACATGACTTATTATGCTTATTAAGGGTATTAGAGATCATACGATATTGTTGGTATTGTAGAATATTGAAGAGGTTTTTTTTATTTATTTATGTATTAGCTTGAATAGTAAGAAGTAAGAAAAAGTGGCTGGTAAATACATTAGTCCATCAGTTCTAGCTTTGAATTCTAATCTTAAATGCATAAACCAGGAAGTGGAGGGGGCAATTTATTTGTCTATTATATAGTAAGTTCAATTACGATAAAAAAGGTGGACTGGTGAAACCGATTGACTTTTAATTTGACAATAGCCTATCTATCAGTCATAATGTAAATTCAATCAATAATAAGAATAAATATTGTCGAAACAAATAGACACGAAATCTGAATTAAAAAAGTCAGAGTTCATCTTACCAAAGCATTAAAAATGAAAAAAAAAAAAAAAGTAAATACTGTATATTTATAAATTCAATAGAAATTCTTGTAATCACCGAGATATTTTTTATCCAAATGCAGTTAAGCAATCATTGTTAATCTTTCAGCTGCACAAATATCTCTTAAAAAGCAGAATTTCGTTAATTCTGTATTAAACGTTCAAAATACAAGTGAATCTAAGGATTTTTGCAATCAAAAAATCTAATAATATAAAACAAGAGATTATTAGGTGTGAGAAATTTCTTATCTATATCTATTTGGAAAAGAATGTTGAAACGTGAACTTGTGAAAAAAAAAGAAAGATCTGAAATCAGTTCAGTATCTATATATTATGGTGGCCTTAGTTTTATTTAATAACTATAGGCATTTCTGTCCCATGTTTTCGAATCTATATAATTATACAAACAAGTTGGCTTGAATTAAAAACGTATATGTTTGTCATTTTAGGCTATCTTGATAGTTAAGACGAAAGATAAATAATGGTTTTTAGAATGAATGTGCATTAATGCCTAAATATCCAGGTGCAATGTTCAAAAAACCAAAGCTCATCACTGATGAAAGCCAGATGCTAGACACTAGTCTGGGGATATTGGATGGGATAACACTAGGGATTTATTAAGTACTATCATATATAATTCTTGTCCATTTCTTCTTTCTCCCTCTATATTTTGCTTCTTTTTATATTGAATTTATAGTGCAATAAGTACTATCATCTGACTGAAGAGTAGTACAAAGGCTTCAGATCATTCACAAAAGTGAAGTTTAAATGAACATATTTCTAGAAGAGATGCTAATAGATGCAAATCTTAAACTGGTTGCTAAAAGATTGTAAAAGACCTAGAAAGAGACTATGGGATGGATGGATGCAATAAAGAAGTTTGCTGATCTGATATGGGAAAGAAATGCTGGAAATTGGAGAAAATCAATTAAACTTGTAGAGACGTTTATCCTGCAGTGGGTTGATAATGGTTGAAAATAATATTTGATATCTATTAGTTACTAAGGCTTATTTATATTCAGTGGCATAATTGTGTTAAAAAAACTATGCTGCTAACTATACAAGCAGGTTGACTTGGCTTTCAGCTTGATAGTAAAAAAAAAGAGGCTGAAAGTGAATTGCATTTCTTTCTGCTTAGATTCCAGTTTCTCATTGATAAAGGCAAAATTTGTCATCTGATTATATTTATTATTTAATCTTACAATAGATGGAGATAGAGTAGAAAGTAGCTCTTGTTTATATAATATAGAATGGTTATCTTCATCCTATTCTAAAGTTAATCATTACAATTATAGTACTGTATAATTCCCATCTCCAAACCAACTACATTATGATTTTAAGACTAAAATTCAAAAACTTGAGCTGTTGCACTTATGCATTTACCAACCACCCTTTTTTATTTCATACTATTCAAAATAATAAATTGAAATAATAATAATAAAGCTCTAAGATTTCAAACCACAACCAAACTTCCCTTGCATAGCTGTGCAGATCTGATATCAAGTCAGTTTCTACATATTTGTAAGACCTTTGCAAGTTTCTTCTAATCTTTTAGCTTATAAGATAAATACCAACAACATCACACAACTTATCATACCCTTAGAAGATGTTGATAATGTGATATAATTATTTATATGAGTTATAATCAAATTGTAATTTGCAAATCAATTGTTTATTTATTTCCTGTAATTTAATGTAGTAAATATTTAAATAAACTAACATATATGATTAATGATGTGCTCGTATTTCTACTTTTATATTTAGTCAATATGGTGATTAGAAAAATTAAGAAACATTGACATCATATTAAGTGTGCAAGAATAGATTTTTTTTTATTATAAAAGACGTTCAATAATAAATGCTGGCGAAATTATTTAAGACTAGAAATAATGAATAGCCAAAAAAAAAAAAAAAAGATTTATACATTGAACTATATAGCATTAACAAGTTATCACCTATTATAAAAAACAAAAACAAACTACCATTCATTATCATGTTATAAATAATACATTTTAAAACTAATAATGATGAATTTACTTGACAGAAATTTGTGTGAGTCCTATTAAATAGCAAAAAAGTACAGAAATTGAAATGATGCAATTTTCATGGACAATTTTTAAAATAGTATTACTTACTCAGCAACTACTTTGACTTGTTTGTCATTTCTAATATATATATATATTAATAAAATTCCAAAAATATATATTGGCAATGCTTCAAACAGAAATCACTGGAAGCAGAATGTAGAACTATCTAGCTCATAATTCTATTTATGGCTAAATTTCAAAATTGAAATTAATTTTGAGATATTATTTGTATATTATTAAAGTAATTTATCATCATCATTTGGAATCATTATTGATCTATTTCAAGATGAAAGTATTTCCAAGTTTAATCCAGTTTCTATAATCCATAGGTTTCCTTCTCCACATCATAATAGCAAACTTTATTTCATCCATTCTTCTCACAGGCAGTCTATTTTTGGATCTTTTGCAATGTCTTGTCTATTATTATTTTTTCTAACAATATATCTAGCCCAGCTATATTCCAGTTTTCTTTAATTCTTTCAATAGTATCCTCAATACCTATTGATTCTTTCACCCTTGTGTTTATTTTCAATTTCTTTCTGTTACACCTAACATACATCTTTCCATTCTTCATTTCAGTGATTGATCTTAAGTCTCTGCATTGTTTTACTGTTAAGTGTCCAAGTCTCAGATTCATAAATAAAACCTTAGTTTTCAAGCATATTTAATTTTAATCCAATTTTATGATTATTTTCATTTTTTATGGTTCCATCTGTATTAACAATTTGACCAAGGTACTTCATCTAATTCATGCTTATCAATCTTTAATTTTTGTAATCCATTAGTCTTTTTAGCATTTATATTTAATCCTACTTTCTCTTACTTTTATATGATAATTCTTGCATATTTCTTGAAGCTCTGAGACATTATGAAAAATCTAGATGACTTAAATAAGCTCTCTTTACTTAATTCCCTTAGCTTCCCATTTTTATCTACAAAATATTTCTTAAAATATTGCTGTAAAAAAAATTTGGAGGTCTGAAATCACCCTGTTCCACATCCTATTCAATTTTAATCTTCTTAGTATGACCATATAATCTAATCTCTGCTGTTTTTAAATATTCTTTAGAATTTGATAACATCCCAAGCCTATATCTTAATGATCCAAAAATTTATAACTAACATGGAATGCTTGCAGAATCAAATGCCCTTTCATAATCTACAAATCCAAAGCATAATGACCCTTCTTATTCATTGATTTTTTAGTGTTTCTCAATATTTGGATGTGATATACTGATTATATATTTTTAAAAAAAATCATGCATAGAACTTGCTATTAAATTTACTAGCCAACTTGCAATAGACCTTCATGAAATGTAATATAGTTTGGCTATAAACTTAGATTTAAAAGGGTGCAGTGCGCAAATTTACAACACTAATAGATAAGCCACTCATTTAATTTTACCTTTTTAGACAAACAAACAACAACATGAAAAATCCTCAATAGTTGGCAGTTGACTGACCTAGTGAGTTTTATTTTCTCTTTTAATGTTTCTCAACATTCTGGCAGCCCTGCATGACTTAGTGCAATAATAGACCTGGAAGCTCAAGGTTCAATAATTTGCACCCAGGTCTGACATTTTCAGCATTTGAACTTCTTATTAACTCCTGAGCAATAAGTGATTATTGTGGAGGTAATCTAGAGGCTCTATAATTAATAAAGAGTAATTAACAATTATAGTAGCCAATTAGATTTTGAAAATTTATCGACTAAAAATAATTTTAAAAATAATTTATTTGAACACTCCGCGGAAAATTTAATTACAAAATTTTGTATCTACAATTATTTTAACTACTAGTTTTAAAATACAAAACTCAAAATTTCAATTATAGTTTTCAGATTGATCAAAAGATGGCAGGAAAATTAGTATTTTTTTTTTTAAAAAGTTAGGTGCAAAATAATACCTCCAGGTTTTTCTATTACGTAAAATAATTTATATAATAAAATATATCATCAGCATCACTTTTTAACCATTATCAACCCACAGCAGAATAAGAGTCCAAGTTTAATGTAGTTTGGGATCGAAAATACCTCATTTGCCAGACATTTATTAACTGAAATATCAATTTAATTTTCTAGAAGGCCGCGTAAATCAATATAATAATAATACATATTTTTAATCCAAAACAAAATTAGAATGTTCAAATAATGACCTCCCCCCCTCCCCCCAACAAGTATTAGTCCAAACTATTAGTATTAAAAATCAAAATTCAAGTATTAAAAAAAAAGTGTTACTTTAATCAACAAATTAAAATTCAGTATTACTTAATTTGCAAAAAATGTATGGAAACTATATTTAATAATTGCTTGGAAAAAGAAACCGATAACAGAAAAAGATAAGTTATGCCGATGATATTTTTATAGTTTTAACCCCGCAATTAACATTTTAATAATAAACAGCCAAATATAGCTAATAAGCGATCGCCACAGTTATATTAAACACCACATGTGTCAATGAATTGGTTACAAAGAAATCATTTTTCATTCAAATCTCCAACCATGAAACTTTTTAACCAATCAAAAAAAAATGAATTAGTTTAAAACTGACAGAGCAATCTCGAAAATATCTCGCACATCAACGATATTTGTATGCCGGTTGGCAATAAAGTGCCAAATTACCTCTACTAGGGTTTTTCATTTTACAATCAGTAAAAAAAAAAAAAAGAACGTTGAAAGCGATTGCCATTAGGATTACTCTCATAATATTTATTCGAATAATAATTCCTTGAATACTCCAGCTATTTGATTGTTATTATTTAATTAAATGAAAAAGCCAAGAAATGTGCTAGTGCATAAGTCGTTAAAGCGAAAATATATGAAATCGGGTGTTCGCCTGCGGACAGATGGTTTATCAGTGAGCTAATATTGTAGGGGTAAGTTTAGATAAAAATTACAACCAGTTTAAAAAATACATATCTTTGAACTTTGGTATTATATTTATGAAATGTATAAAATGTGTTTCCCTTTTTTAATTTAATAATTACGTTTGTTTATAGTTTTGATAAGTGAATTAATTCTCATATTGATTTATTATAATGTCTATTTTAAAAGCTCACATTTTTGATCGTAGTTATAACCCAATTAAAAATAATGTGAAAATTATTAAAAATACATTGGGAAATTTTGGTGTAAGAGGATATAGTACTATTTAATCTTCTTGTAACTTTATTGACCCACCTTTTTTTTTTTTTTAGGTTGGCGGTAGGTCTTCCCTGTCAATTGTTGTGAAACGACGTAGGCGGAAGTATTTATATTTACAATTGGATTACATCTTCGCGTGCTATTTGAAGCATAGGTAAAAACTTATCAAAATATTTTATTTGCTCTAAAATAAATTATGTTGTACGATGGATAATATTTTATATAATTTTCCACATCCGACAAGTCTTCAGAAAAATTTGGACGTGGCCAACATTAGTCTTTCTAAAAATACGAAATTACAAAAATTAGTAAAAAATGTTAAAATTAAAAAGAAACCTTGTAAACAGGTGGCTAAATTTAAATCTGATCCTACCTACGTTAATGTGGAACATTTAGTTTATGGTTGCTATAGGCCATCGCCAAAGAAGAATGAATCCATACATTCCTCAGATAATGATACATCTGCTAATAGCCAAGATTTGGAATTAAAATCGTATTTAAATTCCTCATTTTTTGTACCATCTTTAAATGATCAGGCAAAAGATATTGAAAATGCAATAAATATAGAATCTCCAAAAATTGCCAAGAAAGTTATGACAAAATCACTTGATGATTCTCAAACATTAAATTGTGAAGGTAGTAAATTGAATTATGACTGCTCAAAGGGCGAAATAAGAAAAATCACTCAACAAGTAAATGGACCTTTAAATAAATCTGATGTTGATGATATTCATACTAATGTCAGTTACCTGGAGCAGATCCCTAATGTGTTGACAGATTGGCAGTTTGCGGCAAATAGTATGGAGGGAAGTGTTTCATCTAAATTAGAAAAACATTCTGGATTTACTAAGGAAAAGGAAATTATTACTAAAAATTTCCAAGAAAAAGATTGTATAACTAACAAAGGAAGTGCTGATGTGTTCCACAATTATCCTCATTTAATAAATGAAAATAATACTTTAATTAATGGAAAAATTTCACCCTTTGAAATTACTAAAGAAAAACAATGCAATAAATTGGATATTGTGAACACTTTTCTGAATGGTAACATAAGAAATGAAAATCTGAATCTTTCATTTGATGTAAATCACTTTAATTTCAGGATAAATAATGAAGTTGATAATGTAAATGCAAGTTCAAGTGGAAAAATTCGATCTTTTTCCGAACCTTTAAATCCATATATAATGGGGAACATTTTAAATCATAATATAAAGGATCAATCAATAACAGATAATGATAAAACAGAGTTTAATGAATTAATTAGTAGTGAAGAGTATAATAGTAAACCAAAAAGTGATAGTCCTTGTTTAAATTCACAAATGCATATCATTGCAGAAGATGATTCATCTATTACTGGGAATGCTCCAAAAATAATGATGGAATCTATAAATAATCATGAAAATAAATCTGCAGAAGTGAAATCCTCTTCATGTGTGAAAAATAATATTAATGCTACCAGTCAAGAAAATAAACATGCTTCATCTTACAAATCAGCATCTGGAGTAATACAAAGTGGAACCAAAACACTTAAAGTAACAAATGCACAAAAGATGCCACAATCTAAGATTAGTCGTTTAAGACCACAAAGCGATAGTTCAGTAATTGAGTCGCGCAAAGAAGTATATGATTCTAAAAATAGGAAAATGAAATGCCTGTCAGAACCTGTCAAAAAATTAGTACCTGTCTGTCAAAAATCTGAAAGCATTGAAATTAATAAAAAGTTTAATAGTATTAAAAAGGAAACTTCATCTATACCAACAAAGACAGATTTTTCAGTTACCAAACTTAATAGACAGCAACCTAATGGAATAGTACCAAATGAACGGAAAATTTCTACTAAGTCAAGTATCAGTACATCAAACAAGGCAATCCATAATTTCAATAGTATAGGAAAAGCAAAAACAAATAAAAAATCAGACATTCTTTCAACAAATCATACTGAGTCTATTGTATCTATTACAAATTCTGTTATTCCTACATCTCAGGCTAAAACTTCCATTGTTGAATCAAATAGTAAATTTGTTACAGCTCCATTAAGATCAAGTATGAGAGCTTCCACTGAAAAATCTACTTCATTGCCATCTAAAGATAAGCCTAAATTATTTCCAAAACCAGCTGGATTGCAAAACTCAAATTCAAAATTATCTAAAACTTATGTGGAATCTACTTATTTACAACAAAAAACTAATGAAACTCCATCTTTAAAATCACAAAAATCAATTAACAGATCTGATGTAAAAAACATTTCAAAACCAGTCTTGCCTCCTAAACCTCCATTAAACAATAATAAATTATCAGGAACATCTATTTCTGGTACTCGAAATTCATTTACTAAAAAAACTGGAGTGCCTATTTCAAAGTCAGCTTCAGTAAATGTTAGTAAAACTAATGATTCAGTGAAAGCTGAAATACAGAAAAAAAGTATTAGATCAATTTCTATGGTATCATCACAGAAATTAAAACCTAAAGAGAATTCCCAAACTAGGAGAAGAAGTTTAAATTCCCCGAGTCCAAAGGAATGCTTATCCAGGCAATCCAGTATAGCAAGCTCAAAAAGTGTTAAACTAGTGGAAACAAATAAAGTATTGGAAATTTCCAAAGTGGAAAATAATGAAGAAAAGGATTTAATAATGTCAAAATTACATACTTTAAGTGATACTTCAAATGTAGTTATTGAAAAAAAAGAGGATTTATCAGAAGCAGAAATTAATACCAAACAATTAAATGCTTTTGTTTTTAATATCAAGGCTAACACAGTTTTTAATCCTGAGAGCGACTCAAAAAGTGATGTTCATAATTCTGTGTTTGAAAATGATTCTTGCAAGAAAGATTTTACAAGCCCTGTTTTATCTCTTGCAAATGATGTTATTGAAGAAATGATCACTGAAAATGTTTCTTCGTATAATGGACCCAAAAATACTAATAGTAATTTACAAGAAAATGAAAATGTTGACATCAGTTGTCAAACCTCTTTTGTTGCTTTCATTCCTCCTCCTTTGAATCGAGAGGCAGAGAATAAGATTGAAATGCTTTCTTTGTCAATGGATATTGTAGATACTGAAGAAACCAACAGCAATTCTGGAAATAACAGTTCTGAAAATGAAAATACTCATTTATTGATTACTACTGGGGTTCAAGGTAAACCACCAACAGGAAAAACAATTCTGTCTAGTCCTAGTTTTAAACGATCAGTTGCAACGGTATCACTTTACCGGAAAGAAAATTCCGACAATGAAAAAATGATTAAACAATTGGATTTAAGTGAAATTGATTCAGCATTTCTTATTGAAGCTTTTGGAGACAGAAAAAAATCTGCAAGTTTGCCTCGCTCTTTTCTTTCTCAAACTGACGGTGTTCCAAGTTATAAATTAACTACTGTTTATCGTGGTATTTGGCCTAATCGGTTACAACCTCCTACAGCAATGGAACGATTATATCCTGGTGGAATTCCACGTGGTCCTATTCTCAATAGTTTATTTATAAACAAACAGGATAACAATGTATTTGAAACTACTGACAAAATTTCAATGAATAAAAAATTTCCAAATGCAAATATAGAAGTTCATATTGAACAAGAAATTAATACAACTAATGTAAATGGATCTCTCATGAAGGTAAGTCTTTAAATTAGATTGTATATTTTAAAATACATAATTGTAAATTGATATTGCGTATATTTATATCTATATATTTTTGTTGCTTTTTTAAATATTAAAATTATACTTTATGCTTTTATGATTGTTATAAGTATTATATTTAGGCATGCATTGTTAAAAAATACATTTGAAGTTAAAAAATATGAATTCAATTTGTTCTGCATGTGTACATTATGTACATACATAAATGGTTCCTTGTGTTTATTTGAATATCTTTGAATGTAAATCTATGAGAATATTTTTTTTATTAAAACATTTATTTGCAAGGTGTAATCCAATTACAAATTGGAGGCATTACTACAACTTCCGTGTTTATATTAAAGGAGATAATTGGTGTGTCTCTTGACATTCTAAATTTGTAAACAAATTTATTTGAGATTAATTATAGGGATAAACTTTCAGATACAGTTATTTTTAATATTATATAATGTAATGGCATTTCTGTTGTGTTTATGTTCATCTGAATATATAATAATTAATTGTACAAATATATGATTTTCCGTGAATATGTGATGTGTGTAACAAAAATAGTCAAGAACTAAATATAAACAATCCTCTATGTATGTCAATTATCAGTTTTGTGCCTTTTATGTAAATTGAATTTTATGTAAGATTTTCTTTTCGGGGGTACATGGTTACCATTAGCCATCACGCAGAATATAAAAAACATTTTAACAAATGAAAATAAGTATGACTGTATATTGCAAGAGATGTTTACACAACTTGAGTCATAAACAAAGTTAAACTGTTGACTTAGAGATCACATTTTTAATTTTTTTTTTGCATTTTATTTATGTTTGGAATTATTTATGTAAGTTAGATTTAAATAAATAAAGGCCTGTGGTTATAATTTTTATAATTAAACTAAATAAAATTATTTAATTAGTTTATTAAATAAAAATTCTCCTTCACATGAATAAAATTTTTTTTTTTATTAAAATTGATCAACAGAATAATAACGTATCAAATGTTTAACTTGGTAAAGTTTGCTGTCTTCAGTTAATTAATTTTACCATAGTGTTCTCTATTAACAAAATTTATGAATTAATGTCTTTTAGTTTTGATCATAAGTGAATTTAATATTTTAAATATATATTTATTGTCTTTTGTGTTCAATAAGAGAGCAAAACATATATTTTTTATCCTTAACTTTTTATATAGCTAAAAGCTAAAATAGCTCTTAAATGGTCTACTGCAGGTCAAAGGTATTTTCAGCAATCACTCAGAAAACTAGTAGAGAAGATATTACTCATCAGACTTGTCAACTACCTGTGATGAGGATTTATATGTTTTCCATTTTTGTTTTCATTCTTGCTGAACATTTTGAGATACTTATTTACTGATTTATTGACTATTATTGGATGTTCAGTTGAGTAGACTGCAGTGAAAGAAAAATCCTAAGCCTGATTGGAATTTGAAAAAATTCAATAATTTTTTTAATGACAGTTAAAAAAAAACATCAAAATAAAATGATTTCAATTAATTATTTTTTTCTTAAATAGTAAATTTCAAGCTGTAAGATTTCCATGTAATAGCATTTATGCTTACAGTCCATATACTAATTTTTTTCACATATGAGTTACATATACCATAAAACTTGTGCTATTATTCAAGTTTAAACATAACTTTAATGAGACTTGTTTTCTTTTAACAGATTTTAAATGTTTAGAATTAATTTTATTAATGAAAGCAGCTTTTCATTTTTCAAATTTGAATCAGTTGGTTGCAACCCCATTTTTACTTTTTATTAATTTCATGCATGAAAAACTTGCCTGGAGAATAAAACTGTAATGTTTATAAAATGATGAATAAAACCCAACTCACCAATGTAAAAATGTCAATTATAAAATGAAAATGAAAAACTATTACAAATTTGTTTGCAAGATCGCACAAATGATGAATGTTTACTTACAGAATGGATATGAAATAGAAATTTTATTTTTTAGTTTAACTCTCTGAATTTGAATTTTTGTCAAAATTTTTTTTTTTTGAGTACTAATAAAAATTAATTTTTAATGACATTATTACTTTACAAGATCTAGGTTTATTTTTTAGTTTTATCATCAGAGGTGTGGTACACCACATTTTCTTGGCACATGCATCATAGATTGGCAATCTATGGTATGGTGTACTACATAACAAAATAAAAAAATCAGGAGAGTTCAAGCTCACATAATATGATATATTCATCCCATAATGTTTTCAACAGTAAACTTATAATGTATATATAGTCTTAAAAATTTATGATTTTTGTTTCTATTCAATGAGAGAAGTTTATATTTCCTTGCTCTGTATTCTTTCAAAACTCTTTTGGTAAACAGTATTTCATTCTAGTTAGAATATCTGCTTTTACAATGGTAGACACATCATCTAATATTTTTTTATCTATTGATATGTAATTGATTTTATTCTATCATACTTTTTAGAAGGATTTAGATAGAGGTTATCTTTGAATAGAGAAGCATATAATTTTTTGAGCTAAACTATTATTAATAGCATTCATACATTTAATTACTATCAAAGTGATATTATGGATTGATTTGGTTTAACTAATATATCCTTAATGAATTTTTACACTTTTAAAATCTTTAGTTTTTCTATTGATATATTCATTAATGTAACTTAAATTAGTCACTATAACTTTCTAAGTGTACAAAACATTAACAAAAAAAATTGAAAATAAAAAGTATAAAAATTGTCCTCAATATTTAATAAAAATGAAAGGAGTTACAGTTATACTCAAATAAATAAAGCAAAAATAATTTATATTACTTTTAATATTTTCACATTGATTGAATTATCTTTTATTTCCTAATGTTTTTTTTTTTTTTTACACATTCATGTCCATACACTTATTTCATTCCATTTCTTTATAAATTCTTATATTGAAGACTGAATTGGAAGACCATATTTCAAATCTAGTTATCTGTAATGACTTATTCTGTATCCAAAATAGACATTGCAATGCAAATGACAAATGAAAACATTATTAGTTTTTTAATAATGCCTAATTTGTGTAGACCAATTCTTCTGCTCCATGCTGTTCAGCACACAGTAGAATCGCAGAATCAAGAACTAAAGGTTTGGATGTCAATTCTGAGGTAAAGTAGACAAAAATCTTAGTTTGGGCATTTGATTGGAATGTGCAAGTTATGAACTTGAACATCTACATGATCTAAAGAACTAATGATACAATTATTGTTCTGTCCATTGACTTATATTTTATGAGATCATTTAAAGTATTATTGCCAATTAATAATGTACTTTTTATTTGAGGTTAAACCATTTGAAGTATGTTTAAAAAGTAGAGTTAATGAAACCAAACTGATTCATAAAAAAAAAATAGTGTATTTAAAATCTAAAAATTATAATTGTGATAACATATCATTTGCTTTTATGTGATCATCTCCAATGCATCCACAATTATTATTATTTCACAAGAAGTTTTCACATTGTGTATGCATACATACACATGTATATGTGAATAACAGCACAATCCGACAATTTACTTTACATATGGTGATTCAGCACTTACAATAGGCCACCTCTTTACATTAATAAAGAGATCAGTTTTACTTGAAGAGTTATTAGGTTTCTGAGTTATTGTTTGATTATTTTGAATGGACTGCATATTCAAACATCAGTTTCTATAACAAAATATTTACTAAAATAGAAGACTGGAATTTAAAAAAAATTTTAGTATTCAATTTTTTTTTTTATATTCTTTTTAAATATATAATAAAAAAGAAAAGAATCGAATCGTTTGTTGCTTAGGAAGATACAAAAGACATAATTAAGTAGTAATTTATATAGATTTTGACTTCTAAAGACCATAGTTCTAAGCCATGTGGAGCTTTTAATATATATTTAGATCAGATAGGTATGTGTTTTTTTTTGAAAATGCTACATGATCGTTCAGGAAAAATGGCATTGGATTTATAAAGACCAGATGTATATGTTATGAAATTGTGTAATTTTTTATTTTAATCATTAGAAAGAGAAAGGCTTTTAAACTTTTTCACATGTGCCTTAAGCGTTAGACTTTCTCTTTCTAATTACAGACTCACTGTGTGCTTAATGAACATTATTTTAATCATGTTCTATTAGTTAAATAAAAATAAATAGTTTATAACAATTACAAAAATATTTATTTTCAATAGTTCCCAGTGTGATCAATTTTATTTGATAGGTCTCTCAGCTTTTCATTAGTGTTAATTTTCAAAATTACATTAGATATTTTATTACATATATATATTATTCAGTAAATATTTTGTTTTAGATTTGTTAATTTTATTATATATTAATTTTATAAATTTACTATTATAAGCTCTTCTCATTTATTTTTATGTATCTTAATTTTGTTTATCCATATATGAATATTAATATTAATTTCTGTGTTATAAAATGATGGTGTAAATGGTTTTCTGCTATTGTTTATTTTTATTAGCAATTGAACTGAATTATTGTGCTCAGTGTTTCACCTGGTGCTCAGATGTCAGTTTGATTTCCTGTCTATATGTATTAAAGATAATACTATTCAAAGAAAAAAATACACTTCATCTTGCATCATTAGCAATATTCAAAATGGAAGTATTTAAATTAACAAATTTTCAAATGTCTTAACAATCCAAAATTAGTTGTGTAAAATCACAAAATGATAATTCAGCCTATACAATTATTTTTATTATATATATTGGATAATTTTTAATCCATGACTTTTATTCTTTGCATGGCCATAATATTAAATTATTAGATAAAGTCAGAAGTTTGCAACTAAGTTATTTGGAACCCTTAAGCAAGAAATAATTTTAATCCTATAGCAAAGTCTTTTTATAGACTTTGATGAAGAAGGCTCTCTAACACTAGAACATCTAAGTGTTGCCTATTTTCATTGTATCACAGCTATGCAACTAGATAAAGCTCATTAGTTTTTTATCATGTTCTGGTTTATATTTTCTAGATGACCATCATCATTAAAAACAAATTATAAAATCTCTAGTTGTGACATTAAGATAACTTTTGTGTAATTTTACAATTAAATTCATTCTATGCTCGATTTCTGTAACCAAAATATGCTCAATTATTTATAAGGTTTTGGAATTAAGCTCTCATTTTTTATGAATTTTCTGTTGGTTTATATTTTCTCCTCACCCATGTATATATTTTATTTTTTAATATTGCATTATTGCTATAGGTTAAGTCACTTTCTTTTGCTATATTCGAACATTACCTGACATCATTATAGTAAGAAAAGTAAAATCTATTTTAATTTAAACACAAGGATAAAAAAAAAACATTTTATTAAATAGAAATGATAAATATTATAATTAATATTTTTATTGATATGTATGCATTGGTGTTTATTAATTGTTGTCAACATATGTTTATTCCTACATAATTGTAAACATACAATATGTATTTATAATTTTTTTTGACTCCTTTCAATAATTTCTCATGCTGTAATTATTCTTGTCATTATGTACATTTTAATAAACAGGTATTTAATCAAATTAAAAATATTTTAATATTTACAATTGCTAAGAACCTTTAACTAACAAGTTTGTTTTTGTTTCTGAAACTTAAAATTACAATATCTGGTGTCATTTGAAACCAAAGATTTTATTAGAAGTACTTTTCTTGCTCATTTCATGATATATTATTGAATTTTATTCTTAAATTTTTCTTATTGTTATAAGC
The DNA here is from genome assembly GCA_028023455.1 of Epiperipatus broadwayi. Lineage (NCBI taxonomy): Eukaryota > Metazoa > Onychophora > Udeonychophora > Euonychophora > Peripatidae > Epiperipatus > Epiperipatus broadwayi. The sequence continues at coordinate 1,122,912 of JAQFVV010000290.1, read as the reverse complement.
TGCTTATAATCAAAATCTCACCAACATTTTAACAAATATTTAAAAAATACTAGTTTATATATATGTATCGTCTATCTGTTTTTATCATAAGCATGAGAATATGTTTATTTTTTTAATTGTTGATGACATATAAATGATGGAATATTATTGTTTGCTGTGGCAGACAATTTCAAAATCTCTTCTATTTTGTAAATGCAATAAAGATTTTTTGTGGTGACTAAGATTGATTGACATTTTTAGATTCATCTGGTTATATCATTATAATATTGACAGTGAAATTGGATTTCTAAAGGAGAACTGTTAGTTAAAATAGAATGTAAATCAACCAAATCAAAATTATTTTGATTAGGTAGCCGAAAATAAAAAAGTAAAACACAGTTGTCTGTATTCAAAAAGTAAAGCCATATGATTATTTGAGGAAAATAAATAAATGGAATTAAGCAAATTTTACATTATAGTTTTTAAATGATGTAATGAATGAAATGGATAGATAGAAATTTAAATGCTGAAATTCTGCAATAGCTATCAAGGAGAGGAAGCTCTTGGCTGATATCTAATTTATGCTATGATAGTCTTTTGTGGATTGCTTTGAAGGCAGAATTTAGAGTAGGAGTGAGAAAAAGGCCAAGACATCTTTACATGATGCTAATATATAGAGATGCATTAGTGGATGTTTATGCAGAGCTTAAGAAAAAGATGGAAGAATCCTGTCACTGACTGAAATACTTATGATAATGAGTTTTTGAATTATTCAAAATGTTTAATACTAAGTTTATCTAAATGATAAAATATTTTAATTTTTGCATATTAACCAAGATTTTGCATTAATCACATTTGAATTAAATTTTTTATTTAAATATTCATTAACCATCACTGCATATTCTTAGAACTTTATGGCAAGAAAAAAATAATAACCTTTCACATATTATTACATTAAAAAGTTTAATATTTAATATAAAATGACTTGAAAATTATGACAAATTTAACAACATATTTTAAAAACATAGGTGTAATACTATTAATCTATATTTTTGATTTTCCAGCCTTTTTTTTTTAATATTAAGAATAATTTAATTATACACTTTACTCTACCCTTCGTTATAACCTTCCATAAATTTAAAGCACTATATATTTTTGGATACAAACAAATATTGAATACAATATATAGTTATTTTAATATAATGACTCGATTTCATAAATTTATATTTGTGAAATAAAAAATAAAATTGTATTGATTTTTGCCCCACCCTTTTTTTCAAGCCCAAAATTATTTTTAAAAACTGTTGCAAACATTTTATGTCAGCTGATTTGGAGATGAATATCTTCCCTAATCACAATTCTTGACTATAAAATTTTCACTTTGTTATATACTTTAGTGGTGAAATAAAACAGTAGCCATAAGCATAAGAAAAATGCAACAGCATCACAGATTTAATGGCATGTCTCTGCATGCTATTCTAGCCTTACTTCTACAAAAAACTCATAGCCTCCTTTACAACCTAGGAATTAAATACGGGTATATTCACATAATTGAATTAATACAGCCGACTGACACACCACCTCCAAAGAAAAGCAGCTGGCTATATAAAATAGCACAAAACATCCAGCAGTATGTCAACATTATGCCAGATATCATCGCCAACAAAATAAATATCTGGAGTGCTCAGAAATTAATGAACCTGGAACAAAATTTACAAAATACAAAATTAGACATAACCAATTATAAAATAACAACATTGTTCAAATATTGGGCTCTAGAACCCAAATATTTGGACTTTATCATTAAAATAAACCTGGATGCCATGCTTACATTGTGGTTTCTATACTTTAAACAGCATATCATCAAAGTTGACCCAGTATGCCTAAACTGCAGAAGAGAAGACGAGACATACTATCATATCATCAATTCATGCAATGGACTTGGAACAATAAGATCTATTATTTGTTTGAACATAAAGGCAGACTATTACTTCATTATATCATTACAAGACTGCATTAAAAAAAACAATTTCCATTCATTAGAATGTCAATTTTCATCACATATTCAATCTGGTACGCGAGATGCAAGAAAATATATTCGCAGCCCCCCCCTGTTGAAAGATTGTGCTTTATACAATCACTGCAAAAGATAAAACAAATAGATAAACTATCATCAAAATTTATTTATGAAGAGACATGGAAGCTTTTCCATACATCTATGAACTTTATATCACAAGGACTATCTCAACATCAATCAACTTCAAATCATATGGACTAATATCAGATTCATCTAATATGCAATTGTAATGCATAGTGATCTATTTATGTTTTGAGATAATGTAACCTTATTTAGCCTAAATAAAAATTATTTAAAGATAAAAATAAAGCTGATCAAAAGATAAAACAAAAACAAGTCACTGACATTTATTAAACTTTTTAATTTACAAGTATTTACTCAAAAGCTTTTTAAATGTTATTCCAATATGTGCTAATGTTAGTTTATTTAATGTAAAGTTTTTATAATTGTAATGTATGTGTAGTCAGGATTAAATAATAATGTCAATTATGAAAATTTAAAAAGGCTTCTTAATTTTATAATATATGATTTCCAACTGTTGAAACTCTATTAGTGGTATTCTAGCTGTATATATGACTACTTATTTGTTTAATCTCAAAGTAGATTATATTTACCTGTTTAATGGCATTTATTTAAATAAACTTTTATGAATTAAAAATCTCAATCTGTTCCAATCCAAGTAACAATTTTTAATATCTATATTAATAACTTAGACTAGAGAGAAAGGTGGTATCATCCTTCTTAGATAAATAAAAATGCCTTGACTTAAGATTGCTGATTCTCGGTATTGATAAATATTGGCTAACTTTAATAAATCAATTTAGAGTTGAGCAAAGTCACTTATCCTAATAATAATGAGTAGCAATGGAGTTTGAAAGTTTAAAAATGATTATTTATAAATGTATTTTCAAATCAGGTTATATTTGCCTGTTTAATAGAGTTGATTTAAATTTCTATGAATTAGAAATGTCAAACTATTTCAGTTCAAGTATTTATCTTTACTGTTTATATTAACATTTTAGACTAAAGAGAAAATGGTATCATCTTTCTCTTGTAAGTAAATGGTTTCCATGACAGCATATTCATTGTCAGTATTTTTAAGTATACGATTTAAATTGAAAATATAGTGTCTTTTTTTTTTTTTAAGTATAGATACTATTAAAGACAAATGATTAAAAAAAAGGTAAAGTAATAGTGAATTGCTGGACATACTAATATCAAAGTTTTTACACTAACAATGCAATACACAATGCTTTTAAATCATCAATGCACTTTTTTATTTTTATGATCTAATATTTTTTTAGTCTTCCTCATTATGGAATGGTTTGGTATGTAAATTTTTAGCCTATGAAGTTCTTATACTGTGAAGCAATGAGAAATTGTAAATTGTTCATTTGTGATCATGTGAATATATGAAAAGTGTACATATGAACCATGAGGACTTCCTGTATTTGTTTCTAAACTATAAAGTAGATACCTCATAAGGTCAGAATGACATTCAAGTATTGGGCTTATTTTAATTAATCACATTTTGTAAGTCACTTTTCTACTCATTAATGAAGACAGATGGAAGATTTTTAAGATTTCAAATTATTGCCATTATTTAACACATACATTCATTAGAAAAAATATTTTATTATCTTTAGTTCAGTTTTTTTTCCTCTTTATAATTAATCATTAACAAGGATTAAGAATATATGTTTTTCATTTATTAATTTTCTTTTTAATGAATAATTTAAAGATTTCATTATCTGCCTGCCATGTTCACAATCTGGGTTTGAATCATGGTTGGAAATTTTCATATTTGTATCAGGATTCATATTTTATTTTTCATAGTATCTAGATGTTCTAGCTGAAGGGGAGAACAAGGATGGAAAAAATGTTTAAATTCTTAACTTCTGCTAATTTGAAAGCATGGTAAATCCTCTGTGTATGGTGTGAGGGTCTGTGGTGGAGGTGGAGGGATGAGAAGTGGAGAGTTGGGGTGACTAAGTCTGTTTAGCATTTGCTAAATATTATTACTTAATTATGTGTATAAATCTTACATATGATTACTTTTAACATAAAGAATTTTGTTAAATGGCATTGAACTTTCTGCTTGTTTCATGTATCTGGAGAACACATTTAATATTATATTTACAAAATTATCTTACTGTTATATACAAAAACGGCTTTTAATAATAGGAGTGTGTAAAGAAGTTGTAACCACAATTTTAATGTAGTGTTATTATAAGGATACTAATGTGATATATTCAATAATAATTTTACAGATTTCCTTTTTTATTTTATTGTTTAATATGTAACATAGAAAGATACTATACTTATTATGATTAAATTGTTTTTCTTTTGACTTTTGACATGTTAGTGGAGTCAATATTTTTATCATTAGTTCACTATTTTTTTATTTATTATTTTTTAAAAGTTTCAGTTGTCAATATCAATTTAAATTACCAGCACGTATCATATCAAATATTTGCAATCTCAGTTGAGTGAATAACTTCCTTTTGCTAGAAATAAGATTAGGATGAGATATAAAAAGTATTAGGTGTACTCATTTGTTTAATTCTGATGTGATAATAAATTATTTAAGTGCATTATTGTCAATAAGAGTAAATCTTTCAAATGTAAATGTACAATTAACTAATTTGAATATAATATTTTTAATAATTAGTTATGTCATATAAAGAACTTGTCATGTGTCATTTTTATTTTATAAAAATTTGTTGTAATTTAAAATTAATATCACGAAAGACCCTAAATTATTGCTTAGTAACTTTCATGTTAATTAGCTAAGGGCAATTTCTTTAGTAACGTCTATTATAGAAGTATATAAATTGATTTGAATAAACATGTTATATATATATTACATCCTTAGAAATGAAAAAGTTTGTTTTAGAGATTGGAGGGAAATTTAAATGGAAATAAAAACTTGGGATATGAGTAAGTCAGGAAGAAATTATTAGTTTGTGTTAGGGAATAAAATTATGTGGGTAGTAGATTTGAAGAGGAGGACAAATATATTTTGTAGAATATATATGATTTAAAAAACAGGTTTTGGAGTCTATTCTAAGATAAGTTTAAAGAGTGCTGGAAGTCATCAGTGGTGGGTGGCCTTATTATTTCTTTTATTGTTGACTGAAATTGTTTTAGCATTTACAATTAAATATTTTTTAATAAAGCATTGATATTAATATTTAAAATGAAAGTTAAAATCTAACATGACTTCTGTAATAGGATTTTCAGTAATGCTTGTTTTAAAAAATATATTGTTAAATATATTGCCCAGCTTAGATTTAGCCTAATGTGTCAGATTCAAGAACTAAAAATTTCTCAGCCACATGATCCCCTGATTAACCATTCTGTTACTTTATTTACATTTCTCAGTTGCAATAATATAATATCTTTGCTATAGTTATGTATTATCTTTTATTATAATATTTTTAATTGAATACTCAAAGAAATGATACAATAATCATCTTTTTTTTTCATTCTTTGCTATATTTATTAACTTTTTGATTAGAAAACTTTAAAACGGAATCCAAGGAATCTTTGGTCAATGTTTTAAGTTTAAATATAAAACCATTGACTGTGTTGATGTTGTTGTCATAATGGACCTTTCCTTTTTAACAGACTTAATAAGGAGTAAAAAACAGTATTAATGAAACAGGCATTACATTCAATGATGAAATTTTTTCAAATTGCTATTTCACAGTAAGAAAACATCTGTGTTCTCCAAAAAAAAACCCAAAAAACTGATATGTTTACTGTATGGTCACTCAATCAAATGAGGCATTGTATAGAGAGAAAAGCTGGAAGTTCATAATAATGATGTCAATCTCAACATTGGAATTTAAATTGTACTCTGGCATTTTATGCATTATGCATTTGTATGCCTCCCTCTTTTTTTTTTTTTATTCAAACAAGAATTTACAAAATCAAAATCACCGATTAGTGTAAGATCATTTCAGCAATTTCCAATCATGTTATCACATTATCTGATTCTTGGATGTTATTTAGTATCTTTATGGAATTCATGAAAACAAAATATGCAATCCAGCAACCCCACATGTCAGCTCAAACTTAATCATCTTATAATAGATATCTATTTGACAACTGATTGAATACTTTCTAAGAATGTAAGGATAATAATCAATACTGCAGTTTAATGCAGAGGGATAGAATGGCAGGGTTAAAAGTTTAAGATTCGATTCTTAGCCAGGTAAAACAAAAGTGGAACTGTACTCAACTTGCTACTTGGGTGTTTTGGCATTATGTATTTCTCAGAAATTAATGTTATTATTACTACTACTAACACTAATAATTCTATAATCACAAAAGAATGTAACTTTTCACAATTTTGTCTAAAATTTTCTACTTTCACCAACTTTGTTATTTACTTTTGTGGTGAAATACATATATAAAGCTATTTTCACTAAGAAATTTTTGCAATCTCCATCTTATTTAAAAAAGATCTGATTCATTGTAATCATTTAATACATTTTAGTAATTCAAAAGTTAACCATAAGAGAAGGTATTGGGCACTCAGTATTTCAAGAGTGACTTTACATTATGGACTGTATTAAAAGATTACTATATTTTTTTATACTTTATCTAATATATTCTGTACAATTTAGCATTAATTAAAGAATGTTGACTTGAAAACTAAAGATGCTTGGATCAATTCCCATTGGAGAGGGAAAAAAAATTTTGATCAAACAAATAAAACTTTTCTACTTCTGTGCTCAAACATCATGTGACTTTTGGAATAATCTAGCACATGATTATTATTATTATTATTATTTGCATCTGTTACTTATGATGTTTGCAATTTTGTGTTAATTCAATGATAAATATTATCAAATTCTGGAAGATTACTTTCAACCATTTTCTATTACTTTTTATAATTATTTATGATCACTCATATTTCTTTTAATACTAATGTCATATGTACATATATATTATTAATTTTCATTGTGAATTTCATAACAAAATGAATATATATATTTTTCAACATAATTTTGAAAATATTTTCTAAAGTTCAATAATAATAACGTGAAAGGCTGAAATCTTTTTCAGATGCGCCTTAAAAATGCTTATATGACAGCCATTCAGATGTAATAATGACCGCACAGGGAACTCTCAAGTCAGAATACAAGACAAGGATTTTATGAGAAAAAGATGGTTCCTCCTTCTTCTCTACTTAAATTTCTATATAAATAAGCCAGTCTCAAGCATTTTAACATAAGAGCGTGAAGCTTTAAACACTTTCACATTTAACTCACTAAATATTATATGTAAAGAAACAATGTGAAATCTTTCGATTTACTACAAAGTAATTTGCAAATCCAATGAATTGATAGTAACTAATGTAAATATATTTATTTATTAAGTGCAAGCAGATTATATAATAATAACATGAAAGGCTGAAACCTTTGTCAGATGTGCCTTAAAAACGTTCAATAAATAAATAAATAATATATATAAAAGAATCTCATGGTATATTCCCACCTGCTGCTTCCATAGATATAGTGCACATATGTATACTTATACAAAAGTTGAATAGTTAGATCTACTATCTTTCATGTAAATAGTTTCTTCTTGATTTAGTTTACCATTTATAGATTTTAGAATATTAATTTATTCTATTGTGCAGCTTAAGAAACTTATAGAGAGGAAATGAAGTCACCATCTCCTTAAAAAATGACCACCAGCTAAGTTGTCTCATACCTCTGCTACTCAGTTTTATTAAAGCTTTATCTGAGCAATGACAATAGCAGTTAATTACTTATATATTTTTTCGATAATAACTTGTTTAGAACTCTCATTCCTATCATCATAAATAGCATCTTCATTTCCATAAGACTGAATGGTATGATGCTATAGGCTTAAAATTAAATATTGTAAAATGATGTCAAGTTGAATGTGTACTATACAAACTACATCTAGATAACAGATCATTTAGAGATTTAAGCACCAGAATATTTATTAGACTAATATTAATAGATATAAAGCATTGAAATTGAAGAATATTCATAATGAACAGGCTAGCCAGATATATCTTTTTTTAAAATCACATCAGAAGACAATTTTGACAAAAATGTTGCATTGGCTGAATAACAGAATATTTGTTGCAAAATGTACACAAATTCTGAATTTCGACATTCATGAAGCAAGAATCAATGGGAAATATAGCTGTCCACTCATCACAGCGTTAATTTCTTCATTTTTTTCGAAGCATCATAAATAAGAAAGGTTATAACAATATTACTGAAGAGTTATTTTTAGTTTTAAGATAAATTTTATTACTATTTCCATATTTTTTTTATTTTTCTAATTTGAATTTTATTTCTGACATCATCATTATTTTATCTGCCATATTAAATTAATGCTGAAGAGATATATATTGTGATGAAGAATTTTTGTGAATAAAATATGGCAAAAGAAAAAAATTTGGAAAATCTGTCATCCTTCCATCATACTGAGAAATCCTTATGATCACCAATAGAAGAATTCTGCAATAAAAAATATTCAAGTCAATGGATCAGAACCTTTTTATATACTCTAAACAATTCTAAATAATGGAATTGTTTTTGAAGACTTTAGACAGCGGATTTTTCTTATTACTGATCATAGGAATTTTTTAATATCATGGAGGAATAGTATAGTGCATTCCCCAAAATCTTTTTCAGTTTTATATATGTATAATCTGGACACCAAGATTGATTATGGTAATTTCAATTATTTTAAATGCATGTGTATAAAGCATGTTACAATAATAATTGTTTTGTTTGCATTATTTTTTTAAAAAAGTACCCAAATTATATATTGTAAAAAAATAAAATTGTTTGATTAACTGAATTTATTCTTGATCTTAAAAATGTTTCAATTATTTTGTCAATTACTACTAAGTCAGGTGACATTCGAAAACCAAACAGTGAATAAACAGAACAGTTTTGAACAATTGACAAAACTGAGTTGTTTATTTGATGTTTTATTTTTAGTACTTTTTTTTTTAAATAAGGTAAACAAAACAATTCTTATTGTAACACACTTTATATACATGCATTTAAAATAATTGAAAATATAATAATCAACCTTGGGTTCCGACTAATATTTAAGTACCTTATAATATTTAGGAAGTATTAATTTTCATATAAATATTATACTTTACAAGTAACACCCTTTAATATTATTTTAATGAACTTGCAAGTAACATCCTCTTATGCCAATCTATTGACCAGATGAAAAATGAATCAATTTTTATTTGATCCCCAAGATCTTACATGAACAACAGACTAATCATTGATATTTCTAGGGGTGAAATCCTACATTAGTGGTGATCTTAACAAAGTCTGAATTTCCAACTTGCAGTTTAAGATCACAAAGCTGACATAAATTTTATTAATTTTAATAATCCTATAAATAAATAATGGATATTAAATATGAAGCACTGAGATTATATAAATAATATTTCTGAAGAAATAAACTTCATATGTGTATACTATAAAATTATTATATAAAAGGGTATTATTTGCAAATTTACTAAAATAACTAGAAAATCTGGATTATAAAGTATAGTTATAGTATCTGCATATGAAGATTATTACTTCAGAAGTATTATATATTTTCAACACTGCGTAATTTATGAGATAAATATTAACAGAATATATATATATGTATCATTCAAAACCAAAGAATATTAAGTAGATTTATATAGTGATTTTTTTTATATGGATTTTTGTCTGCAGTGATTTAAAAACAAACAATCTTATGGTATAGTGATTAGTGTATTATTTTGCCATACCAAAATAGAATTGAATTTCTAACTCATAATTTTTTCCAGTGAGCATATCAGTCAGTTATTCAATATGGCCAGTAAATGGGTATTTAGCTATTTTGAGCTGCAGGTCTCAGGGTAATTTGGATCTCATCAAATGAATATTGATGTAGTATTTAAAAAAAAAGCTCTTTACAATCTCATATAATATGACAACTTTCACTACAGATGAAGAAAGTAGTTTACAGATGGCCACTGAAACCATGATTTATATTTGCCTTTTCTTTAAAAGCTTAATTATAATAACTATGCAGCAAAGTTTAGCATAATAATAGTGTTCAATGCAAGAGCTGAAGCTTTGTAGATTGATTCCTGGAAAATAAAAAGAAAAATTGTCAGTTGAAGGATCTACTAAGTTCAACAATCATTTTGATAGTCAAATACCCCCATCTCCAAGTAACTAACTATATAATTATATAGTTTTGTGAAATATATAATTACTTGGTAGGTTATGTGATGTTTGAATACCAAAATACCATTCAAATCCTTTTATTTTGAACCAAAGTATTTTTTTTTTCACTTTCTCAGCATGAAATTGATATCTGCTACTTTGCCACTGCATTGAACTATATAGATCTTTTAGATAAACCATTTTAAAAACACAAGAATAAAGCAAAGTTTTTATCAGATTCTGATAATATGAATAATTTCTGCTTTGTATTTTTTTTTTAAGTATAAATTTTTTATCATAAGTTTCTTAATTAAGACAGAATATATTATTGTATTTTTATATTAGGATGATAAACTATTAAGAAGTTCTCATTTTTAGAATTTTTTTTTTAACAAAGCACTTACATATTTAGCATTGGAGGCACTTTATCTGACTATCTGATGAGAAAGGCAAATAGTTTGAAATTCTTTGGTTACATGTTTGAAATTATTCATCATCATCATCAACAACAACCATTATCAATCCACTGCAGGATGAAGATCTCTCCAAGTTCAATCCATCTTCACCGATCTTTAGCTTCTCTTCTCCACACTTTCTTATTTCATCCATCCATCTAATATGGTCTCTTTCTGGGTCTTTTACAATCTCTTGGAATCCAGTTTAAAATTTCAATTGTCCATCTATTATCATCTTTTCTAGCAATATGTCCAGCCCAACTCCACTTCAATCTTTTAATTTTTTCAATGAGGTCAATAACAACTGTTTGTTCTCTTAAACATACATTGCATTTTCGATCTCTTCTGGTTACTCCCAACATGCATCTCTCCATACTTCTTTGAGTAGTCTGAAGTCTCTATTGCTCTTCTTTTAAGTGTCCAAGTCTCAGATCCATAAGTAAGAACTGGTAAAACACATTTATTAAAAAACTTCCTTTTCAAACACATAGGCATATTTCCTTTTAGTATCAAGTTATTTCTAACAACAGCACTCCAACCAAGTTTAATTCTATGATTAATTTTATTCTTTATGTTTCCATTTGTATTAATAATCTGATCAAGGTATTTGTAACTGTTAACTTCTTCTAACTCATCATAATCAATCTCGATTTTCATATTTTGAGAAAACTGATTAAACATTATTTTAGTCTTTTTAATATTTATCTTTAGTCTTACTTTCCTACTTTCATATGATAACTCCTGCAACATTTCCTACTGCTCTAAAGCATTATTTGCAAACAAAACTACATCATCTGCAAAATCTAAATGACTTAAATAATCTCCATTTACTTTCATTCCTTTAGCTTCCCATTTTAATCTACAAAATGTTTTGGAGATATGGAGTCACCCTGTTTTATACCCTTCTCAATGTTGACTTTCCCAGTATCATTATGTAATCTAATTGTTGCTGTTGCATATTTATAAATATTCTTTAAAATATGATAATATTCTGGATCTATATCTTGGTGATCCAATGCTGTAATCACTGAAGAAATGTTTATAGAATCAAATGCCTTTTCATAATCTACAAATCCAAAACATAATGGCAACTCATATTCATTTGTCCTGTCTATAACTTCTCTCAATACCTGGATATGATCTATTGTACTCAAACCACTTTTAAATCTAGCTTGTTCTCTTGGTTGATGGAAATCTAATGTTCTCTGTAGACGAGTTGTAATTATCTTGGTAAAAATTTTGTATAAAACTGATAAAAGGCTGATAGGTCTGTAATTTCTAATATCTTCTTTATCACCTTTTTAAAATATTAATATTAATATTGAAATTATTATATTACCATAAATATAACATTTATATGTGCATAAAATGTCTAATATATAGTAATATAAGTAAAAATAATTGGCATAGTTTTTGTTTGTAATTCAAGTTAATTTTGTTACATTGTTTTGATCTCACTTAAAGGTAATTACTTTCAATAATTCATTCTTATTTAGAATTGAATTTTTTTTATCAGTAGAGGAGAATGAAAACTAAGTGAAATTCATTTTGATTGATGAAAGAGAATATATTATTTATATAAGAAATAAATCACAGAGGCAGAACTCTCCATACAGTAGCACCACTCGTGATGTTTAGAAATAAATCAATTGTATATATATATATATATTCATAATATGGAACACTCATTTTTATTGGCTATTGTAAGATCTTTTATATAGCTGCATAATAGGAGAGCATTTAAATATTAAATATTCTGTAATTATAAACTTTTATTGAATTCAACTTATGGAAATACATCGAATTTAGCTTTTAGAAAAATTGTGGACATTAGAAGAAATAATTTCTTTTATTAAAAAATTATTTTTATAAATTAAACTTACCTTTTCAAAATTTGCTGTGATATTATTATTTTATGTTAAAGATTTTTTGCAAAGGTCATAAGTTTTTAATCTATTTTTTTTCTACTATTTATCATGTTTTACTTTAAAGAAATTAATCAAGACATTACTAACAAAAACAAAAATAATGGTTTGAAGTTTCAGTCTGATGAAAGTTAGCTAGCAATCATGTCTTGCATGAATCAAGTTAGTTGTCTTGGTTTGTCTAAAAGTTAGCAGGTTATTTTGAATGGCATGAAAGTTATTGAATTATCTTTGCTTATAGTGAAGGTTAATGAGTTATTTTGACATGCATGAAGGTTAGCAAATTATTTTAATTGCATGAAGAATAATGAATTATCTTGATTTGTATGAAGATTAGTGAGTTTTTTAAGATGACATAATTGTTAGTGAATCATCGTGATTATCTTGTGATTATCGTGATTTGTACACAATCTTCTTATGGGTACTAAATTTTATTTTCTCCAGATAGTAAATGACAATAATATTACATCAATGTGTTTCTCTTAACCAAAAATTAGCTTTTATTATAAGACTGAATAATGAATAATGTTATAAAATAGTTTTAAGTAATATCTGGAAAAATGTGTTTATGCCTGATTTAAAATAAATAAAAAATAATTGGAGTCCATCTTATTGTCCTTATAAAGAAAATGCAATCAAATTGCTTCTAATCTAATTTTTGGCTTATCAAAAATTATCCAATTTATCAATATTTGGTGCTATTATTTAATGATTTTTTCTAGCTTGATGGTGATTTTTTTTTTTCGATGACAAAAGTTGTTTCCCAATTTCCATTTCTATTTACTTTAAAAAAATGAAAAAGAAAAGGATGATCTGTCTAAATTAACATTTTATCTGTTACGACTTTTTCCTTCAATCCCTCTGTTAATCATTATTATATTTGTTTATATTGTATTTTCTGCAGATCGTTTGAGATTATATTTCTAATGTTTTATTAAAAGTAATAATACCATTCTTTAATTGTTCTTTTTATTATTATTATTAGTATAAAGTCAATTATGACACCCACCATGGAACTCTAGATTCCCTCTCTACTGCTTATGACAGTCTTTACTTAGAGACTTTTTTTTAAAAATCTTAATAAAAATCAATTGATACTTTTAATTCCCCATGATCAGGGACTCATTGTTCATGGGTTGAAGAAACAAATAAAAAAATTAGAAATTCATAAATTTGAATTTTTAAATTTAATTCATGTACCTACTTATATAGATACTATTGTGAATCATTTCTAAGTTGACCTTTTCTTGTGCACTGAGTTTTATAGTCATTCTTTCTCTAGATTTATTACTATATCTTTTTCATAACTTCATTATTCTATTTTTTTTTTTAATGGATGTGTTTTAAAAATTAATTGGATCATAGCTATGGGTGTGTTAAACATTATAAATGTTTTGCTTTTATTCATGGTTTCTGATATCCAAGGAAAGCTTGGAAACTAAATAAACTGGATGTGGGAGAGGGACACCAGTCTCCTATGTTTTATTCTTTGAATAGAATTGCTAGTTTTTTACTTTTTGGTATTCACTATTTTTTGAAAAAAGAAAAGAAAAAAAGAATGATTTATTGCTTATAGTTTATAAGAAGTTTGAAAGGCACTGCAGAATCTGCCACTGTATCATTGCTTTAAAATCGTATATGGCAAAAATAATCAAATGGGTTATTGCTCACGAGTTTATAACATAAAATTTGAATACTTGAAGTGACAGTTAGACCATAATTCATCTCTCACAAGTTCCAGAATCTGTCCCTCTATGACTGTACCAAACTATGTAGGGCAAAAATAATTGAATGGCTTATTATTTAGGAGTACATAAGAAATTCTAGCATCAGAATTGATAGACATGGCTCATGACCATTGTGTCTTGAGTTCCAAAATCTCATACCCTACCATTGCACCATACTATGCAGGGGAGATGTAATTGAAATAATTTATTGTTCTAGAGTATAAAAAGTTCGAACACTGGAATTGGCTGAATTGTAGCCTTAGATAATAGTTCTTAATTTTCATAATCGTCCTTCTATGCCAAACCACACAAGGTCATTCCTTGAATAATAATAAGTTTCATCATCATCATCATCATTATCAACCATTATCAATCCACTGCAGGATGAAGGTCTCTCCAAGTTTAATCCATCTTCTCCGATCTTTAGCTTCTCTTCTCCACATCACCCCTACACATTTTCTTATTTCATCCATCCATCTTACATGTGGTCTCCTTCTGGGTCTTTTACAATCTCTTGGAATCCAGTTTAAAATTTCAATTGTCCATCTATTATCATCTCTTCTAGCAATATGTCCAGCCCAACTCCACTTCAATCTTTTAATTTTTTCAATGAGGTCAGTAACACCTGTTTGTTCTCTTACCCATACATTGCGTTTTCGATCTCTTCTTGTTACTCCCAACATACATCTCTCCATACTTCTTTGAGTGGTCTGAAGTCTCTGTATTGATCTTCTATTAAGTGTCCAAGTCTCAGATCCATAAGTAAGAACTGGTAAAACACATTTGTTAAAAACCTTTCTTTTCAAACACATAAGCATATTTCCTTTTAATATCAAGTTATTTCTACCAAAAGCACTCCAACCAAGTTTAATTCTATGATTAATTTCCTCTATTATGTTTCCATCTGTATTAATAATCTGATCAAGGTATTTGTAACTCTTAACTTCTTCTAATTCATCATAATCAATCTTTATTTTCATATTTTGAGCAAATCGATTAAACATTACTTTAGTCTTTTTAACATTTATCTTTGGTCCTACTTTCCTACTTTCATCTGATAACTCCTGCAACATTTCCTGCAGCTCGGAAGCATTATTTGCAAAAACAACTACATCATCTGCGAAATCTAAATGACTTAAATAATCTCCATTTACTTTCACTCCTTTAGTTTCCCATTTTAATCCACAAAATACTTCTTGAAGCACTGCTGTAAAAAGTTTTGGAGATATGGAGTCACCTTGTCTTACACCTTTCTCAATGTTGACTTTCCCAGTATCATTATGTAATCTAATTGTTGCTGTTGCATTTTTATAAATATTCTTTAAAATATGACAATATCCTGGATCTATACCTTGATGATCCAATGCTTTAATCACTGAAGAAATGTTTATAGAATCAAATGCCTTTTCATAATCTACAAATCCAAAACATAATGACAACTCATATTCATTTGTCCTTTCTATAACTTCTCTCAATACTTGAATATGAGCTACTGTACTAAAACCACTTTTAAATCCAGCTTGTTCTCTTGGTTGGTGAAAATCCAAGGTTCTCTGTAGACAAGTTGTAATTATCTTGGTAAAATTTTTTATATAAAACTGATAAAAGGCTGATAGGTCTGTAATTTCTAATATCTTCTTTATCACCTTTTAAAATATTAATATTATTACTGCATTCTTCCAATCATCCGGTACATCTTTATCATTTAGACATTTGGTATATAACTTTGCTAATATTTTTTCTGTTTCTTCACCTGCTTCTTTTAATATATCAATTATAATTCCATCATTACCTGGAGCCTTTCCTTTTTTCATACATTTAATTGCATTTCTCACTTCTTCATTTAAAATTCTGGGCAATTCGGAAGATGTAATAGATATAGGAGGTACTTGTTCTTTATTACTATATAATTCTTGATAAAAATCTTCTACCAATTTCATAATGTCATCCCTCTTTTTAGTAATAATTCCATCTTTTTTCCTTATTGCAGATATAAATTTCCTACCAATACCAAAATGTTGTTTTACATTCTTAAGACTTTTATTTTCTTCTACAGCTTTTCTTGCTAGTTCACTGTTATACTTTCTTATATCATTTTCAACTCTTTTCCGCACCATTTTACAAAATTCGAGATATTCAATTCTTTTTAATGCATCATTCTTGCATATCTTCATATTCCTTCTTTTCTTCATAAGTTCTCTAGTCTCAGTAGAAATTTTATTAGTCAATTGCTGCTTTTTTCTACCAGCTATCTTTGTTGCAGTTTTTAAAAACATAATAAGTTTATTCTTTTATAAATAATGAAAAAAAGTAGATGAGATTTTTTTTTATCATTTTATTTATTTTTTTGTTATTAATAAAAAAGCTTTTAATATGCTGTTATAATATAAGTAGGTGAAAAAAGAAATACGTTTGATCACTTATGTGGAACTGTTATGCTCAGCCTGTCACTTTGATGCATCACATGACCTGAAACTGACCGTATAATTTATTCATTAATTACTATACTTTTTTAAAAATCAATTTGATTAAAAATAGTTTGTTTTAAACGTGTCTCAGTAATATTTATTTTTCTTTCTTGATATTAATTTGTATTATTACAGTTTTGTTTGATTTTTAGGAACTGAACACACTTTACAAATTAGGAAAGATTTGCAAAAAAGAGTCATCTGACTTTTAAATTGATGCTCTGATTATTTTGCCATGAGGCAAAGAGGATTGAAACATTAGTGAACTAGATTTACTAATTAACCTTTTAGATGCAAAAAAATATGGATTTCAGAACATTTTATTTATAGAAAGTTATGTTGTAATTTATTAAATTAAATTTGTAAATTGTTTGTTGTTTTTGAGGAAATGTTCGGCTTTATTGTATTGTCTCTAAAACAATTATATTTGTAGATTGTAGTGTGTAATTTAAATAAGAATGCAAGTTTTAGTATTTAAAAAAATCATTTGTAGCTCTAATATTTTCCAAGTCATTAATATAATGTTAAATAATACACTACTGGACAAATATCTCTTAACAGCTATGCAGAGAGGAAACATTAAGAAGCATTAATTACAATGCTTGCCAATTATCAGTTGGCACAATTTGAAATATTTTCCACCTTTGTTTTACTTTCTACTAAGAATAGTTAGATATCCACTTAACATCACATAATCACCATTTCTTATGCTTGCTCAAGCAGTTAAAACAGGCAAAACTCTCCATATAATAGTGCCACTCAGTGCAAGTCAGAGTAATCAATGGATGATAGAAGGTTTGTGCATAAAATCCCTATCTATTGCCTACTCATCCATTATCCCCAGACTAGTTTATTATGTTTTGTTTTCAATTTTAGGCTCATAGTTTTGTAGTTAAGTAGAGATAAAAGGTGGTTGCTGGAGGGTTACATTAGATCCTAAGATCTAGGTACAGTTGCTCTCAAATCCAAGGCTGATTACTCTTGCTAGCACTGAGTGGCACTACTATATATATACGTATGGCGAGTTTTGCCTGCGTTTTTTTAGATATTCACTTACTGACCAATATTTGATGTTTTTCTGGTTATATGTCTGTAACAGAAACAAACTTTTTTTGCTAATAAATTTGTAAATATATAATATAAAGATTCATGTTGCTGTGGTAGAATGTCTGTTTGTCATTTCAACTGCACAAGTTCAAATCCAACTTTAGAATTTTTCTGTTGTGTAAATGTCTTATTGCCAATTACCTAACCATCCAGTATTGATTAGTAAATGAGGATTTAGATCAGGGATTCTTAATATGGATGCTACTGATTCCTGAGATATTTATTAAAGAGGTGTTAGGCTCCAAAAGATATAGTAGGAAGAAGGCATTAGACACAATGGGGTGAAGAGCATTATTTTAAATATATGGCTACTATCATTCAATCTATTCAATATTGTTATAAATATAAATATATCACAGTTAATTTTTAAACACAATTTATTTGACAACTTACTGTACATTTGTGCATGTGTATGTATGTCTGCATCCACGAAACTGTGTGCAGAGAATAAACTAATCATTTCTGTGAATGAAGTTTTCATAAACAGACCAGATTCAAGTCCCTTATAATTACATTAAGTTTAATATAAACAATATACATATATTATATATATGAATTTGGATATTTTTAAATGCCTGCTTAGTATTGATTGGCATGGCTATTTTTGATCTGCTTTAAAGAGAAAAATATTTTCTTCATATCATACATATTGTAACGGTCAGAATCGTGTGATCAGCCAACAAGATTCAGAGACCTAGCAAAAGGACTTCAAACCCAGCATGTTCCGGATATGGTAGTCGTGGAACAGTACTAAGCTTTAACCTATTTTCCAGTGCTCCAAAATCTCCACTATCCGACCAACGCTTCTGATGCTACTAATGGTCATCGTTTTTCCTCGGTCCTGGTGGTCAGGGTAAAACAAGGACTCTATCAATTCAAACTTAGCCTGTCATGCACTAGAATTATTAAATTAATCTAAGATACTCACCAAATACCTTGATACAGTTCAGAATATTATTTCAAATATTACATAGGTTTTGAATACACATAAATGATTTAATTAAGTGTGGATATAGTTGGGTGGGTGTGATGAACCAGGGAATGACATGACAACTGTATAGACATACATGATTTATTAACACAATTCATTAGAAGATAGAAATAATAATAACAATGCTTGGATCTTATTATGATCCATGTATGGGCATACATATAAACCAAAAAATAACAATTACAATATTTAACTATCAGTTATTGATAATGGTACAGTATTTAGATATCACTAGGATAAATGTATGATTTTTACAAAGAAGTTACCCATCAATAATAACAACAAAGGTTATGAACTAAAAATAACAATTACAATAATAAACATCAATATTAGATGTGTGTGAGCATTACAATGAAGTCATACTATCAATAATGACAACAGAAGTTATGGACAAGAAATAATAATTTCAATAGTATTTAAACCTTAGTGTTAGATGTGTGTGTGCATTACAATGAAGTCATACTGGCATTCATGACAACAACAATTATGAATCAGTATGATACTGTATGGGTATTACAAATTAATCAGAAACAATAATTACAATACATAGTAAATATCAGTATTATACGTGTGTAAGCATAAAACAAATTTTTATGTTGATAATGATAATATTTGATTAAGAAATATGCCACTATAAAAATTAATATGCCAATTGTCAAGAGTAAACACAATACCTAGTTAAATTAAGCTAGAGGCCAGAATTATATATATAATAAATTTATGGGTGTTCACATACATAGGGAAAGCTAAGTATATATTTTTATTATTATATTTACTTTTAGTAATCCCAGCAGGAGTTATGGACCAAAGCATTATTCTAGCTCCTTCATTATCAATAGTTATATGGTAAATATGGTTTATCTATCCCACACAGCATTACCAACAGGCATGATCAAGAAATCTAATTACAGAAGATCAGTGGCATCTGGGTTTGAATCCTTTGCTGGCTATATTATTGTTGGCATTGGCAGATGGCCAATCTCCATTGTCAAGCAATAAAATATATAGAGAAGTTCCTATGAAAACACATTCGCAATCAGCGTGGCATGAGTAGGAAATAATGGAGCATGGGCTTTGAATCCCTATCGTCATAGAGTACCCATAGAGTACCCATTTATCGCCAAAAACACGGCTATCTCCAGGACCGGTAAACATATCCGTCTGGCAGCTCGCATAGCATTACTCAACATATATTCATTATTAAAACCCATATAGGTACAGATCATTCTATTAATCAACACTGATATATTTGCCCATAAAAAGCATTAACTCATATCTGTATAAATATTTTCTTCAGCTTGTGTTTCATAAGTAATAATGGGAAATTTTAAGATAACCATATTTTATAAGCTATAAAACACCCAAGGCTTAAATATAAAGCTTAACCACAAAATGCTAAAGAGGCAAAAACACTACTGCTGAGATAGTACTTTTTCCACAAATGTATGCATCACTAAATATATATATAGTGAGATGAACACATACCTTTGTAATAAGTAATACTGCCCATTTTATATTTAAGAAAAGAAGCATGATTCTTATTCTTATTTTTTTTTTAATACGTAAATAAACGCATATATATATTATTTCATTTTAATTGTCATAAAGAATTTTAATCAAAAAAATAATAATTTTAACACTCATTTATATTCTTAATTTTCTTCAACAAGGCACTGTAATTATGTATATACAAGTAGAGGGCAGATTTTAATACAGATATTTGATTTTTTTTTCTCTCTCTTTTTTTTTTTTAAAAAAAAGACATTTTACCCAGCCAGAATTAGACAAACGATTTAAGAAATTTAAGTTCGACTGTTTGTTACTTTACAATTATGAAATAATTACCATTCTCCCATTTAATATTTGAGATCAACAAATTTATGCATAAAATTGATTTAATAGTAAAATATAATCATCCAATACTGACTGAATTTGGCATAGTTAACACTAATCAATAAAGTGTATATTTTATAATTAAAGAGATCATACTGGCATATCTCAAAATAAATAATAAAAGCAGTATTTATAAACTTCATAGTAATCTTTTGTTCCATTTTTAGAATTAGACATTACACCTCTTTTTTCTCTACCATTAATAAGTAGAAATCTAGTTAAAACATAGATTGACTTGTTAAAAAAAAAAATAAAAAAAATTAAAACACTCTTATATATCACTCCTTTTGAAACACATCTTTTTTTAAGATAGAGTCTTTTACCGATCAGTTATAAATCTGAGGAAATTAAATATTCTAGAGTTTTTATAGAAGGCATTTTTAATATATAAATATTTTGCTAAAGATTGAAAGTTCATACTTGCAATGATGGTTCGTCGTGTTATTTCAGGACCCTTTTGGCACTACTGGACATAATACAGGCTGGATTCAAAGTTGGTTCTTCATTTTCTCAGCAGCAGCAACATGGAACTAATTGGATTTCTTTCCTTCCCACAGATGCATTTTTCTGGAGATTTCCCCTGAGGGGAAAGGTAAACTTTGTTTACTCACAGGTCATGGTGATTATCTGTCATCATCTTACGTTCAATGTCTATTAGAGAGAATCTTTCACTTTTACTTTGACTCTTAAAACTTTTTTTTACTCTTTTGATTTTTTTTACTTTTGACTGCCAACAACTCTCTGCTTTCAAACACTCTTTTTACTCTTAAGCTCTTTTACTGCCCTCTCTAGAAAACCAACCCAGTATTTATATGCCTGTAACCAACCAAAAATCAGTACAGTTTTTGTTTAATCTTATATTTTTTTTAACAGCTATATCATAACTGCCTTTGTTAGAAATGAAAATAGACTGGTTGACTGATCTTTAATTTAAAAGTAGTTAGCAAAATCCTATTAAATTAAGGTACGAAAATTTTGATTGCATTTTTAACTGCCATTTAAAGATGAGAAATAATTAACATTTCCATGCAACTATATGAATGTTTCAAAAAAATAGACTCGTAAAAAATGTTATTTCCAAAGAAAGAATGAGTCAACTTATATTTTCCATTTTTCTTTGTCTTTTAGGAAAAACATATAGACAAAGGAAATATATTTTTCTTTTCCAAATATATAACAAAAAAATGTATTTCAATAAAACAAGACATACATATATGCCCTCTCATTCAATAACACACACACTTGCATCTGTATATTACTTTTTTAACAAAAAAAAAAAAATGAAAATTAGATATTTGATGTATAAAATCTATATATACTTCTGTGTGTGCATACACACTGATCGCTTCAATATTAAAAGAAAGGTAGATTTAAATATTTTAGTTTCAGCTATCATATAAATATTGGCAGCATGTCTTAATAAAATGCTAATCAATTTTAGTTTATAATGATTGTGACAATATGCACTTAAGACTTTTGTTGAAATGCAATATTTTTAGATTGTATTTTTTATTAATATTTTTTTTTTCAAAAACACTTTGACACATATGTATCATTGTTTCTAGACTTTGCTCAGACTATGAGTTTGGTTAAAATTAAGAAGCACTTTGACAGAGCAGTTTGAAAACTATTATCTATATTATCCATTTCTTGCATGCATGGGATTAGAGCAGTCAAAATTAAAACCTGGCCTTGTACTGAAAGTCAGTGAAAGTCTTCAAAATAGATTTTTTTAATTTTTTATTTATAGATACAGCATTTGTCTAAAGAATATTTAGAGATGTTAAATGGTAGGTAGGTGGGGAATCCAATTAATTATTTTAGCAAATTTTCAGGTTTTCAGGTTTTAATTTTTTTAATGAAATTTTTTTATGTATTTCCAAGTTTGGTCTCATGTAGATTCCTATAGAAATTTCTCAGTACCCAGGAGTTTATTTGGTAAGCATAGGTAGTGAACATCCATGATAATTTCCAAAATGGTCCCTATGTAATTTCAAAATGAATAAGAGCAACCTTTATTTTTGATCATGAACTTATTATTTTTAACTGCTTTGTGATTGATATATAATTTATTATTAATATATTGTTCTGTGATTTTTTTGTGAATGTTTGAGATGATATAATATCATGACTCCCTGAACAGTCATTATATATGAATTTATATTGAGAGGAATATTAGCTTACATTTGGCAATTATTCATCTGATTATAAAACATCTTATCTGGAAATCATCAGTCTATTATTATAACAGTAGCATCAAATATGTTTAGTCAATATTTTAAGTAATGTTTAAGAATAGTATATTAATTTTTTATTTTCTAAATAAATTGAATCCAATGCATATTCATCAAAGTAATAACATTGAATTTATTATACTATCTGAAGGTCACTTTTTTTTTTCTAGTTTTTTTATTTATGTCAGTGAACAAATTTATATAATATATACATTGGGGTGATAAATTCTTGCCAGCAGCAATTTGAAAAAATAAAAGTAAATCGAACTATTTATTTTAAAACTTAATACATATAAATTTTTAAAATTACTGATGGTTCTTGCATCATTATTTTAATTTATAGCATCAAAAAAAGTCTTTGTAGTCATTATATATATTTTAAATGTTAGCTTTCAAGTAGAATTTACATTAATAAAAAATAAATTGTACTTCTGCTATTTTATTATTTCAGTGTTGATTAAAAGTTAAATTTTTTTTATTTTAAATTATTTTATTTAGTCATTGGATCTATATGTTTAAAATTATAATTGTTGAAATAAAAATTAATGATCGAATTGATTAATTGCATTAAGATAATGCAGATTGAGCACATGAAAAGTGCATCCAGTTAATAGACAACTGAATTTTTTTGAAATTTTATTTACATTATTTAGCTGAAAATCGATTTTAGAATTTCTCAATCCACTACACTTATCACTATACTAAAGGGCACTGGCCATAAAGTAAATCATATATTTTTAGATTGTAAATTTAGATAACATTGTTTGTTTGTTTATTTAATACTAAAATATTCACAATCAAAAAATATAATGGATTGGTGGTATATCAAAACTTATAATTTTCATTCACAAATATGTGTCAAAATCTAATAAACTATTATATATAATTAATTTTCTGGTTATTGTTTGGGTGGCCATGTGATATTTGACATTCAAATGGCAAATCAGGTAAAATAATTCAATTAATCAAACCAGGATCTTTTTTTTGTACAGCTGAAATTGACCCAGAAGTCTTTAAATCAACTGACCTACAGCATTCACGTTCCCAAATGGTACTCATACAAGTATTATTTGAGCTTAATATTGTTTAACTTTGGTGATCAGACATGAAATAATGAGTTCCACATTCAGTTGGTCAGCTAAGATTTTTTTTTTTTTACAGTTGGGACTTAATCCAGAAACTTTTTGATTTTATATTAGCTCCTTCTCTACTAACTCCAGGAAACTAAATAATGGCAGGAAGAAAATTTATGACTCAAGATAATAAAATAATGGCAGGAAATAGATTTATTATTACTGCTTTTTTTTGAAAGTATGCAATTAATATTTGTCACATGCTTAAACAGACTATGGTGATATTGAATTACAGTTTATAACTTTCTTATCTGATGTCAGTTGTTAAAAATAAAATTAAGGTACTTGGCATTATGTCATTATTTTATCAGATTAGCAATGATTTCATTAAGTTAATTGATTTCAAGAGATTATAATGAATGATTTCTAATAAGAAAGATTATTTTTATTTTAAACTTTTAAAATAATTTTTTTTCTCTAAATTTTATAAAGCTATTTTTTTTATTTAAAAACTAATACTCTTTCATTTTATAAAGCTATTTTTTTTAATTTAAAAACTAATACTCTTTCATTTAATTATTGATAAATGGTTGAGTCAATCATACAATCATTTCAATAAATGATAAAAAGGTCATACTCTTTAAAAAATAATTATCAAATTTTTATTATTTAAAAATTAATTACAGAAATTGTGGATAGGCAGAAATTAAAAGAAAAACAAGTATATAAATTATTCAACCAGAGAAAATATTATAAATCTCATATATTGGACCCTAGTTTAAATGGTTAATAGATATCTAAAAAATATGGTTTATATGGGATACCAACCTAATAAAATAAAATTATATACCAATAGAAAACCATTGTCAAATAATTTTAGGAACAGTAATTTACATATTTATTTCAGACTGATTTATTGATAAACTTGAATAATCAATAGACATTAAATGGCAATGTTATGTCTATATCAGCAGACTAGTTTCTGACTATTGGAAATTTTTTATTGAATAAGATGATTGTACTTGACTATCCAGTTACTATCTTAAACTCTTTTTACATTATCAAGCTTGAACACTGAAATTCAAAAACATTAAAACAGGCAAACTCTCTATATAGTAGTGCCACTCAGTGCAAGTCAGAGTAGTCAATGGATGCCAGAAAGCTTGTGCATTTAAAATCCCTATCAAGTGCCTATTCATCCAATATCCCCAGACTAGTTTCTAGCTTGTGGCTTTCATCAGTGAGGAGCCTTGGGTATGAGAGTACCGCACCTAGATCTTAGGATCTAATGTAACCCTCCAGCAGCCATCTTTTATCTCAACCATAAAACTATGAGAATAAAAATGGAAAATATAATAATATTTTCAATCTAAACTCATTAGCTTATACACTCATATAGATCTGAACTCAGTTCAGTACCCATGCATTTTGGTGTCTTTGGTTCTTTAATAACCATAGCCACCACTATTTTATTAGGCAGGGTTGGTATTAAAATCACATGATTGCCATGCTCATAAATGTTATTAAAACGCAAAACTCTCCATACAGTAGTGCCACTCAGTGCAAGCCAGAGTAATCAATGGATGCCAGAAGGCTTATGCATAAAATCACTATCTAGTGCCTACTCATCCAATATCCCCAGACTAGTTTTTAGCTTGTGGCTTTCATCAGTGAGGAGCCTTGGGTATGAGAGTACCATCCCTAGATCTTAGGATCTAATGCAATCCTCCAGCAGCCACCTTTATCTCTAATTAACTACAAAAGTATGAGAATAAAATTTAAAACACAATAATAAGTTCATTAACACACATGAAAGCCACAAGCTAGAAACTAGTCTGGAGATATTGGCTGAGTAGGCACTAGATAAGGATTTAATGCACAAGCCTTCTGGCATCCATTGATTACTCTGGCTTGCACTGAGTGGCACTACTGCATGGAGAGTTTGCCTGTTTTAATAATAGTTATGAGCAAGCATAAGAAATGGTGATCATGTGATGTTCAATGGTTTAATACCAATCCTGCCTAATAGGATAGTGGTGGCTATGGTTATTAAAGAACCAAAAACACCAAAACTACTGAACTGAGTTCAGACCTATATAACTATATAAGCTAACGAATTTAGATTGAAAATATTATTGTGTTTTTCAATTTTATTCTCATAGTTTTGTAGTTAAGTGGAGATAAAAGGTGGCTGCTGGAGAATTGTATTAGATCCTAAGATCTAAGTGTGGTACTCTCTGATCCAAGGCTTCTCACTGATGAAAGCCATAAGCTGGAAATAGTCTGGGTATGATGTGTAGGCACTAGATAGTGATTTTATGCATAAGCCTTCTGGCATACATTGATTACTCTGGCCTGTACTGAAACAGTCGACCTTATTTCAAGGTTGAGTTTCACCTTCTAACACTGTCCACGTGCCATCATGTTTTTTTTTTTTTATATATATATATAAAACGTATATTATATGTCTTGCGTTGTTAGCCGAGAGGTATCGCAGCTGCCATGCAAGCAAGTAGTTGGTTGCAGACGGTTGTGGGTTCGCGTCCCGGCCGATGCTATGACATATGGAAAGAAAACGTATATTATAGTAGCGTATATACGTAAGTAAAATCAGTAGGTAATTTTGTATATTTTTTAAAATTGTATTTTTCTATTTTAATATGTTGTAATTTATTTTTTTCATAACATAAAATGTAAATTCAAGATAACTGACTGAAATAATTAAGGGGGTGGGGAGTTGGTCTTATGATTTTAAACCAGGAAATTGTAGATTAAAATTTAAAAAGTAAAAACTAAAACAAAGCTAATGCATTTTAGTTAGTTATTCACATTGTTTTATTCAAATCCATTTCCAAGCAGGAAATTGATTGGAATTGATTTTAGACATCTTAAAACTGAATCTTGACTAACAATAGAGTAAAGATTCTCCTAAAATAGAGATCCATTAGAGGCAGGAAATCTATTTTAGAATAAATATTCTCTAAGGGGCCAAAAACTGATATAAATAATGCTACAAATCTGTTATGTTAGATTTGGGTCAGTCGTTGCTAGGGGACCTCACGTCCATTTGAAATTTTGGAGAACCAAATTGCCATCCGCCGACTTCAGCTGAACCTTGCCACAATGTAGCCCCAAAGAATGCCGCCTGCAGCAGCAGATTCGCCATTGTCTCCAGAGAATCCTAAGATAACCAGCCAAAAGACTGTATAACCGTCTTATCCACTTTTTACTGTAATTTAATTTGGTAAGACAATAATTTCGTTATATTTAATGTTTTTCTTAAAGCTTTGTTAACCGTTTATATCAATTCTTTGTTGCCTAATGATAATGCAATCCAACTCACGCTTATTATTTTTATTAGTTAGTGCGGTTATGATTTAAGTTTAATAATATTTTTATATTTTCTTCCTTTATTTATAAATGCTTCTAAAAACTTAATCTTACGAACTTCTATTAAACAGGGAAGGGGTGGGGAGTTAAAATGAGTTCTTATTAATTATTTTAAATACTTCGTAAGTTTGGGTTATATTTTAAATGAATATTTTTTATCTAAATGTTTTGAAACAGGGGTAGCTATTGGTGTCCTTTAGTGTTATAAATTTCTTATTGATCATCATCGCCACTAAGTCTGGCGACTTAAATTTGTTTAATAATTTGCACTCTTATAGTTTTGCTTCTTATGTTTAAATATTGATTCAGAAAGTAGGGAGCACTGCAAACTTCATTAATATTAGTTAATTCATAATCAATGACTTTATATTACGTAGGTCATTTTACTCGCATGTTATTACGTATTTGTTAAACCATTTAAGGCTTTTCTTTAATAGTTAAATTTATTACTTTTATATTATTATGATAGCGTTGCTAGCATATATCTAATTATTTATAAGCCATATACGGCTTCGATCTGATTCACCTGTACCTCATTCCAGGGAATTACGATCATTTCGCTAATCATTCTCTTCTCCAAGTAATATATATTACATACTGCTTTGAATCGCCTGTACCTCATTCCAGGGATTCAAAGCTTCGTCGTTCGCATCCTCATCATAAAGAAGTCTACGTTTACTTCTAGATCGTCCAGGTTAGAGTAGATGAAGCAATGTATAGTTTGCCGCGGTCCGGCCTATAGTATCTTCCTACCAACCCTCTTCTTCCTGTACCGTCTCAGCAGAAAGCTGGCGTGTACCGTCGTTATATAAAATTGGAGAATGACCTTATCCTGGCCAAATGTGCCCTTTCCTCTCGTTGATATTATGCTAGCACCGCCATCTCTTACAGTTAGTTTCCAGCCTGTTTAGCAAAGTATATCGTAATAATATGCGATAATTAAACGTTCTGTTTTCTCTCTATTTGTTTGTGTTTAAACCCAACTTATCGCGATGCTGCCTTCCCTCTTTACTGAAATAAACTTTTCCCGCAAATATTGAGTTTACGCTATATCCCATCGCTAAATGTTGAAAATATAAAAGAATACTGTTTTATACTGCCGATCAAAAATGTATCCGCATTGTAATTATTATAAATGAAATATCGAAACAAAAACAATAAACTTATGTATTAAAAGAATCTAAATAAAACAATAAACTTATGTATTAAAATCTTTTAATTAGCGAAACTCGAGTATAACTTTATAAATGTATTTTATGTGTAAAACGGCCACCACACCATTCCGATAAATCCGCCTCTTGTAACCGCCACACTAACTTAATATTTGTCAATATAATCTTAATAATATCCTTTAATGTGTATAATCAAAACAGTTTTATAAGCGTCGAGTCAATTATATATATCTAAAATCCATCATCAATTATGTTAAAATAAATATATTTTAAACTTAATCCAGTTGTTCGAATCTTATTATTAACATTATATTTATGTATACTTGTAACTTAATATCTTGGGGTTCACTCAATCTCTCATCATCATCACCAGTTGAGTCTCATGTAAAACGTTGTAGCACCGGGCCAGGAGGTAATGAATTTATGTGGTATCACCGTGGGTGTTGTTCATAATGTTATAGATTTGGGGAATGGGCAAATAGGTTAGAATTCATGATTGCTCCTGACCTGTGTATCTCGCGCATGATTGGATTTGAGGTACTTTTGCCTAGATTCTAAAACTTGTTGGATGGACATACATTTTCGATCGGTACAGGACTGAGTTGCACTACTGTATGGAGAGTTTTGCCTGCTTTAATAAAGTTATGAGCAAATATAAGAAACAGTAATCATATGAGGTTTAATGGTTTAATGTTTTGAACCCAAACTAACTTGCTTATGCATTTATATATGTCTGATACTAG
Organism: Epiperipatus broadwayi; assembly: GCA_028023455.1. NCBI lineage: Eukaryota > Metazoa > Onychophora > Udeonychophora > Euonychophora > Peripatidae > Epiperipatus > Epiperipatus broadwayi. The sequence continues at coordinate 1,093,450 of JAQFVV010000290.1, read as the reverse complement.
AATAACTCTTAAATCCAACAAAACATTATATGATTCTCATTGCTTAAATTTAACATATGCTTTTAGAAGCAGACAACTATATTTTCTCCAGAACCATGTACTATAAATGCTGTCTTATACTGAAAATCACTAATAGCCAGTAAGTGCTCTTTATATATGGTATAACTATTACTTAATATCCATTGATTACCATTTTGCAATATCTGGATATTTAGTAGGCATACAATCTGCATTTGTAAAGTTATTTATAGGTATACATATTTATATAAAATTATGCAAAGGATATACTAAGTATTTTGAAACTTAAGAAGTTGAAAATTGGATAAAAGACCAAAGTCTAAAGACTAGGTAGCACTTCATTTATGTTATAAAGTTTAAATCAAAAACATTATAACCTGACTAGGATAGAACAATGGAGAACTCCAATTAAACATAATAATGAAGTTTTATAGAAAGAAAAGTTAACTTTAGAAAAAGTTAAAAGTTATTATTGCAGACTACCAGATAAAGAGCAGTGAATTATCATGTTTTATATATATGGATACATTTGTAATCCACCTACTGGTTTGTATAATCATCAGAAATCATTTGTAGTTTGCCATATGTTTCAATATATATAAATAAATTATTATTATGATGATGATGATAATGTCTTTTTTGTTTTGTTTTGAAGTTGGAATATCCATATTTGCAAGCAGATATATATAGTTTCATGAGCTTTGTAATGTAAAATTAATCTTTATGAAAAGTGTTTTTTAAAATAATTGAAATATTTCATGATTATTTCTGTTTATGTAGAATTTGCGTTTTATATAGGATAATCTATTTATCAAAGGTCATACTTGAAATCCATCACACTCTATTTTAGAGCTATTCTTAGTTTAATATTTAAAGACTAAGTGCAAATAATTATAATATAGATAATGTACAGTAATTTATGTATGTATACTATATAATTAGAACTTGAAAATCATGTTAAAATATTAACAGATTTTAAAGTTGGCTCAGACTTGAATGAATTAATAAAAAGTTAATGGACACACTAAGAACTACAAGAAAAATAGCTAATACCAAGAAGCAACAATTTAATCAGTAAATTTTCTAGTGAGACAAAACAATGCATGAAGAAAAGAAGGAATAATTCAATAAAGGGAATTGAATATATAAAGTTTTGTAAAATGTTACAAAAAAGAATTAGCAAGGAAACCTATAGAAGATAATCAAATTCTCAAAAGTGTAAAACAACATCTTGGTGTTAAAAGGAAACTTATTTCTACAATAACAAGAAAAGATGAAACTATTATTAAAAAGTGAGATATTAAGAAATGTGTAGAAAAGTTGTATAAATAATTATATAATAACAAAGAACAAGAAAACAAAATATCCCCTTCAGTTATTATGCTCAGTATTTTAAATGAAGTAGTGAAATGTGTAATTAAATCTATGAAGAAGCAGATGAAGAAATAGGAAAGTTGTTAATAAAGTTATATTCCAAACATCTAAATAACAAAGATGTATCAAATGATTGGAAGAACACAGCAGTAATTAATATTTAAGAAGGCTGATAAAGATTTTGAAAGTTACAGAACTAATACTCTTTTAAAATCAGTTCTATACAAAATCTTTATTAAGATAATTACAACTCTTCTATGGAGAACTTTGGATTTTAACCAACCCAAAGAATAAGTTAGATTTAAAAATGTTTTTAGTGCAGTCAATCATATAAGAGTATTGAGAGAAGGGTACCGAGAGAAGTTATTAAAAAAAAATTCAATGAATATGAGTTGCCATTATGCTTTAGATTTGTCTATTATAAAATGGCATTTGATTCTATAACTATTTCTTTAGTGATAAAGCATTGGATCATAAAATACAAATCCAAGGTATGTGACTTTCTGAGGCATATTATCAAAATGCAACAGCAATTATTAGATTACATGGTGATACTATGAAGAGTAATATTAAACCACTAAACATCACATGATTACCATTTCTTATGCTTGCTCATAATTGTTATTAAAACAGGCAAAACTTTCCATACAGTAATGCCACTCAATGCAAACCAGAATAATCAATGGATGCCAGAAGTCTTTGGATATCTGGGGATATTGGATGAATAGGCACTAGATAGGGATTTTATGCATAAGCCTTCTGGCATCCACGGATTATTATGGCTTGCCCTGAGTGGCACTACTGTATAAAGAGTTTCACCTGTTTAAGAGTAATATTAAGAAGATTGTAACAACACAACAGCATGATTCCATATTTCAATGCTTTTTACAACAGTTTTACAAGATTTATTTTGTGGATTAAAATGGGAAGCTAAAGAAGTAAAAGTTAATGGATAGGATATTATTTAAGTCATTTAGATTTTGTAGATGATGTAGTTGTTTTTGCAAACAATGCTTCAGATCTTTTAAAAAATGTTGCAAGAGTTATCAAATAAAAACTATTTAAATATAAGTATAAAATATATACTTAGAATTTAGATGTAATTGTAAGGGATTTGAATGTGGACTTTCAAACTCCAGCTATCCACTCTGTCTCATACAACTGAAATATTTGATCACATGCATTTGAAAAAGATAAATGATCTCCAATATATGTATTTTGTGCTGAACCAGCACTCATCATTTGGTCCAAATCATCACCTCCCACACACATATAATCAATGCTCAGTTTATATTAAGATAGCAAATCTTCAAACTTTAATGAACAGGTTTTAATCTATTCCACTCTCCAACTCTTCACCCATCCATATGATTGAAAATCTGATGATGGAACATCAAAATCCTTTGTTGAGGTCAATATTATTGTCAGGCCAGGTTGACTTTAAGTCACTGACCCCTTGTGTAGAGGACCTTGTCCATTTAAATACACAAAAGAGGGATGGGCAGAATATAGGCTGAATCTGTAATATTTAAATACAAGTATAATTTATGTACTTGGAGTTTAGACATAATTATAGGGGATTTAAATCTTACAGGTTCAGTTTGTATCCTGCCTGTCCCTTTTCTGGGCATTTAAATGGACAAGGTCCTATACATGAAGAGTCAGAGTGACTAAAGTCAATATGGGCATGACAATAATATTGGCATCAAAAAGGGATCATCAGATTTTCAATTGTATGGTTGGCTGAAGAGTTGAAGGATGAAGTAGATGGAAGCCTATCCATTAAAGTTTGAAAATTTGCAATCTTCATACAAATCAAGCACTAGTTATATATATATATGGGTGGGAGATGATGATCTGGCCCAACTGATGAGTGCTGATTCAGCATGAAACACGTATATTGGAGATCATTTATTTTTTTCACATGGATGTGATCATGTGTATCGGTTGCTAGAGATAGAGTGGACAGCTAAAGGGAGTTTGAAAGTCTATGTTCAAATCCTCTATAATTACAAGTAAAAGCAAGAAAGTGGAACTGAAGATAAATGCTAAAGAGACTAAAATAATGATCAATAGATCTTTCCAGAAAAAGAAAATAATGATTGATAATCATAAATTAGAAATTAAAACAAATACAAATATTTTGATTTCGCGATTAATACAGATGGAAACATATTGGATGAAGTTAATTATAGAATTAAACTTGGATGAAGTGCTTTTGATAGAAATAACTTAATATTAAAAGAAAATATGTCTGGGTTTGAAAAGGGAAGTTTTTAATAGATATGTTTACCAGTTTTTATTTATGAATCTAACATTTGGACACTTTAACAGTAGACAAATAATTCAAATCATGCAATGAAATATGTAAAGATGTAAGGAATAGTAATAAGAGATTGAAAATGAAATTCATAGATGAGAGAACAAACTGGTATCACTCACTTCATCAAAAAAATTAACAAGCTGAAATAGAGCTGGGCTTAACATATTGTGAAAAGAAATGATAATAGATGGATATTTGAAGTCTTAAAATGAACTCTAAAAGACTTAGTATGGAGAAAAGACTAAGGTTCAGAGAAAGTGGATTAGACTTGGAGAGACCTTCATCCTGTAGTGGTTGAAAATGATGATGAAATGATATAACATTTAATTTAAAGTTTTTATAATTTTTAATACTCCTAGTCAGAGATGACTAGGACAATTTTTTAATGGTTTAAAAATTGATTTGCATGAGCTATTATGCATAAACTCCAATAAAACACTGATTGATAATAACCCTGTTTCTTTAATTTTTTTTTCAATATATATATATATGTTTGTAACTTGTATTTTTTTTTACTTTAGTTACTATTATATTTTAGAGATGTGTATTTAGAGAAAATTAAAAAGTTAATTTGAAAAGATTAAAAGTTACATATATAAAAATATTGAACTGTCAAAATGAAATTTGACATTGGAGATTTGATTCTCTGTATCTATGAACTCAACATCTGTATTTTAAAAAAAAAAATTAGAAATTTATAAATTCATAAGTTTTGTGCATATACATACTATTTATATGAATTCTGTCATGAATAATCTTTCCAATATTTTCCATCTTGCATAGCCATTGAAATAAGTGCTGTTTTCTCTCTCTTGATTTATTAGTATATTATCTTTTTTATAATTATTTTATTTTTGATTATTGTAGATATTTTAATATATATATATATATATAAATGTCTTAAATAAAATTGTCATTGATGTGAATATCTCTTAAACATGTGTATTATATAGAATTTCAAATATTCAATACAAAGTTTGGAATTAAAAGCAGCATATTATTAAACAATAGCATTAAAAAGTAATCAAATGGCTTATTTTGTTCAGGTATTCATAAGTTCAAACATGGGACTGGGATCCCTGAATCTTAAGCTCCAGAGTCTGCCATTGTACCAGTGTACTAACCCATGCAGGGCTTTAAAGTTATATATATATTTAAAAGTAAAGATTGAAGAAATTAAGCAGAATAAACTTCTATTTTTTAATAATATGTAGCAATAGAAGCAATAGTAAAGTAGCCCATGAATGATTAAGAAAAGTGAATATTCTTGTATATTGGTTTTGGACCTTGTTTGCATAATTGTTAGTGGCAACAATTGATTCTACAAACTGCACATAATTTGATGTAATTGTTTTCATTTAAAGATCTACATATTTTTTAACAGATTTTTTTTTGTACAAAGGTATATATATTATTATATGATAATTTTATTGTTTGATTAAAATATCTATAATATTATGAAGTATGAACTTTTGGTGATAGGTTGACTTGCTACAAGTTCGTGAATTTATTGTATAAGTTTAAGTGTATAATGAAGTACACTTTTAAATAAATAAATAAACTAATTTGTAATACATAGAGTATATGAGCACAGACTTTCACATGAACCATCACTCTCCACACTATCTCATAACACTGATATACTCAAACACATATATGTTGAAAAGATAAATAATCACCAATATACGTATTTCATGCTAAACCAGCAATCATCAGTTGGTCCAGATTACCATCTCTACACATATATGCTATAAGTACTCAGATATATATTAAGATAGCCAAACCTCATACTTTAATGGACAGGCTTCAATCTACTCCATGCTCCAACTCTTCAACCGTCCATCCAATTGAAAATCTGATGATGGAATGCTTGAAGGCCACCATGAGGCCGAGATTATTCATATATAGACACAGGTATATAATAAGCCTGTGTTTTTCAGTCAAAACTAATTTGTGTAAAATAAGCTTTAATTTGTTTGGTTTTTTAATTCTTTTATTAGGTATTAGTGAAGGCAAAATGAAAAATTCTAGAATTGATGTTTAATTAAAATTGATTTTTCATTTATTATTAGTATTATTTGAATTAAAAGAAGTAATTCTATCTGTTATTACTTTTACTAATCAATAGTTTATAGAATAATGTCTTATCCAAATCTTAGACTAATTTGTGGCGATGGGCTTTGTTCATGAGCAGCATTGCATTTGCAAATATTCATCTATTAGTCAATCTGTATACTATATAAATTAATAATTTCAGTTTCAAACATGAGTCAATGTGTATACTATATAAGTAAATAATTTAAGATTCAAACATCATATCTTGAAATAATATAAAAGATGTAAAGATATCTATGGATGTGTAGTTTCAAGTCCAAGGGTCTTTATTGATAATTGCTAATAATTAGAAACTAGTTTATGAATTGAAAATAGCATTACTGCAATCTAGTATCCACTAATTACTCTAGCTTACAATATAAAGCTTTCAAAAAATAGTAGAATGAACTACTACTACCAAAGCAAATGCTGAAATTAAGTAGAGAAAGTTGTGATGATGCTTTGTGTGATATATCTTACTTTTTATTTATTTTGTTTTAAAAAGAACTCGGAAAGATTGTTTTTAAGTACTTAAAGTGATATGCAAGAGTAGAGATATGTATTGGAAAAGCAAATATGCATTATATATTATTAAACTGTAAAAATGAAATTTGACAGACAGAAACATTTAATAAGAACTTCAGCATTGAAAAAATAAATATATATATTTAATTATAGATATTAAAATAACAATGGCATTTAAAATTTTATATATATGCAAGAACATGAGATATTTTTTATTTTTATAATAAAGCAACAGCAAAGAAGCCGGGATTTGTAGGAAGTTTTATAATATATTCAGTTTTATACATTTCCTTCCAGAGTTTATCATTCAGTTTTAAAACTACAAAAATAATATATAATTTGAGTTTTGTTTTTTTTATTTAAAAAAAGTAAATATGTAACATACCATCAAAATCATTGCTTCATGGTAGATTGTGAATATGAGAAGCTAGAATAATTTTTATTGTGAGTTTTTAAAAATTAACCATTTTGCTGAAAGCAACACTCCTACATTACATTCCATAATCTAGTAAGGTATGAATCAGTGAAATTAAAAAAAAAAAATCACATTAACGCCTCTCACCTCTCACTATGAATCGAATAAAATTTAATTCTTCATACAACCTAGGGATTTAAACACCTTAATATTTCGATCAAATATGAAACTGATTAATTATTAATTAATTTTAAAATTTGAATAAATTATTACTCAAGTATATATATGATATTCAACATTTTTAAAGCAAATTATAAACATCTCACAGTAGGTGGAGTCAATTACTATTTACATTAAAACACTCAATGGAATTTGTCTCGCTCTTAAGAAATATATATGTAAAGATTAAGCATTACTTTAGAGGCATGTATGTGACCAATTAATTCAATACATATCATGAAAAAAGTAATATAGTAAATCCGTTCACTATATATATTTCATAGAACAAACATCCATGCCCTAAGATTTTAAATACATGAATCTTCCCACTAAATATGATGGTTCAACTTTTTGTATAAGTTTGATTGATACTAAATAGGAGTTTGAATGTAATAGCAATCAAATACGCATGGATTAAACTTTTTTAATGTAAATTGCCAACATTTTACAATTATTGGAGGTGATTATTATCAACAGTAGAACATCCAAACTTAATATATTTGTAAAGATTGTGTGTTAATCTGATATTTTTATATTGGTTCATTAACTTACAAGATTGTGGACTGCAATTTAAAGGCACTACACATTGATTTGTTTTATTTGTATATAATTTATTTAAAAATAACAGACTTTTTGTTGTGTATGTGGACTTAATAATTATTTTGAGATACCTGGATAAACTTAATAGTAAATTACTTTATTCGAGATATTAGATTTCCAGGATTGACCATATCAATATAATCATGACTAACTATCTAAAACTATTCAGAATCAAAAAAATATTGTAAGAGTAAATATAAGAAATATTAAGATGATAAAAAAATAAGATAAAATGGAAAATTTGTCAGAGATGAAAAGATTGGCTATTGTAAAACGATGTGAAGCAAAGTGAATTGGCTTTGGGTGGGGTGTGTGAAGATAATGTTTATTTTCTGGTAATAAAAGTAAATATAATGATGTATGTATTATTTTAGGTCCAAGAGAAGAGTTTTAAAAATAACATCTCAGTAAATGATAGATTAATGGTAGCAAGACTGGAAATATTTCCAAAGGATTTGGTTATTATTTAGATATACTTATTAACTAGTAATTATAATGATGATGGATAATATGTGTAAATAAATAAATTGAAAAAATCATTGAAAAGGAATATAGAAATAATTGTGTAATGAAACAGAGGATTTAAGATGCTACAGTTGGACAGGAAAGAAATGATGAAATTGTTGGAGATTGTAGTTTAGTTATAGAGAAAATAGTATCTTAGTAATGAACGCAGTTTAGGAATCACTAGAGTAGATTTCATTTAGATGTATACTTTGATTTTAAATAGTTTATGGTTTAAGATTATATTTTGATTCAAAATAGATTTTGAAACATTATTAGAAGTGCTTTTGAACAATTTAGTAGTAATAAAATTAATTTCTAAAAGAATAAGAACTGAAACAAAAAGAAATAGACCATTAATAAATTAAAAGGAGTTATTAGAAGAAATTTTTTTGCAGTTAAATAAAAAAATGTGTAAATTATTCAAGGAAAAGAGGCAGTTGATCATAAAGGAAGTATTTAAGTGTTAAAGAGTCTTGGATTTGTAATGAGATAGTGGGTAAAGATAAAAATATATATAAATATTTGGCAATGAATTGAAACATGAAATAAGATAAAGCTAGGAAAGAGTTGTAAGAAGAGAAATGTGGAGAAATAGAGAAACTACAAAGAAAAGATGGGTATAATTGGAATAGAAAAAACAGTCAAAGGAATGAATTAGTGATTGAAGATAAAAATGATAAATTGTTGATAAAGAAAGTAGTGGTGTGGACAAAGAATGTCAGCAATTTATACAATATAAATATTAATTATCCTACAACTGTTTAGGGCAATGGTAGAATGGTGGATTCGAGAATTAATGCTTTATGGATTGCAACTCAACTCTCATAGAAGGGCCAAGTGTCATGTAATTTTCTGAGTGTCAAAATATTTAATTATTATTATTTATTTATTTTAATTGGGAAATAGTCTTATGTAGCCAAGAGTGAAATGTATTGTACAATTACAAAGGGTAGTGTTTAAAAGCATTAACTGTGATTAAAATGCAGGGGATTAAGAATTTATGAAATTACAGCTGAAATATCAAAGCCTATGAGTGTGAGCAATATATTTTCTTTCAACAGTGATTATTTTACTATATAAAAAAGGCCTAATTCAGTAAAATGTGTATGTTGTGGCAAATTTTGATTTAGAAATTTCCAATAGATTAAGCATGTTCCTATTTGAAGAACAGTTTAGATTTAGAAAAAGTAGAGAGACGAGACACAATTAGATTGGTGAGAACTGTTATTGATATATATAGAAGTAAAGTGGTTAATATTTATTTTATTGATCTTGAAAAGATATTTGTTAGAATGAATTGAATTATTTTGGGGTATATTAAGAAAAAGTATAGATTAAAATAAAATATATTAATTGAAAAATTTACAAGTCAGAAAGTATATCTAAGATTAAATGTTTTTTTCCAGAAGAGAATTGATATAGGAAAAAATAAAATCAATTTATGTAAATAATAAAAAACTCAGTGTTTCAACTGTTTATTTATAGTCTATCTCATTATAAATATAAAATGTTATATTTTTAATATATATATAAATCAATACACAAATTCATTTTACAGACTAATATTAGTCAAATTCCTTATAAGATTATTTATAAAAGGAAAGAAAAATGGAGAAATTAAATAATTGTTGTAGAGTAATAGGATTGCTGAGCAAGTTAAAATATAAAACTTTTATTTTAATCTTTTAATTATGCACAATCAATTTTATAATTAAATATTGAAAAGAAGACATAGCACTGATATTTTTAATGAAACTAGGTACACACAAATTTGCATATATTATATAATCCTGATCTAAAAATGCATAAAGCTAAACTGCACATAGTACATAGGTTAATTAAACCAAAGTTTAAACAACACCCAATCAAATCGCCATCACTGAACATACCAATTTTGACATTGCATTAAAATAAGCAAACTATTCAATTCTCCAAAACAATCATTTCAACCAATCAGCTAACTTTGAGCTCATTGTTAGTGCTCCAATGCATTGTAAAAAGCTCAGTCATGTTAAATATCATATATAAGCTACACAGTTTCTAAAACATGAATAACCATGAGTCGTTACATGTATTTACAATTTTTTTAAATTGATGATATCATTATTCTTAATAAAGATTAACAATAAACAGATGAACTATTGGATTTTTGCATTATTTACATATTTTGATTCAGAAAATAAACAAAAGTTTTTATAATGGTTAAATTTTTATAGGAATTTATTATGACATTTCTTAATATATATATTTATTAGAGAGAGTTATATCTCCTGTTTTATCTTATAAATATTTTGTAAATTGTTTAATGAAAACCATTTTAAGAAAGAAGGAATTATCATTGAAAATGGAAAAGTTAATTGAATCGGATTTGATGATGTTACAGCAGTTGTAGACAGTAAGTTTAAGCTCAGTAAAATGATATGTAGTATTGACAAAGCTTGTAGACAATTTGGATTAAATAAATGCTAATTTAAAAAAAAATTAAAATTAAACATTGGAGAGGAACATATAAAGCAGGTTAATGCTTTTAAATATTTGAATGTTGAATAACTGATGATGGAAGTATTGAATGAAGGTTAAACATGCTTTCAGTAAGAGCAAAAAAGTATTCTCCCTGAATCATTAAAATTATATTTTTAAGAGTGTTGTTACATATTTTGTTTAGAGTATAGTGCTATATGGTGCAGAAATATGGACAATTAGAAAAGATAAGACGACAAAGTGGAAGCTTCAAATCTATGGATTTGCAGAATCAAAAAGATAAGAGTATAAGATCAGAAATGAAGTGTTGAAAAAGTAAATGCAAAAAAAAATATTTTGAGGATATAATGAGAAGCAGAATTGAATATGCTTTCAAAGGCAGAGGAATTCTGAAAGATTTGTTGAAAGTGATTGTGCAAGTTATATAATATAACATCTAGTAAGTTTGGAAAACATGTTGATGTATCTTGTAATCTTGTTATTATATTTTCAGGATAGAGCATTTAAAAATTTTTTCAGAAGTATTTATGATGTATCTATAGGGAATCATTTTTGTATTGAGGCAATGGATCTGTAGATCAGATCCATGCTTCACGTCTTTATATATTTCTAACCTAGGATCGAACCTGATCCACGCTTGTAACAATGATTATAAAACTTTCCATCTGCCATCTTGTATATATTGAATTTCTAGATCAGTTAATAAGTAAATAAAATCTCAAAAGTTTATATTTTAAACTTTGATTTATAAATATTTGATGGACTCATATATATATATATATGTGCGGATACATATAATATATAATTATAGATGGAAACTTTTATAAAAATCAAGAAATTAATTTTTTAAAATAATATTTTTGTAAAGTCAAAGTATTTTATTCTGGAGATTTACTTTTGCGATTAACCCTGATCACATTTTTTAGTATAAAACAAAAGAAAATCCATTAGCAAAGTAGTAATGGATTTTCTAATTAAATTAAAAATAAATCTTAAGAAAGATAATTTAAAGAAAAATCCCTCAAATCTAAGTAAACTTAAAATGAATTCGAAACAATAAAATTAGTGGGTTTATCGGGAGAGTGGATCTTAAGAAGACAATACTAAAATATTTTGGATTGATGATTATGATCACCTGAGTCAAATATATATCCACTTTGCCTTGGGCTAATGAAAAAGGGGAATTTTCAAAAAGTACTCTGGAAACTTATAAATAGACCAGGAGAACAATAGGAATATGGTTAATCACTTTGTTTGAGAAAGAGCACGGTGAATCCAAGCTGGTTTTTATTTTAAAATATATGTGTGGCAATATGGCAGTGGGGTAAATGACCCTAACCTGCCCATTTCCCGTTGTCCCAAGTACGATTGCCAAAGTACCATGAAGCCGGAATATTTTTGTTAAATGTTTGACTGCCGAACTGTGAACTCTTGAACCAAATTCAACAACTAGCTATTCCTATACTGAAATAATGAAAGCCAACTCCAAATTATTATTGCGTCGTGGAATCTGGATTTCCAATACGGACTCTGAATAAATTAGCTAATATTTTTTAAATTGTTTTCATTTCTAACCACCTAATTTATTCTCAAGTTCCAGTTGATCGTATATTTAATTGTTCTACAAATAAATGTTTTTTAAAATGAAATTCTCCCTAACTAAATGTAAAATATTGTATTAACTAAACTGTAATCTTGACTTTCTATAACTTAACTTTAATGTCTCTGCTATATAAGTGTTATCTGTCTTAAATTATTTCTCTCTTAATGCAAAACTTTTATTAAAGAGGTCTATAAAGATATTTATAACTTACCTATAGATATAGATTGCTTAGATTTATAAATATCTGATTTAAAATTCTATTTATGTGCCAATTTGTTCCATCTCAACAAAAGTCCTATGATTTAAATAATTTGCTTCCTATTTCCCGGCCAATGTCTGTCGGTAAATAAATAAATCTTTCATTCTAAATGACTTCTTAGGGCACCCATTTGTTTAGATGAAATAATTTTGTTTATTATATATTTTCTGAAAAACATTTCATGCATGTACGGTTTAATTTTGGGGGAGACACTAGATCAAGTGTGGAATTTTTATTTAATTATATTATTTCATTTTAAAAAATGAAAAGGGGGGGGGGGTAGAAAGTTACTTCTTGCTAAGGTGTAAGAGAGAATTTAAAAATGTTAAATTTAAAAGGTTGGTGGGATTTTATTTTGAAGGGAGAGACGAGTCGCCCCAAGAAATGATATTCGTAATAAAATTTTAGATTATTTGTTTAGATCTGATTTTGGTCAATCCGCTATAATATAAACATAATCTTATCTGGCTCAGTATAATTTTTATATACTAATTTTAAAAGTGATATTTTCCAGTATTGGTATTTGCCTTGCCAGCGCACTGCTTGATCACCTGTTTTGTCCTTTTGATTGCTAAATCAGAATTATACCACGTGATATATTCACTGGCAAAATGTGGGTCAGGATATGAAAAACAAAATTGGGAAGACCTGAGGTAAAGCTGAGCTTAGCAAGCTTTGGTGATTCCCGATCTTTCACCTGAAATATCTTGAGGTTCGCAAATTGCGCTAACCATTCATCTTTATTCCTTAACGTCACTGGAGCTGGGCAGTGGGATTGAGTTCAGACTGGTTATGTAATTTCAATTGCTGGATATGATTATTTTCTATTTCTCTGAGCATATCGTGGCTGGTTTACTGTGGTTTTATCATTAGTTTATATTTTACTATCATTAGCATATTTATTTGCGAATATCGCGATCTGCTTGCATTCAAGCATGTTGCTCTCTTCGAAGCCATTTCTTAAAAATGTAATCAAATTATTTTCTCTCTTATAATGATTTTATTTGTGTTAAAGTTAACTAAAAAATAGTGCTTTTAAATATTTGTTTTTCTTCTCGCACATACTTGAATTGGCGTCTACCAAAGAACTTTAATTGCTCTCTCTGTTTAAATTGGCATATAAATTATACCGCTCCCTTACAAGAGGCATAATAAGTTATATAATCAAAATTGTCTATAAATAAATAGTGAAATTAATTAGCGAGATATTAAAGAATTATGGATATGCTTTTTATTAAAAAATATATATGAATTTGACCTTGTGGTACATTTCAATTAATTTTCTTCAAAATTAGTGTTTCTATCTAAATCTTGTGCTGCTATCTGATGACTCAAGGTCACACACATACCGTTCCTTTTTGAAACTCATGCATACGTGTAATCAAACTAAATGAAAAGCAACAGAAATCATCACCATAACAATGAAACAATAATATTAACAGTAACAAAAATAAAAGAACAATAATATCAATACAATAATTGCATTAACTACAACAGTAATATTAATTGTAGTAGTAACAACAACCAAACAGTATAAGAAGGAATAGAAAAAAAACTATTGCTGATAATGGATGAATATAACATTAATATTAGAAACAATTGTAACAAGTCATAATGATGATTATGACAAAAATAACAATGTAAATAACATAGTAACAAAAACAATATTAATAAATCTTCAATATAAAATAGCTCAAGTATTATAGTAATAGCATCATCAAAAACAATAATGGCAACAATGTTAATTAATGATTGATAGCAAAATCGACTGTAATGACAATAATAGCATTAACACTAACAGTAAAAAAAGTTATAATTAATAAATAACAATAAGGTAGTGTTACAACAATAATGACTAGTAAAACAATACTGTACTTTACTAATTGTAATGAACTAATTTAGAAGTGTCATTGTGATAGGATTTTCATTGCTAAGAGCTTATTAAAAAAAAAAAAAGAAGATACTTCCACCTCACTAAATAAAAAGATTTCAAGGTGATAATGCTGTATGCGCAATTAAATATTTTATCAACAGTAAACTATTAATATTTCAATAGCAAATATTAATTTATTTTGATTAGTGTGATAAATATCAAGACTAAATTATTCTGTGGCTAGATAATGTGCTATCTTTTTCAGTTTTATTTATCAGATAAATATGCTGATAATATAATAAATAGTGAAAATTTAATTTTTTTTTATAATGGAACTTACTATTTTTTGTCTTGTGACCAAACTGTTTCTCCTGGATTAGGTGTCATGCTACACTTGATGGTTGTAGGTACAAGTGTTTTAAGTTGGGGATTTTATGGATTTAACAATGTTTTCTTACCAAATATTTTACTATCTAATAGTGAGGTGAGTTTTTTTTTTTTTAAATTCCATTCTTGCTTTTAAGTTTTTCTTTTTAAATTTTCATTTAGTTTATTATTTTTTTTAAAAATAGAACTGCTGAATTTTAATCTGTGATAAATGCAACATCTTTCAGTATTTGATTAAAGTACACTACAAATTATTTCTAATCATTTTATGTGAAGGTGAAATATATTTATATAGATGTATAAAGCAGCATTTTTAGATTATATTATGTAAATTAAATTTTATAACATTACTTTTTATTATTGGATTTTTGTTGAGGGTCAACAAATAAATTATTTATTAATATGAATATTTACATACTTTTATATTACTTAAATAATTAACCAAAGCAGAAAAACAAGCTGACTTTAAATAATTCATATGAATTTATTTTTTTCTTGGTGCAATTGTTAGAAGTACAATGTAAATTTCACAAATAAATTAATATACTTTTTATATGAGATCAAAGCTACACCCAACAGTATTTGTGGTAATAGTCAGTTTATATACTGATTATAAGCTGCCTATTTAAGTTTTCTCTCAGGTTTATCAATATGTCATTCTTTTACTATCTTTACGTAATGTACAAATGGATAATATTCTAATGAAAAATTGAGGACACCACATGTATCCATCTCTTAATTTTGAAGATAATGTAGCCATACTAATACTCAAAAAAGACTTTAAAAATTCATTTCATTTAAATATCTGTCAAAATAATTAAAAATGATTCAGAAAAAAATGACCTATAAATTGTTTTATCTTTTTAGAAATGAAATATTACCAAATTCACTACTTCCTTTATTTTGCTGTGATATCTTATATAAATGCAATTTATCCACTCTACTTTGAATGTAAGATTGTGTGTACATATATATACAATAAAATGTTTTTTTTGATAAAAAGTGTCTAAAGAATGGATAAACTGTCAAGCGTTGTTAGCCGAGAGGTCATCACAGCCGCCTTGCAAGCAAGTAGTTGGTTGTGGGTTCGCCTCCCAGACGATGCTATGACATATGGTAGAAATAAAATAATTTTATTTAAAGAAATATTGATAATTTATCTAAAATATATTCCATGTTTAAGAGATTCATGATGCAGTGATAGCATGTCTACAGAAAGAATTTGAATCTGGATTGAGTTAATTTAAATTTTATCAATAAGCTAAACATTCAGAATTGGGTTGATAAATGGGTATCTAGCTATTCTTAGCCTGAGAGTAGAACAATAATCGAAACTTTCAAACTAAATATCACATGATCACCATTTCTTATGCTTGCTCATAACTGTTATTAAAACAGGCAAAACTCTCCATATAGTAGTGCCACTCAGTGCAAGCCAGAGTAATCAGTGGATGCCGGAATGCTTGTGCATAAAATCCCTATCTAGTGCATACTTATCTGGCTTGCACTGAATGGCACTACTGTATGGAGAGTTTTGCCTGTTTTAATAACAGTTATAAGCAAGCATAAGAAATGGTGATCATGTGATGTTTAGTGGTTTAATATCAATAGTGCCTAATAGGATAGTGGTGGCTATGGTTATTAAAAAATGAAAGACACCAAAATGTATGGGTATGGAATTGAGTTCAGACCTATATGATTATATAAGCTACAGATCTTAGATTGAAAATATTATTGTGTTTTCAATTTTAAACTCATAGTTTTGTAGTTAAGTAGAGATAAAAGGTGGCTGCTAGAGGGTTGCGTTAGATCCTAAGATCTAGGTGCAGTGCTGTCAGATCCAAAGCTCCTCACTGATAACAGCCACAAGCTAGAAAGTAGTCTGGAAATATTGGATGAGTAGGCACTAGATAGGGATTTTATGCACAAACCTTCTGGCATCCATTGATTACTCTGGCTTGCACCGAGGGGCACTACTGTATGGAGAGTTTTGCCTGTTTTAGTAAACTTTCATACTCTGATCACATGGCACTTTGCAAGTCATTTTTTTACTATTCATCTCTGCAATGATCCATTTAAAGACTTACTTTTCTATGTATTTCTAGAGTTTCTAATGCCTTTAACAATTTTTGGAAACTTATAGATGTTCAGCATAGCATGAAAATCTGAAGTTTACCTTGTACCATAGAATGCAAAAATTTGGATATTTTGGATGTCTTATATTATGCTTGGCCTAAAATGTTTTATATAATAAGCAATGAAAATCAAAAATTAATAGAGGATTATAATAAATGGGTTTGGAATTAAAAAATGTGAGAAAATATAGATATTTAAATATGAGGATCATACAAATGTCAATAACAGATGAAAGTATATGAGAAAAAACTATAATGGTAAGGAAATCTATAGCAATAATAAATCTAGTATTATAGGTGTCAGAATATAAAAGTCATTAAAAATGAGTATATGATCAAATAGTGAAAAAGTATTATTATATATTGTAACAAAATTTGATAGTTGAGGTGAGGTATAAGTCGAAAAGGGAATTGATGGCTGCACAAATAAATTACTTGTAAAGAGATACTGGCAATTTGAAAAAAATAGATAAATATTAGAAGGATTCGAGAAATAATGGATAATGAAACCAGAAGTCTATTACAATGCTATGGACAGGTAAATAAGCTGTATTAGAAAAGACTACCAAAAATTAATATTGGATAACCACAAAATTGAGAAGAACATTTGAAGGAGCAGTTATGGATTGGCAGAGAAGCAATAAGATTGGGAACATTATAGACTAATTAGATGAAGAAGCATTTGAAAGTTATATATTGTTATTTTGGAGTTGAATATTAAAAATTGGTTGATCATATTCTCTCAATCCATTCATTTATTAAAATCAATCCTTACTATCTGTAATGAAACAATGTGGAAATTTTTTTGTGTTGGGATTTTTATTATAAGGGACTTATTCATACAAGAAGCCAATAACATTGTCTCAGATTGCTAACTTAAACTGAAAAGAAATGATTAAAATTATCATTAGATGATTGCTACTTCTGAATAATTTCTTCACTTAATTAAAGTATTCTGTTGTAACAGGAAATATAGTTTTTGACTGATACACAGATGTAATCAATATAAATAATGGTAGTTTGATTATGTGCTTTTTTTGCCTTGTATATATGTATATATTATTATTTCTCTCTAAAGTAGACTTCACAAGTTATTCAAGACCACTTGTGCAAATCTTTCTATCTCATGATTTTTTCTCCCATCACATTCTTATAAATATCATTCTTATATGAGTAGCTAACATTATCTTTTTTTTCGTATTTTTAATATATTTTTTTACACATATCTTTTATTATTATTATTACTCTAATTTTAAGAACATTTTTGAAACAGTTTATGTTAATGTAGTTTAAACTCATTTATTTTAATTTTATTATTTCTAATACTAATTGATAATTAATTTTTTCCATTCTCATCTAAATGTCAATAATAGATATAAAAATATTTTTTAATCAATGCTTTTATTTACTTTGCACTAAAAAAAGTTGTTTTTTCAACACAATTGGGATTTTTATATTTAACTTGAAATAAAAGTATTGGGGGGGGGGGGGCAGACATTAACTAACTCAATTTCTTGTTACAAAAATTAGGGATTAACATAATTTCTGAATCCTCAAGTTAAATATAAAAACCCCAATTGTGGTTGAAGAAACAATATTTTTAGTGCAGTAAATAAAAGCATATATTACAAAATATTTTTTTATATCTATTGTTATTTAGTCTTTAGCATTAAGATTGTAATCAAAGATTTGTTTTTTTATTTTAATTTTAAATGATGCTAATTTTAAGATTGAAAGTAAAATCATAAATATTAAATCAACCTTTTTTGCAATATAGTTTGTTTACCCATTCACTGTTCTGTATTTAAGAAACTAAATAACCTATCTAAAATATTTTAGTGTCATATTGCATTGCCAATGAGTTATAAGAAATGCCATAAATTTGAACAAATTATATTGAATATTAATATATTAAATCTCAATTTTAAAATTTTATTCTAACTTCAATAAAAGTAATTAATTTAAACAAGTGAAACGGATTATTACTTTTCTCATTACTACTGAACTATTTTAAACTAACTCTAGATTACGAATCATTTTTTTACTATAGTAAAGAATATAAGTTTTATTATTATTAAGAACTCTGACATAAATATTTATTATTATTTCCCGCCCAGTATATTTATGGATATCAGCCTATTCTGACTCCAAGTGCCAAACTTATGCGTTTATAGGAATTATGTTGGAAGGGATGAAAAAAACCATCAGTGATAATTCAGAAATGTCTGGTTGCTGGCTAGTTCATTCAGGATGATGGTAATAAGACCAAGGGAAATGTATGTGTAGCTATGGCAGTAAGAATCAGATTAATTAACTAATAGGATGACTATAACGTTTTAACTAAATATATAATACATAAACAAAATAAAAAGAAAATATCTAAATATGCTCAAATATTCAATAAAACATACTGAAATAATGGAAAGAATATTTCAATCTGCTCAGATATTTAATAAAACATTCACATATATATATAATCCCAGTGCATAATGCTATACTGAAATAAATATATACAAATATTAAGCATTAAATCACCCCACATAGTTAAGAAATCCAGTACTGCTCTCTGTGAACTAATATATAAAATACATTAGAGTTTGTGTTTTAAAATAGCCAGACAAAATGATACCACTTTGATCTGTCTGCTATCTGATGTTATATATTGAAATATGAACAAATTTAAACAAAGAACTTGAAATTTTAGCAAACAACGATCTTAAATTTTGCTATAAACATGTTTTACTATCATTATGCAAAGACAAAGACAAACTAAACTTTAGTAATTTTAAAATTACTAAAGTTTAATTTGTCTGTAGATAATAATAGTAAAACATGTTTGTTTGTAGCAAAATTTAAGATCGTTGTTTGCTAAAATTTCAAGTTCTTTGTTTGAGTTTGTTCATATTTCAATATATAACATCAGATAGCAGACAGGTCAAAGTGGTATCATTTTGATCTGGCTATTTTGAAATACGAGCTCTAATGTATTTTATATATTAGTTCACAGAGGGCAGTACTGGATTTTTTTAACCATGTGGGGTGATTTAATGCTTAATATTTGTATATATTTATTTAGCACTGGGATTATTTTCTATACATTTGTGTTAAGTGGTTTAAAGATTAAAATTACTAAAGTTTAGTTTGTCTTTATTGTAACAGTAGCTGGGTTCAAACCCTGTTACAAGAAAATTGAATAACACCTACACATTACCCTCAATACATATACTCATTAAGCTGTCATTAAGAGGTTAAAAATGTATAAGTAATCAGACGTATATATAGTAACGGTAAGAATTGTTTCTCCACGCAACAAAATCTAGAACACAGGCGAAATACACTAAAGCTGATCGAGTATGGATACTGGGATCCAGAATCTGACCAACATTCAATCCTTTCACCTCTTCTCAATGATTTAATACCCTATGGATGACATTCCTCAATGTACACAGACACTCAATTTACCCTCGGTCCGGCAGTCACCCCCCGGTGGAACAAGAGACTCATAAATTAACTAATTGAGCACTGATTTGGTCAGACATATACACATATGGCCAAGTAATTAATTATAGAACATAACAGACTGATTTACATATATATGAAATGGTGTATGTGCAATTAAATCTAGAGTTGGATAAAATGAACTCACGGACAATAAAATATGGAAACGAGTTATAATTATAAATATTATTAATTTAATAAAACAATAACAAATAATAAATCAAAACATACAAACTTATGTGATGGGAACGTGAGATATAACACTCGCAGGCATTAGATAACTAATGAGATTAATGCTACATATCTCATTATAAGCGTTTAATAAAGTGTAGGGCGGTATTGGAGTTTATGCCTATATTAATTAATATGCCAAATTTCTAGCTCTCATGTAGTCTGCTAGATCATATGGAACTTTATAGCCAAAGTTATATAACTATCATAGCGCTCCTATGGCATCTATTTATACAAAGTTAAATCAAGCATGTAATTAGGCTCAGAGATACGCAGGTTAGCGTGTTAACCTAGATTAGGATATACTCTAATGCTAGATAAGCATTTAATATAAAAGGAGAGAAAACTGGCTTATGATAGGTTTACCTATATCCTCTATGGCACATATTAAAATATTAAAATAAAGTTCAAAGGTGCGAATGGGTCGTTATTCACGGGCTTCAGTCTCAAAGACTCAGTTTGCCCTAAAACCGCTCATCTTGCCACAAATAGGAACATTAGTAGTTCAGGTAGTCGGATAAGCATTATGAATCATCTAGGTCCTTGTGCCCTAGTTCTAAAAGTGTGCTTGAACCCGAACTAAAGAGGATGGGAGTGATCTCCACCAGCAACTGATCAATAATCATGCAGCAAACAGATAAGTGTACATTGCGTACTTTGTAAGGACACATCCGCAACTTATATATATATATAATGCAATAACGTAATTTTATATTAGTGTGTCTTAAAATTAGACAGCGTCTATTTGCATATCTATACAATCCAGTTCTCAAATTTAGTATTTCAAATATACTATTTAGGGACTAAATTAATTAGTAACCTAGTTTAATATTATCACCTGCATCTCAACATATATATAAATCTAAGGAGGATAAAGCATATTTGCGGGGTGATTAAGAATAAAACATTAAAATATGCTTTGAGAATATCTCTGTGGCTAGTTCCTAGGATATGCGAGTTACATATATAAATAGTTATAATTCATAACTAGAATTCAGCAAACTACAATCTTAACTAGATAACTGATTATTGTAATATTAATACCTAAAACTTAATCAATAAAATAATAATATGATCTCGAAACAGCGAGTGAGAAAGAGGAATAATAATACAATTATTTAATATTTATTATAGCGAAGATTTGAAATTATCTTCGCAGATCGATAAGCTAAAATTATATTTATAAATACTTGCAGTTTCGAGTCATTTGGCATATTAAATACATATAATATTAAAATGATAAAATCATAGAATTAATCGAATAGATTTAGAAATAGGCATAAAAAGACCGCAGGAAATTATACATCTAAAATAGATTATTAGAGTTTTACATTTTAAGAGAGAATTCGAGTTTTACATTTTAAAAGAGAATTCAAGTTTTACAATCAGGCAAGATTTAGCATTTAACAATCTTCTTTGTAGATTTTAGTAAAGGTGTTTGGGAAAGCCAGATTTAATAAATAGCTAGCTTTTAAAAGAAAGAATTGAAAGTCACAGTTTATAAACAGAGCTCTGAGAGAAACTTTACCATTCAGTTGTTTTCCATTGCAGTTAGTTTTGAAGCACGTGGGAGGATATTAAGATGACACTTTCGACGATGATTTAAAGTTAATAGAGATTTTCCATGGGCTACTTTTGCTGGTTATACGGCATTAGGTTTTATTCGACCAAAGTTCTCCATTCTCCGGCTAAGGAGATGGGTGATTTATTGCCGTCCTACTCGATCATTTTGAAGGTAAAACGGTCGTAGGTTCGGCTTACAGTTCACTTAATATATATATGATCGAATCCTTGGTAACAAAACTTTAAGTATTTATACTTTTTAAACTCTGGCCATCTGTTAATTTTTACAAGCTGAATGTAGCTGAAAAGTCCATTTATTTATTTTAGCAAAACATATTTAATAGTTACAACCATTAGAAGAACTCATTTATTTATTTTAGAAAAACAATTTTGTTTTCCTGCCTATTTTGTTATTAACATTTTATATTTACAAATCAAGTCCATGCTATTTTAGGACCAATGCGTGACCTACTTTAAAATCTGTTTACAAGATCAAATGTTATTTTGACAAAGTTACTTTCGTAATTAGTAGAAGACTTATTTTATAACCATAAGTGCAGAATAACAGGAAATATACGTATGCCATTTCAATAATACAACAATAAAGTTAGCTAATTAATTTAAGTAATAATTTACTGAGGCTGTAACCTTAGAAATAAGCGTCTGAAAAATACAAAGGTAGGGACCTCTATAGGTCTTAAAAACACAAGCTTACGCTATGAAGAAAAGACAGAATCCTTCTTTA
Organism: Epiperipatus broadwayi; assembly: GCA_028023455.1. Taxonomy (NCBI): domain Eukaryota; kingdom Metazoa; phylum Onychophora; class Udeonychophora; order Euonychophora; family Peripatidae; genus Epiperipatus; species Epiperipatus broadwayi. The sequence continues at coordinate 1,070,600 of JAQFVV010000290.1, read as the reverse complement.
CTTCAACCTACTTTTATATATAAATAGGTGAAGCTGAAGTGTTTTGATCTAAGAGTGTGAAGCTATTCAATACTTCACTAATTAAGTCCACAATTCTTATAATACATTAATACTCGCGAAATCTTACGATTTACTACGAGTCAATGAAAAGATCTTATAGTAAGAAATCTGTTACGATAATTTAAAGTTGTAATTATAAATTTTATTAAACGCCCATTATTATATTAAGTAATAATTTACTAAGGCTGTAACCTTAGAAATAAGTGTCTGAAAAATACGAAGGTAGGGACCTCTATAGGTCTTAAAAACACAAGCTTATGCTATGAAGAAAAGAGAGAATCCTTCTTCATAGCGTAAGCTTGTGTTTTTAAGACCTATAGAGGTCCCTACCTTCGTATTTTTCAGATGCTTATTTCTAAGGTTACAGCCTTAGTAAATTATTACTTAATATAATAATGGGTGTTTAATAAAATTTATAATTACAACTTTAAATTATCGTAACAGATTTCTTACTATAAGATCTTTTCATTGACTCGTAGTAAATCGTAAGATTTCGCGAGTATTAATGTATTAAAAGAATTGTGGACTTAATTAGTGAAGTATTGAATAGCTTCACACTCTTAGATCAAAACACTTCAGCTTCACCTATTTATATATAAAAGTAGGTTGAAGTAAAGAAGGATTCTCTCTTTTCTTCATAGCGTAAGCTTGTGTTTTTAAGACCTATAGAGGTCCCTACCTTCGTATTTTTCAGACGCTTATGTCTAAGGTTACAGCCTTAGTAAATTATTACTTAATATAATAATGGGCGTTTAATAAAATTTATAATTACTAATTAATTTAACTAAAATATTTCTTAAACTAGAAATATTTATCAAATGAATTTCTTAAATTAGAAATATTTATAAATTGAATATATATATATCTATAATATATACCAATAATAACCTAATAATTTAAACAAATATTATCCAAATTAGAAATATTTATAAAATGAATACATCTGTAATCTATACATATACTATTAAATCACAGACATGCTGCTCATATATATATATACGTGATTCTGCATGTATAATAATTCGAGGTTATTCGAATGGGGTACTCTGAGAGGGTTTAAACCTGGCATATGGATAGATGGGTGGATAAAATAAGTGAAACGGGCAGACGGATGAAACTGACCATTTCAATATATACGTGAATCAATTTAGAATTCTCATTTTTAAAAGAAAACAAACGGGGAAGGGATTAGTTAGGCATAATTATTTTAGAATATTTTATTTTTAAAATATTATAAATTTGAAAAAATACAATTATGCACAAATGTTTTTTATATATTGTTTAAGATTGTTCCAAATATAGATTTTTGTTTCAATCGTATCTAAAATTAATGAGGGTAGTGAAAAGAAATATTGTATATGCCTCCAAGCAATTCTTGGTTATAGCAATCATTAATTACTTTAAAAAAAAAAGAAAATTACGAGAATGCCAAGGAATGTATTGTGAAATAAAAAAAGTACCAGGAATAATGGCACCAAAGGACAAAGGAAATGTTAGAGAAAGAAAAAAAAACAAAGAAATATTTTAAAAAAAGAAAAAGTATTCAGGAATGGACATAGATCGAAGAGCGTTAAAATTTTTTTTTGAAAACGGACAAAGCAGTTAAAGACAGATTGAAACAGCTGAGCAGGAGAGAACTGTAGACATGTTAATGTCAACGTTTCAAATGACGGGGTAATCGCCAATACGTGAAGGGCTTCACCATCTGCCGCCGATGCGAAGCTGACTCTACATCGTCCGCCTACAGAAGAATACGGGAACCTCATCAACAATCTGTACTGCCTAATATAGAACAAAATGGGGAGAATCATATCACAAAAGTATGAATAAACTCACGTTGGAAGACTACATAATTGGGAACTTAAATCACATCTTATTCATAATCCAAATAAAACGTAATGCTGGACTTTACACAAGGAAAGAAAAATATCACGTGTTCATAAAGTAAACATTGAGTACTTCAGGACCCTAGATTGGAACCGGTTACACTACGTGAGTGACTATATTATAATCCAAACCTGGGGTTCGGCAGGTAATATGAACTTTGTATTTTTTTTTATATAACTTGGAATTGCTACTCGCTGTCCTCATAATAATTATTGCGTATAACTGTATATAAATTTTTTTTTTGTAAACTAATATTTATTTGTTATATATTAAGTTTTTTTATTATTATTTCATTTATGGGTTGGGCTTTATTATATTTTCAGCTGGGAATGATATAATTTAATCTTCTAAATAATATGTTAAAACATTAATAATAAAAGTTATATTTACCTTGGAGCTGAAGTTCCATATTATTTTATCGTTTATATTCGCCTATTACTTTATCTGCCAAAATAAATTGCTAATTACTTAAATATGTCCGATGTGAATAGACACGTCTATAGGTTCAGTATATTTTACATTCAAATCCACCTTTCTTAACATATCTCCGTTCATCTGATAGGTTTTTCTCCCAAACCTGAGAATGAGCTAGCTTGGGTCAGGCCCCTCGTTAGACAGGAAGAGTAGGGAAAATATAATTTTCACCATAATAGTGAGTCTGGCACTTGAGGTCAGCTACCAACTGACGCTCATAAATATATTCTTCTCGGATATTTTTTTTTTTTATGGATATTACTCAAGGGACAAAGGCCACCGGAAAATATTTAATTTGTTTTTCGTAAATCAGATATACGCAATATCTCGAAATTGCGTTCATCAAATAAAACATATATAATTAATTCGTATTCGAATTCTTCTTTGGTAGATAGTGTTTAAATAGTATCTGCAGGTATTATGGCGACTAGACAGCCATAGTATTTCCATCTAGTCTATTGTGTGGCCCATGTCCATTTTGAAGATCTATTTTAATTAATTCTTGTTGACAAGCATTGGGTAGGACGGTTAGAATGGAGTTGTCAGTTAAATTATATAATAATAGTAAAACATGTTTATTTGTAGCAAAATTTAAGATCGTTGTTTGCTAAAATTTCAAGTTCTTTGTTTGAGTTTGTTCATATTTCAATATATAACATCAGATAGCAGACAGGTCAAAGTGATATCATTTTGATCTGGCTATTTTGAAATATGTGTGGCCCATGTCCATTTTGAAGATCTATTTTAATTAATTCTTGTTGACAAGCATTGGGTAGGACGGTTAGAACGGAGTTGTCAGTTAAATTATATAATAATGGTAAAACATGTTTGTTTGTAGCAAAATTTAAGATCGTTGTTTGCTAAAATTTCAAGTTCTTTGTTTGAGTTTGTTCATATTTCAATATATAACATCAGATAGCAGACAGGTCAAAATGGTATCATTTTGATCTGGCTATTTTGAAATACGAACTCTATTGTATTTTATATATTAGTTCACAGAGGGCAGTACTGGAATTCTTAACCATGTGGGGTGATTTAATGCTTAATATTTATATATATATATTTGTACAGACAAGCAATGAAATACTAATAATAAAATAATGTCTAATCCCTTCAAATACCATGTTAATTTTTTGAAGATAGGAAAACTGATTGAAATATAATTATGTAAAGTCTTTAAATATCAAAGGAAAAGGGTGCATTTAACATATTTTGGAAAATAAGTGTTTTACCATGAGTTCTCTGTGGAAGGTAGCTTATGCAGATTCATGACAAGAATAATTTTTTTTGTCACACTATGGCCATGGAAATGGTTCAGCGTGAATATCTTAGCTTAATTGTTTCTCATATCTCCACTGGTTCGATTACTACTTAGGATATTGGCAGGGAAAATAACAGATGGTCAGTTTTGGCTCCTTTTCAAGCAGTGGCAACAGTTCATTCCTATACCTACTTCGTCTTATTTATGGAACCGGGGGTATAAAGCCCAGCTTGTTTAAAGCTTTACCCTAGCTTATTCATTTCTAGCTGGTGAATATATATTTCTTTGATTAAAACAAGTCTTCAAAATCTATAATACAAACATATAACAGTATAGCAATTTGACACTCCAAAACTTAAAGTCATAAAAAACTAAAAATGTCTCTTGATATTTTTCTATTTATATCATTCTTTTCTCTTTTTTCGAAAGTTCTAATTTTATATATTAGTTCACAGAGGGCAGTACTGGAATTCTTAACCATGTGGGGTGATTTAATGCTTAATATTTATATATATATATATATATTTGTACAGACAAGCAATGAAATACTAATAATAAAATAATGTCTAATCCCTTCAAATACCATGTTAATTTTTTGAAGATAGGAAAACTGATTGAAATATAATTATGTAAAGTCTTTAAATATCAAAGGAAAAGGGTGCATTTAACATATTTTGGAAAATAAGTGTGTTACCATGAGTTCTCTGTGGAAGGTAGCTTATGCAGATTCATGACAAGAATAATTTTTTTTGTCACACTATGGCCATGGAAATGGTTCAGCGTGAATATCTTAGCTTAATTGTTTCTCATATCTCCACTGGTTCGATTACTACTTAGGTTATTGGCAGGGAAAATAACAGATGGTCAGTTTTGGCTCCTTTTCAAGCAGTGGCAACAGTTCATTCCTATACCTACTTCGTCTTATTTATGGAACCGGGGGTATAAAGCCCAGCTTGTTTAAAGCTTTACCCTAGCTTATTCATTTCTAGCTGGTGAATATATATTTCTTTGATTAAAACAAGTCTTCAAAATCTATAATACAAACATATAACAGTATAGCAATTTGACACTCCAAAACTTAAAGTCATAAAAAACTAAAAATGTCTCTTGATATTTTTCTATTTATATCATTCTTTTCTTTTTTTTCGAAAGTTCTAATTTTCCAAATCTTAGCTCTTTTTCTGTATCCTAACACTCTTCAAAAGAAAAAAAAAGTATTTTAGCACCTTTTTCTTTTTATCTAAGTAAAAATTTCAATAAACATTTTTTTGGGAATAACTTAGAACAATGCCTACCTTAAATGCATGCATAGATAACAATCAGTTTAGTTTCTCATTTATTTTCATGAACATATTTCTTCATTTTCTTAAATTTTTATTTTTATCAAAATTAAAATATGGCATTTAGACATTTCAATAACATATATAATATATGCTTTCAAAATGATTTGCCTATACAACATATACACCCACATGTTTCATTAATATAAATGAGCACGACCCATGCCCGTTTAAAATCTTTATTTAATTATTTTAAGAAGAATTAAAAAAAAATCAAGTATATACGACATATAGTTATTACTAATATCCATACATACACTTGAATATCAAATCCCTTTCTTATGATTAGGATTTAATTCCATCCCTGTTACACAAGATATCTAACAAAACAAGCCACATAATATATATCATTCTCTTGCATGCATTATTGAAACTTAAATATTTTAAATTTGATATCAAAATATTTCAATTTCATCCACCCAGTGCTCTCAATTTAAGAAATTAAGTATGGTATTTAAAATATTTTAATGTCATATTGCATTAGCAGTGAGTTATATCAAATGTACCAAATTTCAACAAATTTTATTGTATATTGATATATTAAACCTCGATTTTAAAATTTTATTCTAATTTAAATATAAGTATTGATAAAAAACAAACATTATAATTTAAATAAAAGCATTAAAAAGTATTTTCAATGTATCTCATGTATAAGGAAATGAATTTTTATTGAGAGTATGAGAGTAGAAACAGAATAATCTGAAAAAATGTTGGGAAAAATATCAATATGAAGTAGTATAATGAAATTTATGTTATGTACAAGTTATAAAAAAGGACTAATTTGAAGAGTTGAAACTTATGCTAACTGAAACAATGTTGAGTTTTTGTTTCTTTATTTCCATTTTGCCTACAAAGTAATTATAAGAATGATTGCTTGTGAAATAGCTACTCAAATATGGAATGGCATTAAGATATTTGGGTTGAGATATTCTTCTAGAATTATGTTATTTTGCATAGATGATCTTTGAATTAGAGAGAATGTAGTAGTAGTTTTTCTTTTGTTTAATATTGTTACAATATTTTAATATTACTTTTGTTTTTCACATATTTAATTGTTAGCAATCTTTCAGGATCTCACTTATGGGGTTGATTTTACATCTTGTGAGAAAGTCACTTTTTATTGGTCATGATTTTCTGTTATATATAATTGTCTTCATTATATATATATATATATATTGTACCAAACAGTATTAAACGTCAGGCATAAGATCAAGTGTATATAAAATAATAAAAGGATTGTGTGTGCTAGTCTATTTTCTCTTCACTTACACACATAATATATTTTAAAGAAAAAAAAAGGTAAATGGTGATGATACGCTTTATAAATATATAATCGCGTATACCAGATTGAAATATATATTTTTCTGTTTTATAAATATGTTATTTTTGATATGGGCTGGAGGTTACACTCTCTTGGATTCAGCATGATGGACAAGTAGGAGTACTATATTTCATAAATTGGCTGTTGAAAGGACCAGAGGTAAATTACACTGTTACAGAGAAAGAGGCCCTGGCCATTGTATGGGCATTTCAAAAGTTTTGCTCCATGCTATTGGGTTTGGAGGTAGTGGTGATCATGGACCACAAAAGTGTAGAATTCCTCAACCACAGCTATCTTAATAACAGCCGGTTGGTATGATGGAGCCTGTTTCTTCATCAATTCAACTACTCAATCAGGTATTGTAGGGTAGCTGAGAACCTCGTAGCTGACATACTCACCCACCATCCCTTTCCCAATCCAACAGCAACATGGAAATTTAGATGGCATATATATGGCAAATATCGTGTCCTGCACTGAGAGCATCAAGAAAAATCTATCTCAATTGACCTAAAAGCAAAGGGAAGACAGAAAGCTACGTCAAATTATGATACAATGTCAGGAGAATCCACCAGAAAAAACAAGCACACAGAGATATAAAATTGACAAAGACTTGCTATATTATCAAATTCAAGAAGGGAGTGATGATTGGAGAGTGGTGGTAACACCCCAAATGAGGAACTCTCTCATCATTGACATCCACAAATTATATGAACATTCTGGCAATCACAAAATGAAATACTGCCTTCAACAGTGGTTTTATTGATCGGGGATGCACAGAGATATAATCTCCTCATTAAATAAATGTGAAATGTCAACGGACAAAGCCACAGAATAAATCATATACCAGCCACATGAAATCAATCACCCTAAGGAAATCATGGCCATCGACTTTTATGGGCTGCTGCCACCTTTTATTAAAAAGAGATACTTACTGGTGGTATATGATCTCTTCTCAAAGTTGGTCACAGCATATCCCTTGGCTAAGGCCATGACGAGAAACTATTAAGGTGTTAGACTCTGCATTTCCCGCAGGTCAGGAAGCCAAAATTTATTTTATCTGACCATGGAACTCCATTCCTATCAGAGGAATGGAATAAACGGACAGCTAAGTGAGGAATTAAGCATATCCTTACATTCATCAGGAAACCCAAAGAAACCATGCGAATAGGTTATGAGGGAGCTGGGAAGACTTCTGCACACACCTGCCCATGAATCACAGGGGATGGGTCAAACAATTGCCCCAGATGTTCCAAAATTATTCGATACCGAATTCCCAGGGAACATAGAAAAAACAGATAACAGAGGATTTTAAGAAAAGAGCACAGACCCAGATGTGGAAAATGAGCCAGAGAAGGAAAAAAATGATAAGGCCCATCACAGCACCAGTTTATGTTTGGTGATAAAGTGATGGTTCATAAACCTCATGTCAGTGTTCCTGAAAAATTTTCAATTTAAAATTTTTTAAACCTATACGAAGGCCCATTTGAAATTGTAGAATGCTGTGGCGGCAGCATGTTCTGGGTAAAGACTGACCAGGGAATCAAGGGCTCGTATAATGCCCACACACTTGAACCTGTTTGGTAGGCTGACACCAGACGTTAAATTCTTTAAGATTTTTTTATTGTTTAAGTATAATATTATTGATATAGTTAAAATCAAATTAATATAGACTTTAAATGGTTAACCAATTTAGAAGTCTCTTTAAGGGAGGGGTATTGTACCAGACAGTATTAAACATCAGGCACAAGATTGCTGCAAAGCATAGTTGCAGCCTGAACAAATGTATATAAAATAATAAAAGGATTGGTCTATGCAAGTATATTTTCTCATCGCTTACGCACATATATTTTAAAGAAAAAAAAGGTAAATGATGATGATACGCTTTATAAATGTACAATCGCGTACAACAAATTGAAATATATATTTTTCTGTTTTATAAATATGTTATTTTTTGATGTGGTGGGGGGATATAAATTTATACTGGGAAACTTAAATGTAGTTGTAAGTAGTCCAGGAATCAAATATGTTTTATTTTATATTGTCAAACTTTTATTTATTTTTTTTGTTGCATGTTGAATATATATATATTTTTTTTACGAAAACTTAAAAAAAATTTTAACTTATACATTTTCATCTTTATAAATTCTTTTTTTTTTAGAATTTAGTTTTCATTACCTCTTTCTTTTATTATATAATGCTTCAGAGAAAAATATAGAAATGCATTAGTGGTCATTCGGCTTGACACCTGTAGAACAGTAATTAATTAAAGAAATATGGGATAGGAATTTAAACCTCTCATGGTCAGAATAATTCTCATATTGATTTAAAAGATAAAATTTTTTGTTAAAACAAAATATTTTTTAAAAATTAAACTGAATAAAAGAGAAAAATAAGAGATAGCTAAAAATAAATTCAGCTATGTCCATTGTTTAAACTCAAGAAATTAAAAAATGTTAGTAATGGATTAAAAAAATATAAAAGCAATAGTTTGTAGAGGGGATGATAAAATACACCGTATAATGGGGGGGGGGGATATATAAATGCTGATCATGTGAGCTTAGAGGATAGTTATTTGAATTCTTCTGAGGAGTGTTGGCCAAGAAAAGAATGAGAAATTAATCTTAAAGTTTTTTGGGCTAAGCGAAAGGTTTGGAAAAATAACTTTTTGAAGAGAGTAATAGTTAGCAGTAGTTCTGGCCAAGCAAAGGAAGTGGAAAGAGTTATAGTAATCCGTAATTCTGGGCAAGCAGAGGAATTGCAGTGAGTTGCAGCAAGCTGAAGTTATATAAAATCTGAAGGAATAAAATCACAGATGCAAATTTAGAATGAAGATACAACGGAGAGAAATTCCAAAATATTTAAACCGAAATAATATAATAATTTTGGTGATACCAACAACTTTAATTAGAACACTCTTGCATGAGAGAACAAAAGAAGGCAAAACATGGCACGAAAGAATAAAAGAAAGTAGCTGAAATCTAATTTAAATCTAAATTGAAGCTTAATATCACTGGAAGAATGGAATCAAGATTTATTCATATTGCACAAACAAGTATGGAGTAGATGACCCAATTTGGTACATTCGCACTGCTCAAATCCGATGTAGCCACCAAATTATGTGACTTTCCGCTCCTGTAAAGTATAGCTGTTCACGAACAATTTTGCCAACTCTCCATGGAAGCTACACCTGCAGTCACCTGCTCGATAGATTATATGTCTTCTTGAAAAGCCCCTAGCCCAGAGAAGAACGAAGCCTTCGGGAAGTATAATCATTTATATATATATATATATTTTATTTATTTCTTATTGATGTTTTTTTTTTTTAATTCTATTTATTCTTTGTGATTGTCAAGTTAACCAATGAATTACATAACCTTTTTGTATATATTTTATTGGTAATTTTTCAATTGTGTACATGATTCATTGGAGTATTTAACTTATAAATGTAAATTTTAATATTTCACAAATAACTTAAACCAGGGAACATTTATGGGAAGTAGACTTACTCTTAAAGATATATACATGTGATTGGTAGGCACTAGCTTATCCGTTTTAATTTAGTTTTGTTTTGTTAAACAGCTATCCATTACAAGCAGGATCAGAGTATAATTAATAATTTTTTTTCTTTAAGAGTATATCCTCATTAGAAAAGTAATCAAGCCTACTAACCAAATATAATATATAAATGGCTTTCTTTTATCTATTTAATCTACCAAGTGCAGGATTCATTAAATTATAATGTGCCATGAGTGCGTTTGCAACCATATAAATTTATTCTATCTGCTAAGTGCAGGATTATTTTATAATGAATAAAAATAAATAAGTAATGCAGTTTTCTATTTTCTGTTATCCGCTACGTGCAGGATCTATTAAGGAACTTTCAAAAACGAACATGATTAATTTGCGGTCAAAATGTTATATTAATTAAGAACGAAGTTTTACTTATATTCATAAAGAAAAAAAGGAGGGTTATTTTATGAAACACAAACATGTCAAGGCCAATGTATGTTGTATTTACGCATATGATAACCAATTCCACATAAGAATTCAAAGTGTGTAAGCGAAGGAGAAGCTCAGACCATTCTATTCCATTTATTAAATCATTTAAGAATTATAAGTTTGGATTTCAACTAATATTTTGTGTGTGTTTTATTTTCTTTGCTGTTATTTGTAATTTTATAAAATATAATTGAGGGCTTAATAAATATGAAGATATAATTTTTAAAAGTATAGAGTTGTGCTGTGTGTTAATAATTGTCTTATCGTTCAATCTCTTTTATGAACTAAGCAACAAACCACTTTCCTGAGATAAAGAGTTGATTGAGCTAGCATGGGATTAGTCTTTATCAGGATTAAGAATAATACATTAGAACATCCATCTTTTTATTGATTTTGTTAAGAAAAAGATACTAACCTTTGTATAAATTATGCTGTCATATTCTTCTGGGGAGGGAGCAATCTTTTTCCAGGGGTGGCGCGTAAAGGTCCCAGTTAAATGAACCTTTCAAAGGTATGAATGCATTAATTTCTTTTTCAGTTGCAAATTGGTAAAATAATGAGTCATGATGCTTAATTGAATATCTAAAATAGCTGCTCGGTTGCATAACATGCGTTTCATGTTCAATGCATGTATACAGAAAGTGTAAATGACCAAGGTATGGCTACAACTGGTGCAATATATATATATATGTTAGATTAGGGTGCAGAGAAGGTGGAGGGTTTTATTTGATGGAGGCAATAAATGTATTGTTATGGTTAGTGAGTACTAGAACTTTTTAATGAAGTATTAATGCACAATTGAATATTAAAATAAGGTGTGTGTTATAAAGAAAGTAATTGATGGAATGCATTAAGACAGTGTAGATAACTAAACTTTGAGTAGAATGTCTTTAAATACTGTTTAGTGGCATTTCCACTTCCTATGCATGCAACTTGGCTTTGATCCCAATCAGGTAAACTTGGAAATTTTTTTTTAGATTTTAATTAGGCTGCACCTCTATAGCTAATTTAGATAAACCTCTAGCATTAAATGGATATCTAACTATTTATAGCTAGAAGATACAAATTCCAGCTTAATTCGACTTATGCATACTGTGCAATGACTGCAAAATTGAAAAATAGCTTTCACTACTGATGTGAAAGGTGTCATGCCGAATCCCTGTTCATCTATCTTTTTAATCAAGAATTAACAAATAAGTTCAGGATTTTTTAATTAACGTATATCTGGTGTAACTATCTATTTAATATTAGTTGGTGACTAATTATTTACAGCTGGAGAATAGATATCTGTAAAGTAGGAAAACCATAAAAGTAATCCTTACCAAATAGCTGTTAAACCAAACTAACTTGCTAAATTATAACTACTGTTTTTGTATTGATCAGATTCTAATGGGCATAACTAAAGCAGGTAATGGTATTATGGCACCATTTTCACAATCTTGACCTGGCTATAAGAGAAAGTGGTGGTACTTTCTTATTTGTTTTTAACTCTTTATAAAGATATTTAAAGATACTTAATAAATTGTTTTGAATTAACAAAATTGCTTTATATTTTGAAAATTAGATTGGTATGTTTGTATTTATTAATTTTTTTGCTTTTTGTAATCATATTTAATTTTATATTTAACATTTTTCTTATGGCTATGAAATCTTTTCACCTGTAAATATTTAATTTTTTTTTATTTAATTACTGCTTTTAAATATTTTAAATCGATGACTTATTTAGAATTTATATAATCATTTTAAAGCATTATAGTAAACATGCTTTTAAAAATATTTCATATGATGGGAATTTTATCTTCAATCCAGTTAATACTGGTCTTTAGGGGATGTAAAATAAACTAAGCTTTGAAGGTGAAATATTAATTGATTAGGTGATAGATCCATTTAACCTCACAATTTGTTCTAGTTCACACACATCCATTATTTTAACCTAAATAATAACTTAATGTAAATTATAATAAAGTTTTTTAGTTTATCATTTTTATAAATTATAATTATTATTTTATGCAATACTGTGCAGTAACATTTTTGATTGCTACTTATCTATCATTAATTATCCATTACATTTATTATATGTAGTATATATTATATGCATTACTTGGTTTTTTAAATTCATTATTTATTCAGTTATAAGTTTTTTCTCCAACAATCATAATAGATGATTAATTTAAGTATAAAATATTTAACTAGTGAATCTAATCTGTGTTAAAAAAAATTTTTTTAACAAAAAAAATTTTTTTTTTTAAAAAAATGTCTCATTATTATACTAATAGAATTTCACTCTTCATATGCCAAATTTCTTTCATTAAAGTCTTTAACAACATCTGTTTAGATAAATATATTAATGATTATTATTAATCATTTTAATTAGATTAATCATAATTATATTTTTAGCATAGTCACAAACTTTAATTTAATTAAAGATTATTATATCCATTTTTGTTAACATAACTACATGGCATTATTGATCCAATTCTATACTTTCTTTTTTCTTGTATAATATCTTAGATATATCAAATATATCTTTTTTTTAGATGTCTTTATTCACATATATGAAGTGTGTGTGGTGAAATAGGAATTTTAAGTAGTATTGAAATATTAGAATATGTCGAAAGAAAAGCTTTTAAAAAGTTAATTGGTAGAATAATAGGTACTCATACATATGACAATCCATTCTGGTCGATGGCACTGTTTTCATGCAAAAGCACAAATATGCCATTTACACTGCCAAACTTATGACCTATAGAACAGTTGTGTTCATATTAGCCGTTGCAGGCCTAGATTGCATTGCACAAGGCCCATTAATGTGCTTCACAACACTATACAAATAGTGCACCACATATCGTTACCGTATGATGTGAGGGTATATAGAATTCAACTGGCCAAAACCCTTTTAATGTGCATTTGAAGTAATTATTTTACATCCTACCTGACATACTGTTACATTGTAATAATTGTAAGCCCTTCGCCACGCTTCCCTACATATCTTTGAAGATGAATTTAATTTCAAAAAGGTACGTCCCAGCATCATTTCCAAGAATTCACGGGAAAAGTCATGTTTGCATGAGAACAGGTACAAGACTACTAAAATGGCTGTGGTGGAGCGCTATGCACTGCATTGTTTTAGAAATCCTAAGGTTGATTTGATCAGAGTAGTCACCCTCCCTATACATTCCAGCGCTACACGCTGAAATATATAATGTAATTAAAAACTAATTTAGCAAATAATGTTTTTTTTTTTAAAAAAGTAAATGTATTTTGAAAGAAATTTAATGTTTTATATCTAAAAAAAATGTAAATCCCCAAAAAGAAAAGAAACCGGTGAAAGCATTATTTAAAAGAAAAATTAAAATGTAAATCAACCTGGTAATGTTACATCTATTGTGATATGATGCACTGTGACTTCTCCTTAAATGGAGTCAGGAATCTCTTAGCAACTATGCCCAGAGAAACTTGTTAGCTACTTTACTGTCCCTTTCCATTCCCCACCCTAAGTTTTCTCATAATCTTCTCCATCCCATTTCCACAATATAATCTTTGTCAACTATATGGCCTTTATATCTAAATCACCCTTATCTTTTCCCAAACCCAGCATAAAAACCAATGACCCACTTTCTGTATAATCACTTTGTTCATATTTATTCTTCCATAACTTCATTATTTGTACCCTTTCTGTGTTCAAGCATTTACATTCAATTAACAGATTTTTTTTTTTTTTTTGATTAGCAACAGTGCCATTGAGCTGGATGGATTGTCACATGTATGAGAACCGAATAATATTTACAATTTAATAATGATGTTCATTTATTGTTATGTTCAAGTTACTGTTTGTTAACAATACTGTATATTTTCCATAGAAACATGGAAAAATAAGATTTCATATAATAAATCAAATTAATTTTAAACTGTTTATTTGTAAAATAGACTTATGAGAAATCAATTTAAAAGCAGATATTTATATTTTCAACATTAATGTAACATTTGACTGCTCATATTTCTAATAAGTTGAGCCAAAAGAAGATGGAAGTTTTTGAACACTGTTAAAATTAAGTAGCATTTACATATTTTCAAATGCTATTGTTTAATAGATTTGAGAGCATAAACAATTTTGGATTGTAATTATATGAACTATAATTTTTTTTTCTTAAACAGATAAGTAATGTGATTTGAGATGTTACTTTATTATTGTCAAAAGACATATAATTTTACTCTCAACTTTTTAAATTACGTCAGCAAATTATTTTAAGTTGTGATTAACTATATTAAATTTTTCTTTCAAAAAAAATCCTCCTTATATCCCAATTGCTTTAAATGTAATTTTAATGTTATAAGTATTAGTGAAAATTTATTGGATTATCTTAATTTTAAATTCTTAATTTTTACCTTACAGTTCTATACTCAAGTTGTTATATTCTGAAATAAAATTTGATTAGAGAAATATATTTATTTAAGAAAATTTTCCAAGAATTTCTAATGAGTTAGCCAAATTATCATAAATAATCTCCATAGTCATCTTTCTTTTGTAATTCAGATTGTTATCTTTGGAATGCATTCACTCAAATACAGTTGACAGTTTTAAATATAGTGTTCCAAATATTTTTTGTAGAGAAATTTTTACTGCACAATATTTGTTGTTTAATAGAATAATAATATATTAAAATATATTATTCAAGATTTTGAAAAGTTCACATTCTTAATCTTAGGGCTTTCACTACTTTAAACTTTTAAAATTCTACTAACAGAAATACTAAATTTTAAAAAGTATGCATATAAAAAAAAACAAAAAAAACATTTCAGATACTGTAGAGAGCTGTGCAAAAAAGATAAACTTCAATAAAAAAGAAAATAAAGGATTATTTTAAAATAACGGTTTGGATGGATGATGATACATATAAATTACTTGTATATATGTTTCACATTTTCTATTATTCATCTTACTTTGTCTTTAATTTTTACCGTAATCATAATTACAGTAATTTATTAGTAAATTGCATAAAGCAAACATTAAAACTAATAATTATTATATTTCTTTCTTGACCATTGAGCATTATGACTTCATTGCAAATGAAGATTATTTTGAGTTTATTTTTGTATTTTCAATTCCTAGCTTTTTCAAAAAGTCATTCATTTCTTGGAAATCAATTTTTCATGTAATCTTCAACTTCTGGTAATATGAGAAACCCATCTTTATATCAATCTTCTGATTTTTTCTGTGATGCCTGTGATCTCTTATATATATATTTTATTATTTCCTTCTTATTAATCCTAATCATCTTTTATATCATTTGTGTAGTGTGCAACCTCTGTCTTAATTCCAGTTCATAAATAAATAATCATAGAACATATTTATTAAATATGTCTGATATTACTCCATAACTTAATAAATATTAAATTATTTCTGTTAAAAGTATTTTACCCAAGTTTAATTTTGCAATTAATTTCAATCATTGTGTAACAATAAACGTTTGATCAAGGCATTTGTAATTATTAACTTTTTTAAATTAATTGCTATTATCTTATTACTTTTTTCTTGAGGTTAATGATATAATCTGATACATGTTACATTGCTTCTTATATAAATTAATTATATTAAAAAAAATGATATATAAATTAATTATATTACTATAATTATTATCAATTCACTACAAGATGAATTTCTCTCTCTAAATTTAATTAAGTTTCACCATTTGATAATCTAGTTTTTACCACTTCATACCTATAAAATTCCTTATTTCATTCATCCATCTTATATATGATATCTTTTTAGGTCTTTTGTTATCTCTTGTGATCCAATATAAGACTTCAATGGTCTAACTATTATTTATATATATTTTTGGTTTACATGAAATAATAATTAGAAAGTACTTGAAATTCAGACTTTCAAGTTCTTTACAACTATGCATTTCATCCTACACAGCTGATACACAAGACCACATATATATGAAAAAGACATTTCCCAATATATATGTTATTACTGCCTAACTTAATGTGTATTGAATTATTTTTACTAAAAGTATTTCACCCAAATTTAATTTTGCAATTAATTTCAGCCATTATGTATCCTTTAGTAATAAAACTTTGATCAAGGTGTTTGTAATTATTAACTTTTTAAAATTAATTACTATTATCTTATTACTTTTTTCTTGTGGTTAGTGATATAATTTGATGCATTTTACACTATTTCTCATATAATTTGGGAAATTATATATATATAAACTAAAAATATATTTTAGATAATTTCCTATACATTATATATAAGATTATTTAATCATTTTTAATCATTAAACTAAAGTCATGAGAGGGAATCAGGTGATATTTTATTGAAAATACTTTTAAGTATTTAGATTTTATATAGCCTTAATGTCTTATTAAAAGTGTTTATATTGTAAATTTAATTTTATTTGCTCTTTAATATTTGACATATATAAATAGTTTACTTGAATTTCTTATTAATATATAATTTGTTGAATAATAAAGATAGGTTAAGCTTTTAAACACGTAACCCAGTAACTTTTAAAGTTATGTTTGAATATGTAGCTGCTACAATATTATCAAATTTTTGTTTATCATTTTTTTTTATTAAAATTATTTTTATAATTTCAATAATTATCTTTTTTTTAAGTTGTATATTTTATATGCTATCAAATATTACAATGCTTGCAATTATTTATTTACATATTTAAATTTTTTTTAACGTCACATATCCTATTAATTTTTTTTTTTTTAAAACAAAGCAAAACAGATGTATATCATCAAATATTAATTCAACAATAAATAATTTCTGTTTTACTATTGTTTTTAAATTGATATAATTGTTTATCTAAATGCATACTTTTAACTTTTAATCAGCATTTAAGAATATTCACGCTATGGGATACAGAATGTATTTTGGTGTAGTTCTTTTGATTTTTTTGGATACTAGTATAATTTCAAGTTAATTGATATATATTGCAAATTATAATTATTTTTTTCCTCTCTCTTTCTTGAAATAACGTTTAAATACCTTTATCTGCTTCCTCACTCATTATTTTTAAATATTGAAAATTATATTTTATTGGAGGATGCTTATAAATAAATATTTTCACCCCACCCCCCTTTATTATATAAATCTATAAGATATATTTTTAATTATATTATAGCATTTAATTGATTTTAAGAATAAATACTAGAGAAATTAAAACACAATGTATAAAAAATAAAAATATATCATTGGATTTTTTGTAGAGATATATTAAATAATATAGTTAAAATAACTGGAGAAATCAAATTATTTAAATTAAAGTGTCATTGACGATCTAGAGCCATTAGAAATATAAAAAAAAATATTGTAAAGTAGACATATAGAATATTAGTACTATGAATCAAAAAGATTAAATTTTTTGTTGAAAGATTATATATAGTAAAGCTATAAGAATTTTATATAATAATACATGTCAGATAGTAATTGTGATGATGATGACATAGATGTGTAAAAAATAAAAATAATAATAATTGCATAATGAAATGGATATTGAAATTCTGTGATGGAACAAGGAATAAATGCTAAATTTTTTTTTTGGAGATTATGGGTTGAAGATAGGAAATGAAAAAATTGAGAGTAGTGTTTTTATAGAGAAAATGACACGGTAGTAATGGATGGATAGTTTAAAAGTTACAAGAGGATAATTTATATATGGAAACCTCTAGGTAATAATAATTATATTAATTAAATTATATTTTGATTCAAAATATATTTAGAATCAGAATTAAGATAGACTATATGCTTGTACAGATGTAGATTTGTATTTAGTAGTGGTAGAAGTGAGAATAACTTTTAAAAGAATAAAAAGCACAGAGGCAAGAAAAAAATAAGCCATTGATAAATCAAAAGTGGATATTGGGGGGAAAAAAATTCAAAATTGCTGGATCAGGAAATTATTATAATTAATATAGGCTGATTGATAAAATAAATTGAAATAGAAGATGACAATTAACTAAGGAAAATTTAAAAGATGTAGTATTGTCAGTGATTTTACAAGAAGTAAAGTAGCAAAACAAAAGATGCGAGGAATAAAATGATAAAGATGATAATAAAAAAAAGGTGAATTCTGTAGAAAATGGAAGGAAATATAGAAAGTTTAATAGTGAATGGTGATGTAAACAGGCAAATAGAAGGGGAATTTGGAGAAATAGGGTGACTGTATATAGCTTGTTTTAATTTATAGAAGAATTAACTTTAGATGGGGAAAACAGATTCACAGGAAGGAAAAAAATAATTCAGATAGAAATAATAAATTATTAGTGAAAAAAAATAAATGCATTGAAATGATATGGATATAGGTAATGATAAAATGGCTTTTGAATAATAAAAGTAGTTAAATTAACCTGGTATGTCAGTTCCAATTATCATGTGTAATACATTTTTACTAGAGCTATCATACTACATAAAAAAATTGACACAGTGTAGCAAATAATAAAAATGTACTGTGCAATATGATTGGAACTGATGACTTACCAGATTTATTTACATCTCATTCAAGATGCATTAATCTTTATTATATAAAGAAAGATGTAAAAGCATTAATTGAGATGAAAATTAGTAAAGCATGGGGATAGTGTTTCCATTTCGACTATTAAAGAGTATGAGAGTTTTTATAGAATTGATTGATATTATGACTTAGAAGAACGACCAGAAGATTTTCTTTCAGTAATTATGATTTTACTAGAAAAAAAAGGCCTAATTGAATCACATTTTAGAACAGTTAGGTTTTGACACTGGTCTTGAGTAGCTAGATTTTTTTTTATAGATTCGATATTGTTATATATGAATAGCAGATTATATTTTTTAAAAAGTAGAAGAGTAAGAAAGTTAATTGGTTACTTTACTGAATATTTTGAAAAAAGAAAGACATTAAACATTAAGTGGTTTAATAAGAAATTTATTTTAAATTTTAGATATACTTACAACTTTCATTCTGCCACACATTCTTGAAATATCTGAATAAAGGCTATATGATAAGAAATTATTATATGTGAATCCTATGGAAGAGATAAATACAGGAAAAGGAATAAAATAGATTATTAGCTATTTTTTGTTTTATTGAATATATATTTAGATAATTTATTAAATGAATAATGTTATTTTTATATTGCAGGAATTAGCATTAGGAGTAAAAGTTAATTGTATTGGGTGTGTTGATATTTTTTGTAGATATAAGGATGAATTCAATAAATATTGCATAGGATTATCATTGTGTGTTAAAACTTTGGTTGAAAATAATGGAAATCAAACTAAACCAAATGAAAATAGATGGAGAAAAGAAAAAAGTAAGAATGATCTTGGAAGAAATTATAGAAGAGGTTAGTGCTTTTAAATGTTTGGGAAGCTGGGTAATTGTTAGGAGAAATGTAATGACTAAACAAGCTGTTAAAAGTTATCCAGTGGTTCATCGAGCAAAATCAGGATATAATGACAGATACAAGAAATGTGATTGATGTTAAAAAAAGAAATAGCTACAGATTTTGAAAAATATGGGAACAATCATACTTGGAAAAAATCACCTGGTTTAGTATGTGGAACATTTTTTGACAGATATCCAATGATGATGATGATTTTTTAAAACTTATTCAATATTACCTTAAACTTTAAATTAAACATAGCTCAATGCATATATATAAGCAAAGGATCCATTCTATTCTTGATTCCTTTGTTCAACATTTTGAGCGCTTTTAAATCATAGCCTGTAGAAAAGTGATTTACTCCCTTTGTTTATATATACATTGAGCTATGTTTTTTTCTCATGTGTCATAGCATCAGCTGAGCTATGTTTAATTTAAAGTTTACATATTAAAGCTTGTTTAATTATTACAATCAAGATGTTAAAAGTGAGATGTTGTTCCAGCCTTCTATTATTAATTATGAGTTTAAGTGCCACATTCTATCTGGTTGATAATTAATTTTCACTCTGAATTATCAACAATGTTGATGAAGATATGCTTATAAACATCAAAGCAACTAAGAATAGGTGAATTCATTGATTCATTCTATTCTTGATTTCTTTGTTCAACATTTAGTGTGCTTTTAAGTCATAGCCTGGGGAAAAGTGATATACTTCCTTTGTTTATATAAGTAAAGAAAGTTAATAACCTCCCCCAGGATATGACTTAAAAGCACTTTAAATGTTAAACAAAGTATCAAGAATAGAATCCTTTGTTCAATATATAGAATGGTTTTAAGTGATAGCCTGGTGAAGGGTAATATTTCTTTTATCTTAGTTTTTTTAATCATCTGATAACTCTTGTAATATTTCCTGTAGGTCTGAAGCATTATTAAACAGAAACAGTTAATCTTTTACAAAACTCAGATGATTTTTAGAATTTTTACTCTCCTATTTTCTATTTTAATCCACAAAATATTTCCTGTAAAACTGCTGTAAACAGTTTTTGGAGATATAGATTTATTTTGTTATACATCTTTATTAATGTAAATTCACTTAGTGTGACCATGTAGTTTAATATCTGTTGTTACATGTGTTTAAATATTCTTAATATTTGACAGATGCAAGAAAACAAAAATGTGTATAGAGTTAATTGGATTAGTAGTTTTTTTTACTGATTCTTTCTATAATTTTCTTTTGTTATTGTGATCTAACTGCATAGAATATCTTGTAAATCCACCTCATTTTTTTCTTTTTTTAACTTGAGTATAAAGTTCTGCATAGATTATTTGTATAATGATCTCAATATAATATATAAATGATTTTTCTTACATATCAGTAACACTATTCTATTCTTTCAGTCATCTGGCATTTCCTTATTATCTATACCAGCATTTCCCAACCTTTTTTGGCTCGCGTACCACTTGGTAGTACATCACTCTAAATTGTACCACTTTGTAAAAATGATTGTATTTCGTGAAATTAGTTATTGCGAGTGTGTCATTTTATTTGCATTATAAATATTATAGGGTGACCATGTATTCACATCATTTAATGAGACAAATTATATTGAAACACGCCTAAACATCACGCCGGATTATAAAGTCACTGAAATTATAAACTCACTGCAACATATATATAAGAATGTGTTTGTTCAAAGTTTCATATTTATCTACTATTTTGTCATATTTCGTTTACTAATAAATGGTTTTAATAAAAACACAAAATTATAAAAAACCAATTAATATATTTTCTTATCATAATCAAATATTTTTATAAAATAAATTTAATGAGATCCTTGTGCTTGTTTCGAATAACATAATTTTTTGAAATTTGGTTCAAAAGATGCAAGATATATCCTTAAGTCTACAGTTGTATTCAATCTGTTTCAATACTTATTTTTTAAAAAAAAATATATGAAGAAAAAGCTCTTTCTACTAATTCCGTACTAGTAAATGGTAATAATAATTTAAGAGCTTTCCTAGAAAGTTGTTCATATTCTTTAATGATTAATCAAAATTAATTAGATTGTGTCGTTTGAATTCTACTTGTAAAGTTCTGTCACATGATAATTCTATTAAATTTTCTTTATCTTTTATTGATAATGATGTAGCTTTTTCTAAATTTTCTTCATAGAAGGGGTTTGAAATCCAATTATCATTTGTGTTTTCGGGTTTTGGAAAATATTCCATGAAAGACAATTTTAATCCTGTTAAATGTGCTATTATATTTTCTCGTATATCTTGAGACAGACTAACCTTATTTTCAAACAAAAAAATATGTAGAGTTTCGAATACCTCCGGTTGATTGTTTTCGATACACTGCTTCCAAAAATCTAATTTCTTAATCATACTTTCAATTTTATCATTAACATTAAAGATTGTTATCGAGTTGTTCTGAAGTGTCAAATTTAAATTATTTATTTGCAAAAAAATATCAGATAAATATGCAAGCACCTGAAGCCAATTAAAATCATACAATTTCCGAAGAAAGATTAAAAGGATTGTCTTAAAAAAAAAACTGTGCTTCTTGTCTAAGTTCAAATAAGCAGGTTATATGGGGATCAATGAATTTTAATAAACAAAGATGATACAATCACAAACAATAATCATCGACTGTACATATTAATAACTTTACTGTATAATATTATTAATTAAAATAATTTTTATGAATTATAGGAAAAAACGTTTCTATGATATTTTTACGATTTAATTTTTTTTTATGTCCGCCATTATTGATTATTTTTCGTGTACCACCAACCAGCAACTCGCGTACCACCAGTGGTACGCGTACCACAGGTTGGGAAACTATGGTCTATACCATCCATTTTTCTTAAAATATTTATAATCATTCTATCCTTTTCTTGAGCTAATCTTCTATTGTTCAAATTTCATTAAGTTTCACTTCATTGTAAAATATATTGTCAGTTAATGCTGTTATTATATGAATTACTTTGCAATATTTAATTTACAAGTTTTTTAGATTTTACTGATGTTTTAATTCATTTGTTTGAAGAATGAAAAGTAAAACAATAGTTTTAAAGTATATCTATGGATTACTTTGTTTTTTTTTTTAATTATTATTATGTATTATTATTTTTTTTTTGTAAATTTCTTTTATATCTTTTTTAAATTTTGTTTATTGTTGATTTAACTTTTCCCATTACCTATATGATGTTCTACATCTTTAAGTCTTTTGATATCTTCTATAATTTTCTTTGCAATTTCATATTTATATTTCTTTATGTTAATACTAACTCATTTATATAAAATTTTACAGAAATTCCACATATTAATTTTTTTTCTAAAAGAGTTGTTTTTAATTACTTTCACAATCCAGTCCTTCTTTCCCACAGACATATTTACATTGTCTCAATAAAAAAAATTATTATTGTTTTTTGTTTTGTTTTACTGTTTTGTTACTATTTTTTAGTAAAGTTTTATCATTGATTTCATTCAATTATGATCATCTTTAAAGTTTAACAATCTAAAAAGAATTCATAAGGGGGGGGGGGTTGGATGCTGCAATGTCTATTTTCTCTTAGGATTTTTTTTTAATCCAATTTTTTTTATTTTAAATTCTATTCTGGTTTTTATACCCTCTTTTTTTATTATCGTTATTTCCAAATCCATTTTTACCCATTGAAGTTTCATTTTTCATGTGTTTTACAGTTCTTTTATTAAAATCTTTTATGACAGTTTAAAATTCTTGATTCATTCTTAGGCATTCTGTTTATCTGTATTTAAATATTCTACTTATCTATTAGAATGAGTTTGTTAGAGTATAAAGTCCATTTTTATGTTTTCCACTAAAATGAATAATTATTCTTGTTAATCACTATTGTTTGCAATGTAATCATCTATTTATTTTGAATTTCATTCCTCTCACATTTTCAATGTTTGTACATTGTAGTAAAATATGTCCATTTTTCAAATCAAATTATTATTATTATTTTTTTTTAATCTGGAGTTTTAAGACTATCTTTTAAAGATTTGTTTAATATACTGCCAAATGTTATGTTTTGTTGGAAGAATAATGCTAAATATCTGATATACAATTAAATATTACTATGATAATTGATCCTGCATGTTCAATCTCACTTCCTAACTGTAGTGGTATTCTTTTATACATTTTTTTTCCAGATATCAGAAAAAAGTTGCTATATGGACATATATAAAAAAACTTATTTCAAGATATTGTTTCACCATTTAACACATACTTTAAATTCAGTTCTTGGTAATGTTAGTCCATTAAGTTCTATTAATTAAACTACCTGGATTATATTTTTACAGATGTAGTTGGTCTTGTCAATAAATTCAGAATCATCCGTTGTCTTTGTGTTTATCTGTTTCGGAAATGAAATTTAACAGCCTCTGACTTATGCAGCTGTTGCCAAATACAGACAGTGAACAATATAACTGATATTTGTAATGACTATCTTTAAAAAAATAATAAATGAAAATTTATTTTAGTTAAAGTTTTAATTTTGTTCAGTATATACTTCTGGAATTTAGAAATCTGTCATTTTGTTACAGATAATATGGAAGGAGGGAGCAGTTAAAAAGGAGTGGAAGAATTTAATTGATATTAAATTATACTCTGTTGATTTCGAGGATTTATATATAATATATTAAGTTAAATCAAGGGTTTATATATTCTTATCCAATTTTAAACAGATTTAAATTCACATCTTTATGAGCATAAGAAATTATATAATATTTTCATTAGAACTTTGGAAAAAGTCTTTTTATTTAATTGTATAAACAATTGCTTACATATCTAAATCATGTCAGAATTTTTGTAGATCTAGCAATTGGCTTGTTTGTTCTCTGTTAGGATAGTAAAAACTATTTTACTCTGAATCATTTGCTCAAAGCTCTTGAGTAACTGAATAATTGTTTTAATTCTTAATTAGACAAACTTACAAATTATATTAACATTTAGTAATTTAGATAAAAAGAATTAACAGCTTTAAATAGTCTGTTGCTGGCAAATTTTTTCCAGCACATCTCAATTAGTGGCTGAGAGACATTGTAAAATAACAAGCTATTTACCAATTTAATTGTTTGCAGTTTCAAGATAATTTTTACACTTTTCCCTTTATTTATTCTCAAGCATATTCTTTATAGATAATTTGGAGTGGCTCATTAAATTGATCAGCTCCTTTTTTTCTAAAAAAAAAAAAACAATCCTTAATTAATTTGTCATTAAAATGTTTTTTCCAGT
Organism: Epiperipatus broadwayi; assembly: GCA_028023455.1. NCBI lineage: Eukaryota > Metazoa > Onychophora > Udeonychophora > Euonychophora > Peripatidae > Epiperipatus > Epiperipatus broadwayi. The sequence goes on along the minus strand of JAQFVV010000290.1, from coordinate 1,045,613 downwards.
TCACATTTGAATAGCAATATATAATTATTTGCTACAGCAACAGCTAAGTTGCACCTTTTAAAAAACTAATAATTAAATAATGATTTGATAATAATATAACGGAGAGAGTGAGAGGTAATCTATGTTGCAATTAACCTTTAACCTTGTTTATTATTATTAATTATCTTGCTAGCAGATTTCTTTGTGATAATTTATAGCTTTCATTTGTTTTTAATGTTTAACGCTTTTTAAAAAAAACAAAACAACAACAAACAATTTCAATAATAATTTATAGTCTTTTTATTTATTGTGTATACTTTTACATACTTATAAACATATTTACAAATTTATTGTATGCACAAATATTCTCTAAACATATTCAGAAAATTAATGTAATGTAATATTACTTTATTTTATTAGTTCTTTTTTTCTAAAATTCAAAACTATTAATTCTTATAATAAATTATGAAGATCTGTAATATAAATAAAACAGCTTTGAATGACCTACCTTAAAGCAGAGTCTCACATGTAATCTGTCTAAGAGAAACTATGAAAGGAGAGCATTGCTTACCAACTTGCTGATTATTGGCAAGAATTTGGGCACATTTCCATGTTTGTTCTCTAACCAGAAGATACTGGACATACATTTAATAAACATTATTAGAAGATTAAAACTGATTTGTTTCGAAAAAGATTTCAAGTCTGATGGGAACTTGAAAAAATTGTGGAATTTTACCTGTCCTGAATTTGAATCTAAAGTTGTAGTCATGATTGCAAATATACTATAACTAAACTACTATTTCCATATTAGAATTATGTGATGTAATGATTAGTCATTTATTTTGCTATAAACTGAAATTTGAATTTGGATGAAACATTTTTTTGATAGCTTATATTTTTCAAGCAGACTTAGATTTTTTCTTCTTCAGATAACAGATTAAAACATCCTATATATCTAGTTAGAGAGAGGTCAGGAGGATAGGATCTGTGGGTGATATCATCCATATCACTTGTTGTTTGTTAAAGATGCTTGAAATATTTTTTCTCTTCAGTGGACTGTTTAGAGTGCTTATTTACATGAGTCCCATGGCTTGAACATTTCATACAACAGTCATATTTAAATCTGATCTTTTATTACTATTTTCAATATATTTAAGAATTAATACTAGACTCTGATATATTGAAATTACTATGGGGGGGGGGGTAAATTATTTAATCTCTAAATGTTATCTGGTAAAACAAAAGTATATTTCTAGAAGCAGATGGATTCAATCTATTAAGTCCACAAAATGAGATTAAAAGTGAAAAGTTATTACTTTTATGTCACTCTGAATGGTACAAAAAAATAAAAGCCAGTTATTATTACTCAAAATGATTATACTATATTTTATTATTAGAGATTAAAAAAAGTTTATTTTCAGAAAAAAGCATCTTTAAATATTTGAAGTATTCTTCATTGTAACACATCCTTAAATAATGTCAAACTGATACTTTCAAAACATCCTGCAGTATTAGTAACTATATTTAGGATAAGCAAGTTAAACTGCAGATAAGTAACATCCATCATATTTATTATAAGAGTCAATCACTGACTTTAATGAGAACAGGAAGAACATAAGTAAATCTGTTATATTCTCAAACAATTACAGAAGTTTATATATTTCCTCTCTTTCTTAAAATCTAAAACCACCCTTTCACAATGGATTGTATAATTAGTTACTTTTGTTTCTTTTAAGAATTTGCCAAAAGATCTATAATAAAATCTGCAATACTCTTAGATTTAATATTAGAAAATAACATAATAATGACAACAAATATATAATTTTTTAGGGTATTGATTTTTTATAATTCAGTTAAATCCTGAAATCGAAATGAATTAAAACCTGCAATAGCAAAAATAATAATGAAACTGAATCATTATTGAAGTCACATAATTGAACTCCATTTTGGAATTATTTGTAAAATAGGATTAATGGTTTATTAATTGTAGGTGATGAGTGTAATGAAATTTGTACATATCATCTGGGGAAAAAATGAAGCAGATATATACATGGAAGAAAGTTAAGAGATTTTACATCAAAAGATTCTAATAGCCATAGAAGACATCTCTATGATGTTTTTTTTTAATTAAATAGGTTTGTTTTTAATATTTAATTACAAATATGTAATATTTTTATTGTTAAATTTACAATTACTTTATAAAGAATTTTTTTTTTTTTTACCAAAGATATAAAAAATGCAATACTGTCTTATAATGATTTCAAGTGTCCCAGGCATTAATTACATCTCAAAGATTCTTGGGCATTTGCTCTTAAATATCTAAACAAATTTATATATTAAATTATAAGCACAACTATTTCAAGTGACACATTTTAACTAGTTTAGATATTGAAACAGTAGCAAACCTCCACACAGTAATGCCATCCAGTGTAAAACCTTAGTAATCAATGATTACAAGAAGGTTTGTGCATAAAATCACTATCTAGTATCTATTCATCCAATATCCCCATAGAAAACTAACAAAGTGAGAAATCTTGGATGGGTAGACAATAGATAGGGATTTGATGCATAAACCTTTTATTCATTTATTACTAAGGCTTGCACTACTATATGGAGAGTTTGCTACTGCGTTAACAGCTATAATAGTTTAAATATTAATATAATCGACAAAATAAACTTCTTTAATCATATCTTAAACATGAAATTGTTAAGCATTATGCTTTTGATATGTCTACTTTTTACTTACACTAATTGCCAAATGTGTAAATTTTGATCTTTTTTTAAAGACATGCATTACTAATAACTTCCATCTATAATTTAAAATTTTAATTATTTTAAAAAGAGCATCCTTGTTCAAAGAAATTGGAAAAAAAAAATAACACTTTTCTCAATGCATTCAACCAGACTTTTTTGTATCATAATTTCTTATTTAAGATGTGATTGACAAATACTACATTAATATCTAAACTGTTTATGATATATTGTTTAATTAAATAATAGTGTTTATAATTTCAAGTATAGTATTTGGCATTTTACTTTTATAAGCATAGTTAAAATGATATATTTTTAAATATAATATCTGAGCTGTTTGATTGTTTTAGACTAGTTGGTATTAAAATTTTTTTTGTTGGAGGGTTACTTTAAATTAGTAAATAGTTTTTGGACTCAAAGAATTATTCTAACAAATTTTAAATTATTTATTTTTAAATCCATTTAAAAATAATACAAAGAAAGGGTTACAGTGATTAGTTGTCATAAACAGTACATTTTTATTACTATTTTGGAATTAAATATAACTCTAAAATAATAATTTTTGATAAATATTAAAAATATCACAAAATGGAGATAGTCAATATTTTCTTGTTAATAATTTTTATTAGTCACTTGTTAGACTAGAGATTATCCAATAATAAATAATATTTTTGTAGTGTAACTCTCAGCACACTACCTTCACACAAAATAGGATTGGTTTCTATCCACTTTTAACATATTGTGGAGGAATGTAATCATAAATATATGACCATAGACATATGAAAAAGATGTATGATTCCCAAGATGTACAATTCATGCTGAACTAACACTCATCAGTTGGGCCAGACCACTATCTCTTACACATATCTTTATCATTGTTCAGTATAAATATATATAGATAGCAAATTACTACAGTTTAATTGATGTGTCAATGTGCTGCTCTCAAACTGTGGAACAAGTCACTTAATGAAAGTATATTAATCATTTTTATTAGTTATTCATTAGACTAGAGAGTGATATAGTGAAAATTCCACTACATAAATATTATTCATTATTGGATAATCTCTAGTTTAATGAATGACTAATAAAAATTATTAATATACTTTCATTAAGTGATTTGTGTCAAAGTTGAAAGGGCAGCACAACCCATCATTTAAACTGTAGTATTTTACTATCTATCTATATACTGAACAATGATAAAGATGTAAGAGATTGTGATCTGAATCAACTGATGAGTGCTGCTTCAACATAAAATGTGCATCTTGGGGATCATAGTTTTTTTTTTCACATGTCTTTGATCATGTATTTATGATTACATCCCTCCACAAAGTGTTAAAAGTGGATAGAAACCAGTCCCTACCTTGCTTGAGAGTGAGTAGTAAAAATTACATTACAGGAATAATATTCATTATTGAATAATCATTGCCTCTGCACTATTGCAAGAAAAGGAGGACTTAAAATGAAATTGAATATAATCAATATTAATAGTAAAATAAAACAAACATTCTGATAACAAACTTATGAAATTTCTTAAAATGCACACAAAATTAAATTGAAGTAGTTACTATGAGCAGACTATATCAGTAAAAATATTGAAAACAAATAATTAAATCTCTCAGACTATATATATATTCAATCCTAATGACTGATTAACTTACTAAATTCCAATAAGTGCTAGAAAAGTATGCGTAATGACATTATATATATTGCATAGCTTCTATGAAAGCCTACATCAGAGAATGAGAATGGGAAATATTTATAATGTTTTGATCTTATTAAGTATGAAAATAGTTTTGGGGGACTTTTAAAGGATCCCAAGGCCTTGCAAGTGTTCTTGGATTATAGTTTCTGAAATGTTTTTGATTATTATTCTCAAGCAACATAAGAAAAAAAAAAGAAAATTACAAATTTATAATTATGTTAATATAAATGCATATACACACACACATAGGGAGAAAATCTTTTAAGAAACAGTAATTTTAAATAACTAGGGTTAGCTAGCTTTTGACTACATTAGTCAAAAGCTAGCGCATATATGCATTTACATTAATAGAGATAAAGCTCTCGACTATCATTACAGTTATGTTAATAGTTAAAGTATATTTAAACATACACATTTGTCATATAATGGATACATATACATACAAAGAGCTTACTGATTATTAAGCATAACCACAAAAAATAACAAAGAAAAGATTAGCAAGGCTAAGAGTAATGTACAAACTTTCAAATAAATTTAATTTATGTCTTCATCAACTGGCATGGAAAAATGGGGAAAAACATTTAAATGTAGAATTGTTGTCAATTAGAAAAAGACTAGATGAAAAAAAAGAAAGGTATCTTTAGAGAAAATAGAAAGATTATAGAATTCTTGCAAATTTGTTGTAGGACTATTAAAATTTCATATATTAATTATCATTTTTGTAGTGGTGTAATTAAAAAAGTTCTGGGACGAACACACAAGATGATCATTACTTCCAAAAAAAGTCTTTGCTAAGTTATTGATATTTGAGAGTGAAGTAAGATGGATCATGGAAAAAACTGATAAAAAGATAGATGAAAATGATGAGGTTAGAATTGTTTGGAGAAATTGGAATAAAAGTGAGGATTCTTACAATTTTGTGTCACAAAAAATTGATTAGCTTTAAGTTGGGAAGAGATTGATTTAAATAAGTATTTAAAAAAAAAAAGAGAGATTCTAAAAATTGTTCTCACTAAAGGAATTACTGTAATTCCACTAGCCAGAAAGATTCTGGTAATGACTGTATAAAAAAATGGAGACTTAACATTGAGCATAAATGAAAATCCAGTTTCTTTTAGAAAAAACAGAAATACTCAAAATCCTTAATATTAAATGAATGATGGAAATAGCAAATAAAGATTTTATTAATGCCTTTTGGGGCTTTTGAAAGCTTTTAGTTATTATTACAAGTTATGAAAATATCTCAGAACAATGGTAATGTTAGAGCTTCTTCTATTCAAAAGCCTCTCTGAATATCAAGAAACCATGTTAAAAAAAAAAAAAAAAAGCAGAAATGGATAAATAATAGTTTCATGTCAAAAAATAACATTTATTAGGATTGTATATTTGTCATTACATCTATTTAATTTGTGTAATGAATATAATCTTGAATTGCAGCTATGGAATCAATAGAACTCGATATTAGAAAAAATAATGGAAAAAGCAACAATTTATGAAAATGTAAAAGATTTCAAAAATCCTGTTATGAAAGTGAAGAGACAGTAGAAATAACTAGGTCCTTTTTAAACACCAAAAAGACAACAGTGCTAATTTTTTAAATAAAGAATTTGAAATAAATCATAATAATAATAAAAAAAAGAAACAGTGAATGATTTTGTTTTTTACATTCTGAAATTCCTAGTTGCAAAATTTAAACCCTAGAAGAAAAAAATGCAGTATAGAATTTTGATAGATAGAGCTAATTTTGGTGTATAACTCTTAATAATCAAAATTAGAAATGCCTCAATAATAGCAACAGGAATATCCAGACATTCTTTCCTATGTTACATGGTTGTGAAAATTAAACTTTGCAAATGAATGAAAGTCCTAGCATGTTAGACTTTGGAATTTAAAGCCTTAGAATTGATTCCAGCACTTATGGTACTTCAATGTATCATGAAATCCTCAGCAATAAATTAGCCACTTGATTATTTATTTATTTTTAATGAAAGAAAGACACTGCATGCAAATGAGATGCTAGAAAAATAATTAAACTTTTCTCTTTAATAAATTATACTCAATGCTTATCTTTATTCAAAATATGTTTAGTCATTATGTATACATACATGCAAATGATTGGAATGGAAAAATTACTTTATTTTTATATACATTGGGGAATTTAATAAATAATAGATTAAAAGAACTTAATGTTATATTTAAAAGGGGGAGCTCTTAGTAAAAACAAATCACATAATTAAAGATTAAGTATTATTGTAAATGACTATCAATCAAGCTTGTGTTGCTGTGTAAGGATGTTTTTTTTATTAAAAGCAAGGATGTTCATTGTTAAGAGTAAGCCATAAATAATAAGAGAGGGTTACTGTGGTAAAAAGTATAATCTATTTCGCTGTACTATCCAGCTTAATTTATTCTCCCATCTTAAGTTGAGATATATTATCTAGAGTTAATGAAATTCTTATATTATGCCTGTTGTTTTTTGTGTTTGTTATTGTTATTCTCTTTCAAAATAATTTTATTTGACCTATAGGCAAATACAAAGAAAATAAGCTTTAACTGAGATTACAAGATGATATATACAAAGGAATAATCCAAATGTTAGTAGAATTTAAAATGATAGTTCATAAGAACTTAATCAGTGTATAGAAGGTGAATGTGTCATTTATCTAGCCTATAACGAGATACCATTGTTTGTGAGCTCTGTTTTGGTGAGCTATGGTGGGAGGGTTTATTAATCTTAATAGTTATTTTCATATAAATTATTTAGGAGTCAGGTACTGTCTAGGCCAGTTGTGTATTCCCAGATTAATATGGCCAGGTATGGATCTGTAACTTTAAAAAAAAAATATTTTGTGTGAAGAGCGATTTCAATAGAGGTTTATTACAAATTATTTTTTATATGGATGTGCACCTATCTTTTTAAATTGCACTTCGTTTTTATATAACTAACGATATGTAACCTTTTTTTGCATTTTACTTTCATTTCTGTAAAGTTTAATATTTCCGGAGTTTTAAAGTTAATTAATCATATTTTGATTTTGTAAGTGATATTTTTTCTTTTAAATAAGGAAGTAATTTGATAATTATTTGATTCTGACTCAGCGCTTGCTTCCATTTCTTGAGTGGAGATTTCGTTAAATTTGCATACCCTCCCCTTCTTCATTGATGATATATATTTATTATACAATCTAATGTTTTGTTTATTGATCTTACAGTAACTGAAGTATTCTTGTTTTTTGTTCCATAGCTAAAGTTATTGCTGTAAAAACATCTGCAAGCCATCTGGTTTACTTTAAAAACTTAAAATTAACTCGATACCTTAAACAGTTACAAGAGCTAAAGAATATTAATTTTTGCTTAAATGCTTTATTTTTAGAGAAGGAAAATTCATTAACTGCTTTCATTATTCAATTATTAACTCTTTATTTAAAGTTGGTATTTATTATTTACTAGTATTGATTTATAACTCTTTATTTATAATATAGTATTTAATTAAAATAACATACTAATCTTTTTCTTATTGTTCTTTTTTTTTTCAGTTTAATAAAATAAAGTTCTTGTTTTTTTTCATGTGTAAACACCATTATTATTTTCAACAGCATCATCAGCTTTGGAGATGAAGATATATCTGAGTTTAATCAATTTTCAGACTATATTATATTACTTCAGAAAACTTTCGTTAGTCTATTTTTTGTATAGCCTTTTTTCTAAATCTCTTAGATCTATTAACTTAGTTTGTCCATCTACTGTGAAATCTTTTAGAAATATAAAATAGTATCTTATATGGAATTCGGTAAAAAAGAATATGTTTTCCTTTGAATATTATTCTTATATTTGATGTGGATGTATTCATCTCTTAGTAAGTTTTATTCAAAATTGGATTGTATGGCTAATCAACTGGCAACAGAATGATAATGTGAATACATTATCATTCTGTTGCCAGTTTTATTTTTTCCACAATTTTTTTCATTGTCACTGTTCTTCTGAATTTATTTCGTTAATTTTTGCTGTTAATTTACTTTTTCTCAGTATCTTATACTATATATCTTAATTCACATTCCATATAGTTCAGTCTTCATTGATTTCCTCTTTTTCATTCTGCTTAATTACATACTTCTTTATCTAGTTTTTATTTCTTCATAATATTCAGTCTTTTAAAAGTAGCAAGTATCATTAATAAGACAATTATTTAGTTTTTAGCATTCATTAATCAGTAAAATTATTTAATAGTTTCATCATTTTGTGACATCAGGGAGTATACATTAACATTTTAATTGTCAGCAAATATCATTGATCTTATTAGAGATTAGTTCTGATAAAATCAATAAAACATCACATGACACATGTAGAGATTATCTCTCTGTAAATCTAGAAAAGTAAGTAAAAAATGTTTGCTGCTATATAATTAAGTATGACCACTTTATTTCCATTAAAAAAAAAAGGAATTTTGTGATAATTATACAAATCATTCTGAAAGACTAACATCTTTCCTAATTGAGTTCTTTATTATCTGTTAAATTTTGTTTAAAATTCAATATCTATATTTAATTGACCAAAGAATACTACGATTAGATGTTAATGAAGTTCTTGCAAAATAAATAAATAAAATTTTGGATATTCATATATAGACATTAATGGAATATATTTAGACAAACCAGTAGTTCTTAATCACTGTTTCATGGATCATTTGTGAATTTCATATAAATCTATTTTAGCAGTTTGTTATACTTATATATAGTTTGTGAGTAACATATAATTATAATCTAAGTGAAAGATAAGATTACTACCACATAATCATTATTAATAGAACTGTCTTCTAATAAAAGAAAACATAAAGAAAAATAATGATCAAGGAGTAAAATATATTTTGGCTTTTAAATAATATGTAATTTCTGACATATAACTTATGTTGTATAAAGTATACCATGAAATAAATACAATTTAAAATATAATTATTAGCATTAAATTCTAACATTTTTAACTTAGAAAATAACAATCAATCCTTAAGCTATTAACAATCTCAGCCTGTAGACAAGGGAGCCTTGAATAACTGGCTTTATTATATTAGTTAACTTAGATAATATATTTTGTACTCTTTTTTAAACTAACAAATAACTTTAATAATTATTATTTTTAATTTTCATAAGGTGCTTTGATCATTAATTAAAATTTATTATAATAGAAATTATTTGTTAATACTGTAACGGTAAGAATTGTCCCTCCACGTAATAAAATCTAGAACACAGGCAAAATACATTAAAGCTGATCAAATCCAGATACTGGGATCCAGAATCCGACCAACATTCAATCCTTTCACCTCTGCTCAATGATCTAATACCCTATGGATGACATTTCTCAACGTACACAGACACTCAATTCACCCTCGGTCCGGCAGTCACCCCCGGTAGAACAAGAGACTCATAATTTAACTAATTTATCACTGATTTGGTCAGATATATATACACACAAGACTAAATGGTTAATTAAAATATCAATGATTGATCGTGAAATTTAATAAAATAGTCTACCTATAGATATAATGATGTACGTGCAAATTAAATCTAGAGTTGGATAAAATGAATTTACGGACAATAAAATATGGAAACGAGTTATAATTTTAAATATTGTTAATTTAATAAAACAATAACAAATAGTAAATCAAAACATACAAAATTATGTGATGGGAACGTGAGATAATACGCTCGCAGGCGTTAGATAACTAATGAGATTAATGTTACATATCTCATTATAAGCATTTAATAAAGTGTAGTGCGGTATTGGATTTCATGCCTAATTTAATATGCCAAATTTCTAGCTCTTTTGTAGTCTGCCAGATCATACCGAACTTTATAGCCAAAGTTCTATAACTGACTATCATAGTGCTCCTATGGCATCTATTTATACAAAGTTAAATTGAGCATGTAATTAGGCTCAGAGATACGCAGGTTAGCGTGTTAACCTAGATTAGGGGATACACTAATGCTAGATAAGCATTTAATATAAAAGGAGAGAAAACTTTCTTATAATAGGTTTACCTATATACTCTATGGCACATATTAAAATATTAATTAAGCAAAAAGGTGTGAATAGGTCATTATTCACAGGCTTCAGTCTCAAAGACTCGGTTTGCCCTAAAACCACTCAACTTGCTACGAATATGAACATTAGTAGTTCAGGGAGTCGGATAAGCATTATGAATCATCTAGGTCCTTGTGCCCTAGTTCTAAAAGTGTGCTTGAACCCGAACTAAAGTGGATGAGAGTGACCTCCGCCAACAACTCATCAATAATCATGCAGCAAGCAGATAATTGTACATTGCATACTTTGTAAGGACACATCCGCAACTTATACATATATATAACGCAAATGCGTAAAATTATATTATCGTGCCTTAAAATTAGATAGCGTCTATTTGCATATCTATACAATCCAGTTCTCAAATTTAGTATTTTAAATATACTATTTAGGGACTAAATTAATTAGTAATCTAGTTTAATATTATCACCTGCATCTCAACATATATAAATCTAAGGAGGGCAAAGCATATTTGTGGGGTGATTACAAATAAAACATTAAAATATGCTTTGAGAATATCTCTATGGCTAGTTCCTATGATGTACGAGTTACATATATAAATAGTTATAATTCATAACTAGAATTAAGCAAACTACCTAAAATAACTAGATAACTGATTATTGTAATATTAATAGCCAAGAATTAATCAGTAAAATAATAATATGATCTCAAAACAGCGAGTGAGAATGAAGAATAATAATTCAATTATTTAATATTTATTATAGCGAAGATTTGAAATTATCTTCGCAGATCGATAAGCTAAAATTATATTTATAAATACTTGCAGTTTCGAGTCATTTGGCATATTAAATACATATAATATTAAAATGATAAAATCATAGAATAAATCGAATAGATTTAGAAATAGGCATAAACAGACCACAGGAAATTATACATTTAAATAGATTATTAGAGTTTTACATTTTAAAAGAGAATTCAAGTTTTACAATCAGGCAAGATTTAGCATTTTACAATCAGGCGAGATTTAGTATTTAACAATCTTTTTTGTAGATTTTAGTAAAGGTGTTTGGGAAAAGGCAGATTTAATAAATAGCTAGATTTTAAAAGAAAGAATTGAAAGTCACAGTTTATAAACAGAGCTTTGGGAGAAAATTTAGCATTCATTTGTTTTCCATTGCAGTTAGTTTTGAAGCACTTGGGAGGATATTAAGATGATACTTTTGACGATGATTTAAAATTAATAGAGATTTTCCATGGGCTACTTTTGCTGGTTATGGCATTAGGTTTCATTGGACCAAAGTTCTTCATTCTCCGGCTAAGGGCCAAGAGGTGATCTGTCGCCATCCTACTCGATCATTTTGAAGGTAAAACTGGCATAGGTTCAGCTTACACTCACTTATTATATATATGATCGATTCTTGGCAACAAAACTTTAAGTATTTATACTTTCCAAACTCTGGCCACCTGTTAATTTTTACGAGCTTGAATGTAGCTGAAAAGTCCATTTATTTATTTTAGCAAAACATATTCAATAATTACAACCAGTAGAAAAACCCATTTATTTATTTTAGAAACACATTTTTAGTTCTAACAAGTAATTTAGATTTTGTTTTCCTGCCTATTTTGTTATTAACATTTTATATTTACAAATTAAGTCCACGCTATTTTAGGACCAATGCGTGACCTACTTCAAAAATTGTTTACAAAATCAAAATGTTATTTTGACAAAGTTACTTTCGTAATTAGTAGAAGACTAATTTTATAATCATATGTGCAGAATAACAGGAAATATACGTATGCGATTTCAATAATACACCAATAAAGTCGCTAAATAATTTAACTAAAATATTTCTTAAACTAGAAATATTTATAAAATGAATTTCTTAAATTAGAAATATTTATAAATTGAATATATATCTGTAATATATACCAATAACATAATAATTTAAACTAAAATATTTCCCAAATTAGAAATATTTATAAAATGGATACATATCTGTAATCTATACATATACTATTAAACTACAGACATACCGCTCGCATATATATACATGATTCTGCATATATAATAATTTAATGTTATTTAAATGGGTAGAGGGTTTAAACCTGGCATATGGATAGATGTGTGGGTAAAATAAGTGAAATGGGCAGATGGATGAAACTGACCGTTTCAATACATAGTACAAAATAGAAATTTTTTTAAATGAAAACATGATTTTAAACAAAGTATTTAGATCTAATATTATTCAAATTCTTAAAAGACACTAAACTCAAATATCCCATTAACATTTATTGAATTAAGTGTTACTATTTTTTATAAAAGTTAATTATTTTAGTGTCCTTTTTAATTTGATGCAGTGATAGAGAAACAGACTGGAATTCAAGATCTACAAATCCTGTCCCAGTCTGTCATTCCCCAAACTCAAAGTTTTTATGAAATCCTGAGCAATAAATCATTCAATTATTTTTTCAGTTATCATTTTATAAATATGATAATCATTTTGATTTTTTTTTTCAATTACTATATAATCTTTAATCTGTAATTTTTAATAAAAGCTATACTGAATTGCTTTGTACATATATGTTACCACTTTGGAATTCCAAGTTTCAAAAGATCAAGAACTACTGAATCATAGGACTAATTAGCTGTTTTTTTTATTCTCTGCTATCCAATGACCATATATTATTACATTAATCCTTTAAGATATTATTTATTCAATTATGGTATGAAATATTATTCTAGAAGATTGAGGTTACTAAGCAGTAAGATACTGTAATCAAATGAGATCCATTTATCCTAGTAATTGCTTATCATCTTAATACTATTTTAAAATGCCAGTACTTAAAATATCTTATATTTAAAAGATCCTCTTATATGATTAATTTGGGATTAGGAATTTAGTATATATATTAAAATATAAAAATATATGGTTGATGAACAAAACAATCAAAACAATATTGTAAGTAAACAAATGTAATAGAGTATTGATTTTGTTTAAAAAAGAAATGTGCTTCACAGATTTATTGACATTATTGAAGCGTTGGATTTGAGAATAGATTGTCTCTTGTCATTTTTTATGCCCCAGAGTTTAAGGAATAATGAAAAACTTTTGTTATTTATATATTCCACCCCCCCCCCCCTGCTATGTCAAAAAAAAATAATACTATAGTGTTTTTTTGGTGGAAAAAAAATCTTTTTTTTTTTTTATTGGTTTAATTCAATATATATATTTTAAAGGAATAGAAATTAAAGTGTTAAACATTTTTATTCGGTCACATTGTACATTTTGTTAAAGGAAAAAAATGGATTATGAATCATAATTTTTTTTTTTGCTTTTATAACTTATATTTAAAAAACATGATATCAGCAGGAACACAATTGCCTTTTGTATTTAATAATTACATATCAGAATGATAATAATAAAATTATGATTAACTGACATTGAATTTTATTATTAGTTTTAATTAATTATATCATATTAGATTTGGATTTGAGTCACCCTTGATAATGTCATATTTATTAATTTACCCTCACTCCTTCTCTTTAGCAATGTTTTTTTTTTTTAAAAAAAAAGATTAACAAAAATGAAATTAAAACCATTAAGCATCACATGATCACATTTCCTATACTAGCACATTAATTGTTGATAAACAGAGCAAAACTCTCCATACAGTATTGCCACCTGTGCTAAACAGAGTAATCAATGGATGCCAGAAAGCTTGTGCATAAAATCCCTATCTAATGCCTACTCATCCAATATCCCCAGACTAGTTTCTGGCTTGTGACCTTCGTCAGTGAGGAGCTTTGGATCTGAGAGCACTGCATCTAGATCTTAGGATCTAATGCAACCCTCTAGCAAACACCTTTTATCTCTACTTAACTACTAAACTATGAGAATGAAACTGAAAACACAAAAAATATTTTCAATCTAAGCTCAATAGCTCAAATAGTCATATGGGTCTGAACTCAGTTCAGCACCCATACATTTTGGTTGGCTCTTTTACAACCATAGCCACCACTATCCTATTAGGCAGGATTGGTGTTAAACCATTAAGCATCACATGATCACATTTCCTATACTAGCACAGGTGGCAATACTGTATGGAGAGTTTTGCTCTGTTTATCAAAAAATGAAATTAGTTAATAATTGCTTTTAATGTGTTTCTCCCCTCCTCCCTTCTTAAATCTTGTGGTAGTACTAACTGTTGTTATCTATCTAAAATGATAGGACTAATAATAATAAAAAAATATCTAAAAGTGGTTACAACTGTATTTAGCAAACATAAATGTTCAAGTAAATATAAAACATTAATAAAAATAATAATGTGGTTAGTTGCTGGGACATCATAAGACATTCCAGCACCAGTAGTGTAATGTACTCTAAAAATTCAGGGTCGAATTTAAGATGAATAATATACTTTTTTTTTTTAAAAAAACTTTATTAAGACTAATTGAATAGAATTGATAAATACTCAATTTGCCACTAGGGTTCTCAGATGTCATATGACATGCTGAACAATTTGCTGTAAAATTTCATTTAAATGCCAGATTAAAAGCTCAATAATTTGATTCCTCTGAAATTTTTTCCCCCTTTATTCAACTCAAAATTGATTCAAGAACTGAAACTATCTTTCATTGCAATACTGTGCATAGGATAATGTCTTAATAATTAAAATTACTTTGATCCCATTTTTTTTTACTTCTATAACTGCTCTGTCACTTCCAATTATTTGCTAAATTTTTAACAATTTTAATAAGCTGCAAAATTTGTAGCACTGTTCTGTTTTAAGAAAATAAGTTTTGATCACTACTTTATTTGAAAATATTCCAAATGATTCCTAATCATATATATGCTTAATGAAGAAATATTATCTTTTAATGAAAAAAACAAACATTTACAGGTATAATACTGTTAATAAAGCATTCTTGGATTCTGAGTCTTCCTAGATTAGTTTCTTTTGCACATCAAGAATAATTTGACAATACACTTTTATTGCTCCTTCCACTTTGAACTTATATCTTTGAAACATGCATATTCTTGTGGATATTAAATATAAATAATAACTACCAATTTTAATATATATTCTGCAAACATGCTTTCTATATATTTATCTTTGTATAATCAACCAGTAAATAAAAAAAATTATTGATAAATTTTGTCATGATTTTTTTTGGAACTTGCGTATAAGTCCAGTGGTGAAATTTTAGTTTTCATTAAAATCATTATGACTATATCTGGTTGCTAAATATTTGATAGTATATTTTATTTAATTAAATTAAGTAAATTTAACTTTCAAAAATAAGTTGTTGAAGATCTCTAGAGAATTTTTATATCTACTGTACATTCTTTATTAACTTTTAACTATTACTGACTTACTTATGCTTTAAAGATGATCATCTTTTGCTGCTTGTAAATTAATTGACATTATTATAGAAAATGGAGTTATTTATAGCTTTTTAAAAATGACTCTTTAATCTTTGGAAGGTAAATTTATTAATTAATTAAATAAAACATACTATTAAATATTTATAGCAATCATAATCATAAGTAATGAAGCCTAACATTTTACTGCTGGACTAATATAAATATGGCTTTTTTTTTTTTTTTTTACCGAAATCTGTTTTCAAAAACTGATTTAAAGTTGTTTTTTTCTATAGCTTTTTCTGATTTAGTTTTTCACTTGCTGTATTGTAGCAACTGATTTTTTTTTTTTAGGAAAAAAACAAAACTGATAAAAAGACAAAATAAGAACATAGCCCTCAACCTGCAATTAGATTTATTAAAAATCAATGTTAGTTGGAAAGGGAATCATATGATATTTAAGTATCTCTTGTACCAATTCTATTCAGTTACTGAAGGTCTTTTTTTTTTAAAGTTAATTGAGAATCAATCTTAGAAATTTTAGGTTCAACTTCATCAATCTATCATTATATTAACTTGCACAGGACATTAGACTTATTACTTTTTTTTGGTATTTATTTAAATGTATGTTTTCAAGGTTCAATAGAAAAATGTGGGTGTGTTTAAGCTGATACCAACTCATTGTTAAAATAAGTCTTATAGTTATGGGAATTTATAGGGCTTCCCGTAAAATTTGTCTAAAGCATAGAAGTTGCAAAATTATAAGGAATTAAATTATTAATAGTATACCTATGTCAGCGGTCCCCAACCTTTTTGCACTTAAGAGCACATTCTATAATAACGGACAGGTGGCGGGCACCATTTATTTTTTCAATGTAAATTTATAGTTGGATATTGTTAATAATACACGTAATGTACAAACAAATATTTATTTCAAAAATAAAATTTTTAACATATAATTAACGTTTATATTTTACGCTGTAAGAGTATAGAATGCCCTACAATTTGATTATAATATAATACAATAATTTATAAGACATTTTAAAAATTAAATTTATTTGTATCAGATAAATAATTTTTTATCGTGTTCGGATAGTAGCGGGCACGCATAAAATGGTCTGCGGGCGTCATGGTGCCCGTGGGCATATGGATGAGGACCCCTGACCTATGTTGATATAAACATCCCCCCCTCTGATTATTAAATCCATTTTATTTTTTTTAAGTATAAGTTGTAAAAAAAATTAAACTTATTGATAAAGTCATTATAATTGCATTTAATTTAAAATCATTTTTATGTTAAAAGCTGTCAAATAATAATTATTAATGATTTAAACTTAAACAAAGCAAAGATTTTAACAATATAAGGAAACCTGGTTGGTTGAAATACATCTTAGAAATCATTAGCATGCTTTTTGCCTTATGTTTACCATTGAGGTTGATTGTAATTTTTAGAAATATATATACATAATTTTCAACACACATTATTAGCAGATACTGCAATAGGTCTATTTCAGATGATCTTTTCCAAACCTTTTCATTTTTTTGTTGTATTTTAACTACTATCTAGTTTCTTAAAATTTCCTGCTTGTTTTTTTTTTCTTCATTTCATTTTCCATATATTTTATTGGATTATATTCATTTCATTCTTTTCAGAAAAGTGAAATTAAAAGGTTTTTTAATAAATTAAATTAGAAAATATAATTTTTAAAAATCTCTTTATTATATATTCAAATGCTATAAATTAATATTTTTACATATAAAAAGCCTTATATTAAATATGTGATTTCATTTTAAAATGGAGATTGGTAGAATAACTTATATTAAGAAGATGGCAAGTAATGACAATTTTACTTGATGATCAAATGTTTATCATTTGGATCATCATACTTGTTTCCTAGTTAACCCAATGTGCTTTAAGCAGAGAACATACATAATTAGTATGATAATTGTAATTATATGTTGAATTGTTTCCATTGTCTGGTTGAATTGTTAAATGTTTTTAGAAAAACTGAAATTTTATTTATCTTTTCAAATATGTTCAACTATTAATAATAACACAGGTTAGTATGTAGAACACTTATTATAATCAGTGATATGTATTTGGGAAGTTATAAATAAAATTTGAATTTTTGTAAAAACACTTAATAATTTATTTAATTCATCTAAATGGTCCCATATATAACTACAAGTAAAATGCAGCCATCTTCAGCTAATAATAATATAATAAGTAATGTCTTAGCCTATAGCTTAGGGCCCCAGTCTGTATTTGAGTTAGGAAGTTTTCATATATGTCAGAAAATTTCTAAATAAACTACATGGGAAATACTTTTGCATCTTATGAATATGAAAAAAGAGGCTAATAGTGTCAACCACTAATATTAATGTATGTTGTGGTCTGATGTATTACACATTTAACAATACCAAAGTGTTTTGGTGGTCTGTATTATATAGCATACTTGTGAGTGGTAGACTATTCCTAGATCAATTCTCAGTCAAGTAATATAAAATAAGTTATCAGTTTAGTTTGTTGACTCAAAACTTGAATATCATGTTATCTTTCAAGAAATTACTATAGTCTTGCTAAAAGGGTATTATGATTAAGCAAAAAAATATATGTTATACTTAATGATAGTTAAAGTGGAAATATTAGAAGTTACATTGATAAAAAAACAATCTTGCATCTGTTATTTATTTATTTTTTTAAAAATCAAATTGAATCAATCATAAAGAATATTTGTAGGTTAACGGTTTGAAAGGAAATATATTCAATCCTTATTTATCATTTTCTTACTTGTCAGAAGCAAAATTTAATGTAAAGAAGAAATGAAAAAAAATGAAAGGAATTTAGAAATTGTTAGCATTTTGACAATCATTTTAAAATGGCGTTTCATATATTGATTGATTACATGAATATATATGCTAGACAGATTTTTTCTTCAAATTAGTGAATTGTATACTTAATGCTGTTTTATTGGGAAATAAAAAATGTAAAACTCAAGTGGAAAGCAAATTGCGTGATTGTTTATTTATTATTTAAATTGAAATAAATGAAAATTGTGACTTTTTTTTTTTTTTTTTACTGAATATCAACACCCATTTTAAATATATTAGCCTTTTAAAAAATATATATGCTTATTATATATATTGGCTCATATATACATACACTGACTTTTATAAATTGGAATCATTATTTGTCTGTAGCAGTATGGCAGATTCATGAGTTCATAGTCCTTGGATCATGGCTCCTTTTTCTGATGTGAAATTTCATGTGAAGTTCTGAGCAACAAACTATTTGATTATTTTATTACTTTATTATTCTTGAACAATATAATTATAATAACATAATAATGATAATTGCAAGCGCAATGATTGAATAACTTTTATAACTTGATTAATTAATTGCTTGTTGATAAGAGAGAGATTCATTAATGCTAATATGTCTGCTTTCTAAATGAACACTTATAATGAATGTATGTTAACATTTTAGCTGGAAGGCATGTTCAGGAGGGTACTATGCAAAAACAGAGGTAGTTTGCCATGGCATATTTAGAGCAGTTTAATATAGAATTTCATGATTATTGCTATATCATGAACTTTAATGTGTTCTGATTTATGAGTCTTATCATGAAATAATGTTTAGAATCATAATGTAGTAATAGTAAATCTGTTTCTATATCTACAATCTAAAATTTGATTAATTTTTTTCTTTTAGCAGCTGATTTGAGTTCAAAGAGCTAATCATTTAATATTGGTTAATAAATGGGTATCTAGTTATTTTTAGCTAATGGTAAATCAGGAAGTTAATAAAACTGCTCAGTGATGCCCTTTTCTTTACTGTTTATCTGCAAGAGGCTATTGGAAAAGTTTTTACCTTGCAGTCAGTTATTTAAATGCTTTTTTCTTCTATCATTAAAATGCATAAAGCAATTAATATTTATATTTATGTAGATTTACAAATGTAAAAATAAATGCTATGATCATTGAACAAATCAATTACATTTTTAGTACTTGAATTTTGAATATGAATCACATTATTTACATTACAATTTTATAAAAGTTAGGAACCATAAACAAATGATGAGGATTTTTGATTAATTATAATTTATCATTGCTGTCTGTAAATATTCTTATATATCTGACCTTAGTGCAATTTATATCTCAGCATTAATGTAAGACGCTGTTGTGATTGACATCATATGAGATAATCAAGGCAATTATTATTTATATATAATAATGTTTTTTTTTTTTTTTAAGTTTATTTACTTTTGTAGTTATCTGATGAATAGGCAAATAGTTTTGAAACAAATATATTTCTGAATTCTTCATTTGGCTAATGATTTAATTCTGCTTTTATAAAGTAATCATTATATATACACATTATATCATTTTGAGATTAATTTGCTTTAAATATTACAACTTTTGTCAGCGTTTTATTAATATGCACAAAACAATTTTTTAGGAAATTTGCATCCAGGTCGCTATAGTATTATTAATTCAGCTATTGAAAAACCAACAACAACTTATATCCAGACAAAATTTTAATCATGAGCTACGATTTACTTATTTTTATTTAATTTTGAATTTGTATGTATTAAAAAAAGTAAGTGCATTACCATAAATAAATAAATATAACAACATTTAAAATAAAATTATTAAAGAAAAGACACACTTCAGTAAATATTTGTAAATTAATGTTTAATTAAAAGAAGCACCATATTTCTATTTTGTTTTTCTTAGTTTAATTACTCTACTTAATTTGAAATTATTTTTTTAAAGTAGCAATGGAAATCTCAATTTTTTTTAAAAAAAAATCTTACTATAGTTGACATTAAAGCATACATACTAACTAGTTCATTAACTATTTATGGAAATAAAGGTACTTGTTGGATTTTTTTTTTTGAACCTTGGTTTTCCCATATATATATAGTTATTTTAAAAACAACATTCATATTGGAATTCACTTGTTAAATCTTAAAAGATTATTTTCAAAAATAATAAAAACAAACAAATCACAATATATGCTTGCAATTTAAAACAAAAAGTGGAAATAAAATTAATTAATAAATATTTATCTTTTTTTAATTACTACAACATAGGTAAAAACGTAGAATAACCGTTTCTATAAATAGCCTATTGCAGAACATAGGCTTCTTCAACATACTATATGTATTCAAAAAAGATCAAATGATCATTCTATTGAAGATATTTTTTAAAGAGCAAAACTAAATATTTAAAACATTACCAATACAAAAAAAAAAAAAAGTTTCAAAAATATATATGAAATCAGTTTGAAATTTTGCTAAAATTGTAGAATCTAATTTAGCAAATAAAAAAAAAAGGGGGAGAAAATTTTTCAGAGTATCCAAGGTTATTTAATTGTTCAAATCCCATTGGAAGTATTTGATTTATACAGTGGCCACAAAGAAACAAACAGCTTTACAACAAATATAACAAGAAATTAGTTATGGCAATAATTTCAAGAATTATAGAAAAAACCCCACCCTATTTTTTGAAGAGATATTGATATAAAATTATAGATCCAGAAAAATTTGTTCATTGTATAAAGAATATTCAAGAAATTTCTTAAACTATCTTTTTTTGTGTGTGTGCTGTGTTTACATTATAAATGCAAGAGATAATGAAATTGAAAATTCAGCAAGAGGAAGATTCCAGTGGTTGAACTCTTTCTACCTACAAAAAAAGTGTATATATATTGTATCCATTTTATGATGTTTTTGAAATCACAATCTACTATCTAAGTTTTTCATGAAGAATAGAAAGTTTTATAGCAATCATTGAATTTGGGATAAATATAGCTTCGGAATACTTGAATTCTTGATTTTTTTTTAAAAAAAGAAGTCAATGTTAGGAAGTTAAAAAATTCTAAAAGGATTATTTTCAATTTCAAAGTGTTTTTTTAATTTTATAGCACTTTATAGTGCTCACTTTTTAAGAAAAAATCAAGCAAGAATGATTGAAGAACAAAAGATAAAAAACTTATTACCAATTTTCATATTTACTGATTTTAGTAAGGCATTTAATTCTACAAATAGATCAAAATTTTTCATTAAAAAAATATATAACTTTTGAAAAAAATAATTAAAACAATGAAAACTTCTAAATAAAAAAGACTAGATAGAGATGGAAGTATTCTTGGTGATTTCCTTGCTACACATCTTTTTATTTTTATTATATTTATAGTGATTGAACATAGATATGCAATTTGGATTCTTGATTTGATGAAGGGGGGGGGGGATCACAATTTTCAACTTTTGCTAATGAGAATTTTTTAAAGGATAACATTAATAATGCAATTGTTGAAAATAGACAGAGGAAATCATAATATTTAAAAATTTTTTTTATCAAAGCTATTGTAGTCAGTGTTAAATTGAGATGTCTGTAATAAATAATTACTTGTATTATATCAGATTTTTATAACTATACAGAGAAGTTGGCTGGATTCAAAACTTTAAGGTGTTTTAATATTTTGTTATTAACTTCAATATTATAAAAGAAATAAAGATGGCTTCTAGATATGAAGGTACAAATTTAATTCTTCTCATTAATGATGGTCAATAATCAAAAATTAATCTGAAATGCTCTGTGAGATGTAATTTAGCTTCTTTTTAGTTGAAATCAAAAATTTCTATGTTTAGACCATATTGCGTAGAAATCTTATTAGTCAAATTAAATATCCCTATCTTATGAAACTATTGTAGATAATATATTTATTTCTACCCTATTTTTTTTCTATCTATAATCACCAAATCACTCTTTCAGTATTGACATTTTACTTCTCTTATTTCATTTTAATAAAAGATGCTCATTAATTCATTGTCTTATCTTCTTTTCTTCATTTCAGTCATACAGATCCAAAACAAAAAAAAGTATTCTATTTTATTCCATTCATCTTTATGTTTCTTGATTTCCTATATAATTTTTCTTCTTTCCCATCATCCTGGGGCACTACCATCTAGTATTTATTGATTGCTTAAGATTTTAATAGATGATTCTGGAGTAATATATGTAAAGTAATTTATTACTTCTAATGTAATCTACAAATTTATGAAAGACAGAATTGTTATATTGTCAAACAATTGCAATTTCAAATGAAAATTTCTCAACAAAATCAATTTGACAAAGTTGTGGTGGTTTTTAGCTTCAGCTTGATTTGAATAACATGAAAAATTATGATGCAATTATAAATATTAACATGCTTTAATATATAATGCTAAAATGTCTATTGCTTAATACATACATCAATAGCATGTTCAGCATACATATAAATGGGGTAAATCCTATAAAAATATTGAAATAGTGTATCAAAATTCACATGTTAAGAGATTAATACAAGCATTAGAAGTAAAGTAACATGCTTTATTTTAAACGATTTGTAAAAACCATCCCATTATGAGAGTTTGTCTATGATGCTACAAGTAATGACATTGTTTTTTTATCATAGATTTAGATAGAAAAGGTAGCTGTATAACTATCAGCTGTTTCTAATGAATTGCATTTAGAAAACAAATTTAGTCTAATTGATGATTCTTCTAATATCTTGCACCAAAGTTCTATGATTTGTTCAAGATTTTTTTGCAAAACTTAAGTTTGCAATAAAATTTTGATAAAACTCATATAATTTTACACATAAAATAGATATTATAATAATATAAGAAAGGGTTTTGTAGTGTATTGGTTAGTATATATACTTGGCATGTCTATTATTTAGAGATAAAATTTGAACTTTTTTTTACATTATTGTTGATTTCCAAATGAACTTAGAATATTTTTTTTCACATAGCTAATCTATAATCAACCCAACTTATTCAATTATTGGTCAGTGAAAGGATGTCTTAAACAAATTAGGAAAAACAAAACTCATTATCTGTTAGTAGATTAGTTGAGGAAATATTGTTTTTTCTTTTATAATGAAAGTCTTAACACTGATGTGGACTGTTTAAAATTGTTTTATTTTTTATTATTGTAATAATAAAAAATAGAGGGGAAAAGTATATTTATGTTTATTTTAATAATTTTTTTAATAAGATCATTTTAGAAAATAAACAGAAATAATTTATAATGAATACTTTTATTTATTATGCACTAAAAAACCAAAACAAGTAATTGAATTAATTCATTTCCGGACAACCTATACTTCTATTTCAAGATAAATATAAAAACCCCAAATGCTGTTGAGAAGAAAATTATTTTTTTTTGGCTTTTTAGTGTGCAGTAATTTTTATATATATTTACCTTACATATAAAATCATAAATGACTGAAGTACGTAATGGAAGTGATGATTTTATGTAGATCAATTATTTTTGTGTTTTTATAGTTTTTGTTCAAATATATAAATGTAACTTAAAGTTTTTTTTAAAATTAAATGTTATTCTAAAGTTTTTGTGTTACAATGGGGGGTTATTTTAAATTCTTATTTTGTAAGTAAAATGTAACTTTATAGAAGGTTTTTTTATTTTAAAAAAATTAAATGTTTTTTTAGAATCTTTATTACATTCAAATATCAGCCTTTCAAGCTAATTGAGCACGCGCCTTTTGAGAGTGTTAAATAAATGAATACTTTCCTCTTCAATCCAAGATATGGTATTTATGCAGGAATAAAAAGGATCCTCTTATTCCTACAACTCAAATTCTTTTATATGAGCAAATCTGAAGAACTGTTGAGGAGAGCGTGAGTAGAATTCTCACTTATAAATTACTATTTACGATGTTTTTTGACTGAATGATGTCGGTGAAATTGCTTAGAATTTACTAAACATCATTCTTACTGAAACTTAATTATTAGTAAATAAGCAATTATTTTATCTGGCGCCATGTTTACAATTATATTACATTCAAATATCAGCCTTTCAAGCTAATTGAGCACTAGCCTTTTGAGAGTGTTAAATAAATGAATACTTTCCTCTTCAATCCAAGATATGGTATTTATACAGGAATAAAAAATATTTATTGTTAAGATTGAAAGCTGGGAAAAACTTAAGATATTTGAATCGTTCAGAAGTTTTTTTTTTTTGTGTCTTTTAAACAAATTAATTTGACAGCATTATAATATATACTCTTTAGTTTTGCATTCTTTCAATCTTTCTTTTCTTTGTCAATAAATAATCTGCTTTCATTAGAAATATACATCTAAAAAGTTTTGTAAAAAATTATATGACAATTTTATATAATGTGTTTAATTGGAGTTATTTTAAATCCTATATATATATATGTAATTGGTGTAATTCTTTTCTAATTTTATCCAATTTTAATGTAATAGTACTGGAATTTCAAAAATATCACATATATAAATTGTATAGAAAGAAGGGTTAGAAATCAAATATTTTTCCATAAGTTTTGTTGAAAGGGTGGGTTAAGTGGAGTGAGCTCAAAGAGTTGGGCTCTTCTAGTATTATTTATAATATTTTAGTTTTTGGATATTATTTTTGTAATTGTTCCTATTTAAAACAAAGAATAAAAATAATGATGTAGTCTTTGTAACATTTGAAAGAAAATCATGCATTAAAAATTGATTCCAATATTATTTTGTTTATGAAAGAAAATTTTTTAAAAAAGAAACGTTTACAACCAAGAGAAATTAAGATTTGTTTTTTATTTCTAACACTTGTTTTTTTTTTTTTAAATTCTGCTCTCATGCATATCAATGAAAACTTATTGAATTAGTATCAACAAATTTGAAATTTTATCTGTGAACACCACAGTAAACAAATGAGAGGATCATTCTGAAATATTTCATGGCATATTGCATTGTCATCAATTTCTAATATATACACAAAATTTTAAGGAAATTTATTCAGTAGATGTTGGTTAAAATGTGATTATAAAATATATCAATCCCACAAGGTTCTCCACTAAGCACACTGCTATTTACCTTTTATTTAAATCCACTACTAGAGCAAATCAGTAAAAAAATCCAAGGAATTCATGTACCCAACACAAATACATATACTACAGGAAATAATAGAAGCTACACAAAAAAGTTCAAATTAAAAATTAACATCAATAAGTCAGCATCATGGTCAATATACACAGGGAAAACAGACATACAAGTTTATCAAGGTAAACCCAGTAATTTTCTGGGTTTTCCTTTCCACTTGGGAATGTGTCAGATGAGAATAAATATACAAAATAAGCTCAAAATCGAAGCAGAAAGAATGATAGCACCACTCTCCAGAGCATAACTCTCACTCTATGCAAAAGTATCACTGTTTAATCAACTTATAATGACTAAAATAACATACTACCTGCCAATAATTATTTTTACAAAACAATTTACAAAGTCAATTAACTCACTATGTAATAAACTATTATGGAACAGAAAAGTAGTAGCAATTTCAATAAAGCAACTTAACCAACCAACAAGATGGAATGGCCTTAAACTGCATGCAATACAAACTTTCTACACACAAAAAGCAGTAAATCTACTGATTGCCTTATTTAGACATTTCCCAAACATAGAACCAAAACTGGAAATTACACCAACGGACCGACCCCCTCCCGCGGATAATTATATAAATACACTATTGATAAGTATTAAAAACATTAAAGATAAAATAGCACTGAAGAACCCAATTAAATATACTTATTGGAAAATTCATGATTTTCTTTCTCAGAACCAAGAAAACAATAATAGGCTAACAGTACTGGGAATGGATAATAGACAATTATTCAAAAAGTACAAAACATGGTATTTAGAATCTAAATTATTTGACTTTATCCTAAAATTGAATTTAAGTGCGCTACCTACAGCACATTTCATTTGGTTCAGAAGATTTTACCTAAATGTTGATCCAATGTGTGCTTTGTGTCACCAGGAAGAAGAAACACAAGATCATTTGATACATTACTGTAGAGGCTTAGAGAAAGTCAGACAACTGATGTTGAATAATTATAGAAAAAGTGAAATCACAATAGAAAAATGCTAAAAGCATTCAACACCAATAATATATGCAGCAAGTTTCAGTATATATGCCTTATGGTGTACCAGATGTGCTTTCACTTTAGGAAACAATCCAAGAAGACATGCGAACACATAACATAACACACTAGAAAAACTTAAGGAAAGGGACAATCTTCTTGCACCACTGGACATTTTTGCTGCCACTTGGTCTCTTTTTAAAATAAGAGCAGCATTATAATGGATAGACCAAATACAACCTCAGGAAATGAACCCACAATAAGAACTGAAATATCTAAAACTGTAGGAATTACAAAAGTCTCTAATGGTTAAGGAAAAGAAAAGATTTTTTTCTGTATTTCAAGATGTATCCGAGTATATTATGTTTGATACAATGTATTATCTGATATAATGTAACCAATTTTTTGCCTAATAAAGTTTGCTTTGAAACGTAAAATATATCTTGCTCAAACAAAAAAACAAAAAACAAATAAACAGAGTTTCAAAGTTAAATAAAAGCATTTAATAATAATAAAAGAAGTAATGTTTTGATTTTGATATTGTTTTTATGTATGATTATAGAAAAAGTTTTTTTTTCCTTTTTAATCACTGAGTTTCACCAGTTTAAAGTAAAAATATGTAGTAGATATGGAAGAAATAGCAGAATAGGAGAGAAACCATATTCAAAATAGAAATATCTCGAAGATCACAATGAGAAGTTGTATTCTTTAGAAGTTTAGATAAAAAATTTAAGATTTATAACAATTAACTTAATCAAATTTGATATATGATATATATTTTTGGCCAACTATTCCCCAGTGATATTAATTGTGATATTAATGTGCTTTTCATAATTAAAAAAGGGAAAAATTTAGGTTTTAGAAAGTTGTTTTTTTTAAAAAAATCTTATTTAAAATGTCATTTATAGAAAAGGTCTTTTTTAGCCATTTAGAGTAATTTGAAGTGGTTAGGATATAAAAAGCCAAATTAATTGTTACTTTAAATGTGGAATAAAACTCTGAATAATATTAAAAATTGTTATTTTGTTGTTAATTTTATAGAAGTTGTGGGAGAGATTTGGATATGTTGATTTTAAAAGTGGACACTGAATGTTGTGATTATGTCTTTACTTTAACTACTAAAAATAAAAAAAATTTGATTAATTGATCATAGGGGCTACTTTTATTTCTTTTTCACAATTAATGAATTTTTCTAGTACAAGTTTTGCATTTTATTTTTCAAAATGTCTAATATGACCAAATTATTATTAGTAGGATCTTGAAGAAAACTAGTTTATTGTATTTGGATAGATAAGTGCTATATTTAATAATTGTTTTTCAAAATAATCTGTTATATTTATTATTATTATTTAAATTTTATGGAATTTTTAAATTATAAATTTATGAACTGAAAAATTTTCATTGCTAATGTAACACTCATTGCTAGCATAGATATTACAGAAATATGGAAAATACATGGAAATAAATATAACATAAACAAAAAGTTTCCACATCAGAAGAACATAAGATGGACAATAGATTGAAAAATATGAGGAATATGAGAATCTAGGCATGAAGAGCACACAAAGAGGAACAATAGATGAAGCTATAAGAGAAAGAAATATACTTGATAATAAAGCTATATTAAATGGGATATTGTGTGATTATAATAAATGATGAATATGTGACATAATAAAGTATCATTCTATGGAAGTGAAGTTTGGCAATTGAAGGAAAAATGCAAACTGATGACCCAAAAATGGATGATTGGCAAAGATCTGCAGGAATGTAATGGAGAAAGTTCATAAGCAGTAAAAGAATTTGAGAAATAATGGATATTGAACATTATATAAATGACATCAAAATATGACAGTTGGAATGATAAGGACTTATGCAGAAAATGTCTTAGGAAAGATTACCAAAACAAATATTACACTGGATACCATCAGGAAAGCAAAAAAGTGAGTGTCCAAAAAGGAGTTGGAAAGAGAGAATTGATGAATTAGAGATAGAAATTTGCAAGAATATTTATGGAATGGAAAGAGACTCATGACACTTAGAATTGGATAGACAGGAAGAAGATATGTTATATAAGTTGAACAAGCATTTTTATTTATTTTCATTAATTCTTTCCATTGAATACCCCCCCCCCCCATTAATCTGCTGAATACTGATTTTACAATAATATTTATAATCTGAAAGTAATTTTTATCATTTTCTTATAACTATAGCTTGTTAAATAAAATTTGCATTTGATAATATGAAGAGTTTTTTTTTAGCTATCCAAAATTCAATCTCTAAACAATTATCAAATGTATAATATTAATTTAAGATCTCATGATGTGATGATGGTCACCATATATGTATACTTATATCCATAACCTAGAATTTGAGTTCAGGCTGGATAAACCTTGAAAATTTATTTTAGGCTTAGGATATTTATATATATTAGCTGATTCCTGGCTGTTCCATAGTTAGCTATCCAATATATACCAGTATGTGGGCATCTAGTCATTTTAACTAGAAGGAAAAATCCCAGAATAATGTGGGTTGATGCTCACACTACTAAAAACAAATAATACAATTGTATTATAGTGTGACCTCATCACTGGCGACACTGATGCTATTTTGTTTATAGGCACTAAACCCATAATTCATCTTTAACTTTGGATAATAACAATTTCAGTATGAATATTTCTTTAAAGTTTACATGATTTAGCACATTGGTAAATGATGGACTCATGCCTGTTATTTCTGATCCTCAAATATTATGTGACTTCCTAAACAAATAATCATTTTGATTTTTTTGCCTAGATTAATGGACTTGAGAGCTAAAAATTTCATAGATTGAAAATTACTCTTTCACTTTTGGCGCTTAAATGTTTATATGATTTCTTAAGAAGCCAATTAACTGATATAAAATTGTTTATGTTTATAAAATTATTTAAATTAGAAGATCTCCTCCCCTTCTTTTAATAATTAGATATTTTTAAAGCAGTCTGTTGGATTCAATATAGAGCTGTCATATGAAATATTTTATTATTAAACCAAATTTTTAATTTTTTTTATTCATCAGTGACTCTATTTAGTCAGTTTACTACTTTCTTCTATTTGTATATTAAAACTTTTCAAGAGCATGCAGCATTAGTAAGCTACCACACAAGTAGAGAAGAATTTTTACATCATAATATTCTGTAGATTTTTTTAAGAGGCTTGCTTTTAGATTGAGCTCACACAATTAAACATATACATGTTATATATATATTAATAGTTTTTTTTTGGTAGTGAGTTACAATCCAAGATGTTTGAATGATTCTTTATTTAGACATGACATCATTTCCATTTAATGAAAGTCAGACTTGGAAGCAGAGAATGCTGCAGTAACAGGAAGCCATCTTATTGTAATTGATATTTTTTTTTCTTTTCTTAAAAGATGCATCCCATCTGCCAGGGAATTTGTTTTACCATATGAGTGTTCAAGGGATGGTGGACAACTGTCATTCTTGTTTTTTTTTTTTTAATTCAGTGATTGATTTCAACAGAAGTCAACAACTGTTCTTTAATTAAATTTTGAAAATAAATTAATATACAATTTACTATTAATTACTCATTTGCATTTTTTGTATTCTAATTTTCTCTTCACTCTTTTTATCCTCTGTATTGTATGTTTGCACATATATACAATGCCAAATATATGTATAAAGCTAAATATTTTTTTCTCTTTAATTACCTAATGCAAATTAAAAGAAAGCATGCATTTTTATAGTGTACTATATATTGTAGGTGTAGTCATTTGAGTAGATACAGTCTTATTGTGTCCTGAAACTAAGCTCATAGATATAAACTTGAATGTTTGTATTTTAAGTTATTATTATTTATTTTTTTTGTGCAAAAGGTTTAACAATTAAAGCAAGTATATAGTATGGTCAAGTTAAATTTGATCGGTATTAATAATAATTTAGCAATGTTCATTATTTTTTTAACATTTTAATTTAATAATTTTCAAGATTTGGAGCTTTATCATAAAATAGTAGTCTCTTACTTATTAGCATTCTTTGTTTTAAAATTACCTTTTTTTTTTTTCATAAATTGGGATATTTTTTACTTTCAGCAGTAGAGGGTAGTTAATTTACCTTAAAAAAATATTTAATTTTCTAATCCAAATGGCATTTCTCAAAATATGTAACTGTGATTGATTAACCAACTGAAAACTGCCCAAATATATCCAATAAATGAATTAAAAAGATTCAGCAGAAAGAAAAAAAAAGTTTTTATGTTGAAATTTCTATTATTTATTAATTATCATAATTATATTAACATCAATTCTATTTCAGAGCCATCTGCATAAGTGTAAATACTCATTGAAAACCTAATGATAATGCCAACCAGATTCTCAAACTTGTTTTTGGCTTCATCATTGAAATACAGTGGATTGATTGCACAGACACTAACTACCCTTTCTTTTACTCTTTTTGTTGTTGTTTTTTCCTATTCAAATTATTGACTTGAAGGTTTCAATTCCTTATAGTTTGAACTAAGAAAAGCCAAATAATTCTGTTTTTTTTTTTTTTTAAAGTTCTTATTTATTAGTATTGAAGTTTTTTTTTAATTGAAAAAAATATTTAAACTATAATTGCACATGTTTTTTCCTCATTGTTTCTGTAGATTAAAATAATAATGGATAAAATATTAAATATTTATAAGTAATATTTTTTTTATTTCTTTCCCTATAGTTTAAAATTATGTTAATTAAAACATTAAATATATTGCCAATTTTTGAAATTTCTAAATATTTGAATTATTAATGGTTTTACTAGAAAATAATATTTGAACTTCTAAAGTAATTGATCATAATCATATTAGAAGCATTGTTCAATAAACTTTTAGCTATCTTGAAACTATGTTACCTTTCATTTTAGAAAAATGTCTGTTAGATAATAATGATATTATTTAGTGAAACAGAATCTTTCTTATATTTCCACAGATTCAAAAAATTAAGGCAACAATTATAGTAGAATATTGAATTAATTTGTACAGATCAATTTTTTTTTTTTTTTAAAAAAATATAATATTTATGGGATTTCTTGATAATTTGTATTGTGATTTATGTGCTGTTTTTCAAATGTATAACTTGTTAATCATATGTATATTTGATAATACTGGAGCATGAACAAGTTAACACAAACTTTTTTATTAGATTTAGCTATAAATTGAACATTGTTCTATACAAATGTTTCTCTCTCTATATATATATAGATGCACCTGGATTGCTGAATTATGGGGTTTCAATGTTGATTATATGAAAATAAGATTGTCAGAATAGATGGTTATTCTTTTTATTGCACTTTGACATAATTTGGAATGTGACTTATGTGGGAATTAGTGATGAATTTTACATCATATTTAAAATGTTTTTTTTTTCTTTTTTCTTTTAAGTGTATAATCCTTAATCTGATCAATTCTGAATATGTTAAAATTAATTTAAGTTTTCAACTAAAAGTAGATAGACACTTTTTTACTGACTGGTATGAGATTGCTAGTTGAGTAGTCAAAAAAATTCTAAGTGGGATTGGGGAAATTTTTCAGCAAGTATAAGACTTTTGTATAATAAAAAAAATTATTTAAATAAATAAAAGACCTGATTAAATTCTTAAAGATTTCATCTGCAATTATATCTGCATTATTAATATTCAGTAACCTTAGGTCTTTAATTTGTTCTTTTTCCACTATATACTTTGATGTGAGTACATTTTCAAATAGATCACTAAGGATCCTTGCAGTGTATACAATAAAATTGTTGGCACACTCAGAGACAGGGACAGACTGTTGGCGCTCGAATGGTTGCTTTGAGACACCTGGTCTCGATGCACCATCGTGAACAATGAGTAAACACCTCAGAAATCTTCAACTCTAGGTTCCAGAGATTATACTGACAACATGTAGGATAACTTCATGTAATTAGAGACAATGTAATCAGAGAAAACGTCATCACAAACAATGTAATCAAAAGTTATGTCATGAATAAATTCACATTTCTTTATATATATATAAAGTTGCAGTAACTTCAGTAAAAAAATAATTCAATAATTAGTGCTGAAGAAGTCATGTGACATTAAAGCATGTGGGGAAATGGGAAGTTTCCTGAGAACCTCAAGTTCTTAAGTCCATCACTGTCACTGCATTAAGCTGCACAAGACCTTCCTTAACTTTACTATACACTCTTTATATGGTAATGGGTGTATAAGTAATAAGCATGCATTTTATTTTAAAAATATTAAGAATATTTTACTCTTTTTCCATCTCCTAATGTGTTTATTCCTGTTTATTATCATACATACTTATATGATGTTTATATATATTAACTACAAAGAAAAGTCATGTAGTTTTTAATTCATATATTCTGTAGGAGAAGAATATTGTTATTCATAAATATTTCACTAGTAAAACAATTTTTTTATTTTATTTCCTAGAATCAAGAAATATTAGTTTTTTCCTTTTTTTTTTTTTACTATTTAAACTTATTAGGATGTCAGATTGAACTTTTATCATTTGACAAACATCTCTGCTGATTTTGTTCTGGAGAGATCTGTCTGCATTGCAAGCCAATGGAGGCAGACTTATTCAAAGTGATGAAAGAGAGGAGATTCCAGTTGGCAGTTTCATTCTACAAAAATAAAATATTGTGCTGCTTAGTAAGAATTAATTTTCAGAATAACTATGTATATATTTTTAAATCCTTAATTATAATGATGTATAAAATTGAATACTTACTTTGTATGAGCTTTTAATGAGTATTTATATATACTAAAATAGTTATAAACAATATATTATATATCTACATTTAATTCTGTGGGTGTATATATATGGAGGCAACTTTCACTTATTTTTCTGAACAAACTTGTATAACTGTGAACATTGAAACTTCTGACCCCCCCCCCCCCATCTTCCCTAAAAAAAAAAAACCCCACCAACAACAATAAAACAAAACAGTTATGTTTACTTGGAAGATGTTCAGCCCTCTGACATTAACTAAATTTTGTTTTTTTTTTAAAAAAATTCAATTGAAAATTAATCCAAAAATCTTTAGAATTTTGACTTTTGCTGAAAACATATACTTACCATTATAGTATTTTGAGAGTGAACAATATGTATTTCAAGTTCTCCAATTGAGTGCAGATAGGCTATTTACCCATATGCATATGATGAAAAATTATTAGATGTTTTATTGAGTTTAAGATGAAGAAAATAGTATGGTCTTTTTTCTAAAATGCATTTCTAAGAGATCAGTAAGTTTTTTTTTTAAGAGTAGGATGAGTACAAAATTTTTACTTACTATCTTGGCAAACTTTTATTCAAACAACCTTTCCAAAGTCATTGAGGAAAATGCAGTTTGCCTCCACAATGTATTTTGACAGAATCAGTCTTCTCAAGTGATTCAATTATTACTACTCACTCTTCATATAACTTCAGGCAAATATTTTTAAATATTTAAATAATTTTCCATTACTATAAATAAAAAATGTTAGTTTTTCCAAATGATGAAATCTTAGATATTTAGATATTGATGTGACTGAAAAAGGCAAACATTAATAATCACTTAATGATCATGAAATTATTATTTTCAAATGATGAAATTTTAAATGTTTAGATATTAATATAATTGACAAATATTAACAATCATGAATTTCTTGTTTAATAAGTGATTGTTAATGATTGTCTTTATCATTAAATTAATATCTAAATATTTAAGGTTTTGTCATTTGAAAAAAAGATGTTTGTTATATTTACACATATGTTAGACAAAAATAAATTATGTCTTAGATTCTATAAAGTTGTTTGCAAAGGCTACAGTTGATGACCAAAGGCAGAAGGTGTTAAGATTCACAAAGTTGTGGATCTGATATTCCTCATTGATATTTTTCAAACCTAGAAAAATTGCAAGTATTAAATGAATTGTTTTCCAAATACAATGTTATTGGAATTTTAAAAGTTAGAATGAAAGGTAAAGAAATGATTGATTGAAAAGTTGACATATAAAATTAGACATATTGAAAATACAAATGAATTATTATTCATTATGAGTAAAAAATGAAAGAGTAATATTGTTGAAGAAGAAGCAATGTAAGAAGAGAAGATAATAAATAATATCGATTAGTTAAAGATTAAAATGTATTGTACTCATTTTTTGATGAAATTTTTCTGTAATATTTTAGAAACTACAATATACTTAAAGACTAAATACAAACAGCATTCAAAATCATTTATCCCAAGCTCTCTGAATTGATCTGCAGCTTTCTTTTTTTTTTTTTCAATAATTTTTTAAAAAATATATTGAGTAACATTTTAATTTTCTCAAGACATATCTACTTTCATTCATTTTTTTGAGTACTTTAATAAAGTCAAACATCAATCCATTGTTTCCATACCCCCCCCCCCCCAATTTGATCTGTTTTTATCTTTTTTGCATCCAGAATTAGCATCATGCAAGTATTTTTTTTGTTCTTTTCCTGGATTTATGGTTCTTTAAAATATTTTTATCAAGCCAATTGTCAAAAAAGCATGGATCTGATGCAATATTTTTCCATAGGGATAATTGTTTTTTTTTTTATTTAAAAAAAAACCTAAAATCGTTATCTTTTGCTCTCTGTCTTTTCTGTTGGACAAAGTGAAAACTGGAAATAGTTGTTGAGAATAATGCTTCATCAAGAATGGTTATGATTGCCCACTTTCTGTGTATATTTATGCACTGCAGTTTTGGTACCTGGTTTATTGTATTTTATTCCTATTATTGTTTTGCTCTTGTCACAGTAGAATATTTATATTATTAAACAAAAGAAGAAAGAGAAAAAGATAGTGGACTTGAAGTTCTATTGAATTTTATTATGGCTCTGTCAAAAATAGAAGATTCTAAGAAATAGCTATTTTGTATCACATGCTTTATATATGCAACATGATAATAGTGATCGTAAAAATGTTTTAATTCTATACCAGATTATACTTTGGATTGAGACATAAAGTTTGCATAAAACAAATGTCAAAAGTTTTTTTTATAATAAGTAGATTTAATATTTAATTACAAGTATATACTGAGCTTAATGATGGATTTGAATTCAGACTTTCAAGCCCCCTACATCTATCCACTCCATCTTATACAACTGATGTGCCTGCTCATATACATGTAAAAAAGATAAATGATCTCCAATGTATGTATTTGGTTTGGACCAAGTGATGAGTGCTGGTTCAGCATGAAATATGTATATTGGAGATCATTTATCTTTTTCACATGTGATCATATGTATCGGTTATATAAGGTGGAGTGGATAGATGTAGAGAGCTTGAAAATCTGAGTTCAAATCCCTTCTAATTACATTAAGTAGATTTAAATTTCTTTTTGATATATAAAATCTTGAATAATGACTTTTAATTGTTGTTATCTTGAATTGTTAATGGATTATCATTTTTTTCCACATATTGTTTTAATTATTTATCTTCTTAAAAATACTGCATCAAATTTTTATTATTCCATTTATAACTTTTTTGATCTATTTTCAAATCTTTTTTTTGCAGACCTGCATTTTAGATGCATCTAATCATTTTATATATATATATTCATTTTTGTTTCACAAAATTGCAACTTGACAAAATATTTTATAGGTGTTTCTCAATTCAATTTTCAATTATTCACAAAAATAATCTTATGCCAGTTAGTGGGAAGATCATGTGAAGGGGAAGCACCCAACCATACGTTAAATACAACTTTTGCATTCATTTAACACAAATTGAGATTCTTGTTAATTTATTCAGCTGAGAATAAGTCCAGTACCATTAGCTGTTTAGTCTATCATTGTGCAAAATGACAATCATTAAAAGGCTTTAGTAAGAATCTAGTTTTAGCATTGGATATATTTGTATATTATTCACTCATGATGTCACACAATGTTTGAATACCAAAATTATAAACAATAGTTCTTTCTATCTTAATTGATCAGCCTGAAATATTTTTCTCTCACTTTTTTTTTGGAATGAAATCCGCTATTTTTGCTCCACAAAGAATTATCATCTCAGATAGGCTCTTTGCCAAGAGATTCTTTGGGATTTCCAATAAATTATTACTATATGAGTAAACATAAAAAAATATAGTGACTTCATATTTATTAATTGCAACTTTGTAGACTAATGTGAAAAAAACAAATCACAAAAAAAAACCCCAAACAAATTGACTTGGTTGATATATAGATTTATCATCTTTTTTCCTTGTGAAAAAGCAATACATAATCCTCATTTTGTGCCAATTTTTTTTTTTTTTTTTTAAAGTAAATTTACATAAATGATTTTTCATAAATGCATTGTATGCTAATTGATAATTAACACTGCTTTAAATACTGAATATATTTATTAAGAATCAAAGGATGTAAGGTAGTTAGTTATAAATAGTATTTTTATTTATAGTTGTCATTTCAAATTTAACAGAATTTACTTAGTTTGAGACATTTAAAATCCACTTCAATTTTCTTGATTAATTATTTTGAAAGCAAAAAAAAACAACAAAAAAAAACAACTCTTATTAATATATATTTGCTTGCATAAAGTCTATTTGTATAGTAATAATAACTTGGATTAATCTTTTTAATTCTAATTGTAAAGTGATTTTATTTTTAATTACAAAAATAAGAGCAGGCTTTATGTCTCCAAGAAGTCTTGATAATAGTAGCTATAATCAAACAATGGACACTTGATCATTATTAGATAGATTAACATGGTGTTATATAAACATTTCCACAGAAATTATTATAACATCTTATATCCAAGATTCGTTTTAAAATATATAATAGCAGATACTAGGATGATCTTCAAATATAATCAATATTAGCTTTTGTCTTGCAGCTTAAGATGCTGTTTCTTATAGGCTGGATTCTGTTTTTTTTATGTGCTCTTTCACTCTCTTCATTTTCCTTTTTTATTTAATTTCCAATTATGGTTAATATAGGTTTGCTTATGAGTTATTATGCCATCAGTCATTTCTCTGCACTAATTGTGATAATAAAAATGTGTGTTTGCAGCACAATTCTGTCTTTTAATTATATAAGCAGTAATTGTAATTCCAATAAACTGCTTTTTATTTTGTTATTTATTTATTATTTCTGGTGTGTTGTAGTTATACTAATTTATGAATGGTGATAATGAGAATTAATTTAGTGTTGTGAAATTGTTTTCCTCTTTGTGTTTTTACTATTATTATTTTTTTATGTGTGTTTGTTAAATGTTTTTGAAGAATTAAAAAACTAATGCATAACAGTGATAATTTTAAAATATTTTTTTAACTAATTGATATATAATAGTAGCATACCCTTCACACAGCATAGCAAATGGTGATAATGTTATGGTTTAGTTGTTTTAATTGATATATAGTATTTGTAAGTATGTTTAGTCAACAATCAACCAATAACATATTTTTAATCATAATTTATGCTAATTATCTTTATTTTTTATTTTTTAAATTGATTTATTCTAGAAGGTCACATTTAAAACTTATATAAAATCGTGTAATATTTGTCATCAGTACATATTTTTTCAATACTCTTTCACAATTTTCTATCAAGTTTTCAATTTCAAATAAAGATCCAGCAGAACAAATTTTAACCCCCCCACCCCCAATTATTGTTATTTTTTAAAGAATTATTATATCTGGTGCTGGGTTGCTATAGTTTATCAATCATTCTTCTTGCAATATAC
This sequence comes from Epiperipatus broadwayi, assembly GCA_028023455.1. NCBI lineage: Eukaryota > Metazoa > Onychophora > Udeonychophora > Euonychophora > Peripatidae > Epiperipatus > Epiperipatus broadwayi. Next base: position 1,007,137 of record JAQFVV010000290.1, on the reverse strand, counting down.
CCTGCCTGTCTTAGTTCATATATTATTACATAGCAACAAAGCCACCATGATTTTTTTAGTTTGCATTTTACAAATTTATTAAACCTTTGTTTTAACATCATGAATGTCCTCATTATCTACTTTATTTTTTTTATATATGATCTCCAAGAATCGAACATAAAATGAAAAAAAAAAATTTGGCAAATTTTTATTAAATATACTTAGAAATAATAAAAAATCTTTAGAAATGCACACACAAAAAATTCAGTAATAATATGTCATATCTCTCATAAATTTGCATCATAATATAGTAATAAAAAAAATTAAAGAAACTATATAAATATCATATATTAATTTTAAAAAAAAACTTACAGTAAAAAAAGACGATTTAAAATAAAAAATTAAGATTCTTCTCTTCGATGTCGTATAGAAAAAACACCGAAGTCTACTTCCTAATGTGCTAGCTTCAGAAATCTGTTTTTTCCCCTAATTACAACTGCCATTTAGAAACCAAAAGCCAAAATTAAAATATAAAATGTTGTATAACGTATTCATTCATTAAATAAGAGAAAATTTTGAGTACCAAGTGAAGATTTAACTTCTGAAAATTATGCTTCAAGAAAAACAGTTTGACATGCAACACTTCTCAGAGCATGTACATTGAAGGCAAAGAAAAACTTAATAGCTGTGACTGCCTTTACATCATTTTACTCAAGATACTCATTCATGATAAGTACAAATAAAATAATAAATGAACACAAAATGAATATGTTACTAGATCCCAGATTAGTTTCTAATGGCCTTAATCATTTATGAGTGCTGAAATTGCACACATCTATTCAAGCTAATTAAACATTTCAAAAATTCTGTTTTGAACATAAGATAACATGCTCATTCAGCTATATAGATTTACACTAGGTTAATAACTTTGTTTTAGTGACTTCACTTACATAATATCTATAAATGTCTTTGATCTTTTGGTAAAACAACAGTATGTGCCAAACAAAATGTGACATGATTCTTAACATACATTTCATTTCCATATGGATAGCTGTAGAGTGAAGTAATGTAATGATTTATGTTTGTTTATGATATAAATGTAAATTATGAGAATCATGTGATATTTTGATATATAGTTACGCTGTAATTAAAATTATATAGTTGAGCTTGTTTTATACTTATTTAGCTGGACAAGTTTACTAGTATGAATTAAAAACCTTAAAGAGTTTTCAAAATTTTCAAAGTCTGAGAATTAGTCTGTAATACCTGATTATTCATGCTTATATAAATGGGCTATGGAGGGAAGTGATATTTTTTTATTTATTTATTGTTATAATATCTCTATCAAATTGTGTTTTTTTAATGAAAGCTTTTTGCAAAAGTAGGAAGTTATTTATGAAAATCAATGTTTATTATTAGAGGCTTCTCCAGTAATTTTTCTTAAAAGATTTAATAAACCTTTTAGATGTTTTACTACTTTGTTTTCAATAGCAACTGATATTTGTCTTAGTTTATTGATATATTTTTTTCACACTATGTGCTTAGCTCATTTTTGTTTAGTTCTTTACTGTAACATAAAGCTAATTAAGGCTTAAATTATATATTTTTTAAGTTCATAATTGCTTTTACTAACATCATTCCATATTTTTTTATATCATTTGTAGACTTGTTTTATTTTCACATTTAAAATCTGTTTTTCACAGTCACATGTTAAAACATGCAAAATACGTTGATTAAAAGCCTCCCCTCCCCCAAATTATAAGAGCATAATACCTTCTAGTGCAGTGTTAGAGGAGCAGATTCTGAAGCTCAAAATCTAATGACTAACTTAGTTATTTCTTGTGATCAAACTTCTTTTCTATTCTTCTGTTTGTTCACTTCCTTTTATTTGCTATAATTATATATTAAATAAATGTATTAACTTTTTAGTTTTTTCTCTTAGTGACTATTTTTAGGTAATAAAATCTGAAGAACATAAATTTACCAAGATTTAATTTTAAGCCTGCTGGAATTTAGTTCACAAATTCTTGATTGCTGTTTATTAGTCACACATGCTGAGAGTAGCCCTATGGTTCAAAAATAACTTTGATAATTACATTATCTTGAAATTTTGCCTTTAAAATTTTTTAAATCTATATATATTTTTTAAAATTAAAATTGCTTAAAATAATTTTGGAGAATTTTAATCATTTCTATATTCCTTTTTTAAAATTTAATTTTCAGTAATTTTCTACAATTTAATAATAAAATTGCATTTTTGTAAATTTTGTTAATAAAATAGGTACTTAGTTTTTTATTGATGAGCAAAGATTTCTCATTAGTCTTGTTAAATAAGTGATCAATAGGATGATTATAAAAACTAAAAAAAATATATATATAATTCTTCTCTGTGTCCTCTTCAGGAAGGTGCCATTCCTCAGCAGCTAAGCACATGGTTTACCATTATCTTGTTTTTATTTTTTTAATTTCAAAATGTTCTTTCACTCCTCTGGATAATCCCATTTAATGTGTTTAAAGAATCTTCTCTGACTTTTTGGGTGCTCATAAATCCCTGAACAATAAGGCTTTGTAATTCTATAACAATTTTTACTTTTCTTTTACTATGTAATTCTATAATAAGCATTTATTTGCTTCCAAAGAAAAGATTAATTTATTTAAAGCCTAAAAAAATTAATCCCTTCTTTGGAAGCCAATGAGATCAAGACTTTCTATAATTTTTTATAATGAAAACAGTTATACCACATTGTCTCATTATAAGTCCATTTTATTGGCTGAACAAAATAATTTATATAATCTTTTAATGAAATGTGGATGATTTATACTATTTTATAATTCTACAATTTTTAATCTTTTTTATTACAGCATTTATCAATAATACAAAAAGTGTCTTATTCCAATTTCTGGGAATAATATTTTTCTTTAAACAGTTCATAAAAACTAAATATTTTCATTACATCTTTATAGTGATATCTCTTTTTCGATTCTAATTAGCTAAGTAAGAGAGGAAATCGTAAATAATTCTTCACCAACTTTAAACATATCATCTGCTATAGCATATTACTCAAAGGACTATATATATATGTTTTTTGTATAGCTATTGAATAAATATTTGCTCCTAAATTTATTAATAGAGATATTATTATTAAAATTTCTATGCTTTCACATTGCAGCCGTTATCATCATTACTAACAATTTTTTCGTGTATAAATGTGGCTATTCTGGTTCCAAAAAGAAAAAAAAATCAAAAATAAAAACAAAATCTAAAGTGAGCTTTGATAAAAGCCAATAATCGAAGCACAAATGAATCTATGCATATCACATTCAGTTTTTTAGTTCATTTATTCAGGGTCTTGCGATGGTGATGTTTTAGCTTTTTCTATGAACTTTTCTTTGTGAAATAATCTTTCAGTGTATTCTCTCCTCATTGATATACTCCAAATCAAAGTACTTACTGTTGCACCTCTTTACAATGGTTTTGAAATAAGCTTTATAATGTAATTGACATATCTCCATGAAAACATATGCCCAAACTCGCTATAAAATATATATTTTTAAAGAATTATGTTTTTTTTTATGTTTCACATGCCCAGTTCATAATGAATTTAACTTGTTTAGTACAATGAACCCATGAATTGTGCTGTATCTATATACACGACTTCAATTATATGCTATCTAAATAAATAAAAAAAAAAACCGTTAAAATTCATAAATTTAATAGATTTTACAATACACAAACAACCTTTTTTTCTTCTCTGATTTCCTTATGTGATCATATTAAAAAAAATGTAAATTTGCCATTTTTCCGTCTTCTAGTGCTCTACACAATTATGTTTATTAATAAAATTTATTCGAACTATGTTGAAAGCATACATTTTATTCTTCCTTTATTATTCTTTCTGAATTTGATGTGCAGTATATTGCATAATAAAATGTTTTCTAAGTATAAAGCTAAAAGTTTTAAAAATTTAAGAACATACTTAAAGTTGATATTGAATTAAAAATATTAAAACAATTAGAGAGATCATAGTTTTTGGTAATGAGACTACTGTTACATTTCTGTAAGAGAAAAAAAATTATTGAAAGACAAAAATTGTTTAGAGGATATTTAATTGTGTTGGAAGACAGTCAATTTCCCTATTGATTTTATTTAAAAAATAAAAATACATTGCTATAAGTTTTTGCTTATTTTTTTTTTTAAATAAATGAATGATTGAGCACACATTCAATAAAATATATGTAAATGTGTCCCCTCTATTTATTTTTTATTAACTATAATTATTAATATTTTAGACTTTTGTTTATACTATAATTTCAATTTATATCTATATATATATATATATGCATTTACTGTTCAATAAACAATACATATTTTCTTCTAATCAAAGTTTATTAACAAAATGTTTTATGCGATATAGGCAAGGGGATCCAGTTATTGTGGTTCCACTGTATTTCACTTTTTTGTGCTTTTTACTATATTATTAAACATTAAGTTTCACAATATGAAGACCCAATTCTCTGCTCATATAATGTTTGAGGATTTTATATCGTTGGATATTGTGGATATGCTTTTGATATGTATTTAAAATGTTAGTACCTGCTACTTATTAGGTTTGTCACATCAGTATGTGTGAAATTTTTTTATTTTTTATTAATCAGCATTTTTTCAGTTTTATATAACATGCATTGAATAGCTAGTTTTTACTAATTTTTCATTCTTAATATTTGGCAAAATGTGAAATTATGTTCATTTTTACATTATTCACACATTTTCATTTTCAAAATTTAAATAGTCTTTTTTTTTTTTAAAAAAAAGATTATTTCACTTTTATTGGATAATTTATATTAAACTTATCTTTTTGCCCTGAAATCATCAATTAATAATATTCATATATTATAATAAAAGAAGATGAATATGTTTATAAACACAATAAAATTTTAATTGCAGTTTACCATTGATCATAAGATCAAATAAGATATTTTAATAGAAAAAAAGGAAATTTAAAGATTTATTTTTTATTTAAAGAGTATGTTGATGTTAATTGCCTTTCAAATTCTGATGTTTTCTCTATTGTTAAACCTGATGACAGTTTTTATCAATACTTAGTCTTTCATTTTTATAAAATCTTTATTTTATCGTAAAACTTAATATATTGGATTTGATTTCTTTTTAATTTAATTTTATAAATGAAAACATTCTAAAAAATTGTATTTGAACTTTGAAAATATTGAAAAACAAGTTGTAATAAGAACAAAGAATATGTAAAACATTATTCAGTGATCTGAAGGAAAACATTCTTCAAAAAATGAACAAATCTTTATTTTAAATATATTTTTAAAATATGACAAGTAAATATTAATCTGATAAATCTCTCAAATTCTGCTTTAAAATTTTAAAATTGCTTTATAATTTTTAGAATATCTTAAAAGATTCTAACAAAGTGTCGATTTTGACAGGTAATGACATGATGTGATATTTCACATAGACTTGATAATCTTATACTATAATTTTCTTTATTAACATTACAGCAAATTTATTTACTTCTATTTTTAAAAATAAAGCATACACGAATAAAATCAAACTGTATATATGCATTATTTTTGTTTTAAATAATTATTAAACAATTATTATGTAAAAATAATTAGAAATATTTAATAAACTAGCAAAAAATAATTTATTTTATTTCAAACATTTTTTCGAAGTAATCTCACAAATGCTATGGAAATAGATTACAAAGAAACAAAACATTCAATACCTTGGAGGCTGCACTTTTTTTTTATGAACAAAGAGTGAAATCCATTGAAGTTTTCCAATTGTCTGGAAGATACTGACATCTTCAAAAAAATTTTAATTAATAAATTAACCACACAAATGTTTTTTTAAAAACATTTTTAATATCAATAAAGATAATGGTAAAAGAGTGATCTAAAGCAGCAGAATTACTATGCTATTTCTAAAATAAACAAGCCATGTAAATTATCAGAACTGTAATAAAAAGAGTTAATTACACTTTTAAAAAAAGATATATAAATCAGTATTGAAAAATTTTCAGTTTATGTTATATCATTTCTATGTTTGAGATAACATTATAATTTTTAAATTAATTGTATGTACAATAGTAACATCTTTTTATTCCAGTAAAAGTATTATACTTCACAAAATAAGTAGTCTCATAAAAAAAAAGAAAAAATCATGGTATTTGAAAATTATTCTCAGGGCTAAAAGTTCATAAATCTTAAGCAGATATGAGTATTGTAGATAATTAATAACTTTTTTTATCTTTAATACAATTAATTTTATTATTTATATAAATTGATTTTTAATAATTTTGCAACTGATAATTTGACATCTCTTCTAAATCTGGAAAAAATTAAGAGGGCATTCAAAATTTCACACTTCTCAGATTATTATTTTGGCAAAGTTTGTTCAAAAACATTTGGAAAATTTACTCAATATCTTTTAAAATGAATCTAGGATAAATACATGCTCATTAAAAAAAAAAAAACACAAAAGATGGCCATGAATATGAGGGAAAACCTCGAAAGTGCTAGGCCTAAATTGATTTGATTTTTTTGGTTGATACTTATAGCTTCTTCTTCAGCGGGTAAATCGCTTTTATATGCTAAATTGACAGTAGCAAATTTTTTTTTTGTTTTAATTTTGAAATGCAAACTGATCTGTTCCAGTATTTAATGATTTTATTTCCCCCATAAAATAGCAACTGGGGGAAAGTGAGAAACAAACTCTATGACTAATTTTTTAAAATATATTTTCATATTTTATTTTCAGTATTAAAAAGCTATTAGGAACTTCAGCAAGTGAAAAAAAAAAAAAAAAAAAATTTTAAGCATGTAATATTATTAAAAAAAGATGAGTACAAACATTACTGTAAGAAAGTAAAAGAAAAAAATAGGCACATACTAATCATTGCAGTTTTGTTTATTTATTATAAAAATGTCATTGTATGGATATATAAATATTTGTTATATGATTCCATGAACTTATATGCTATGAAGTTGTGAGAGATGTAGTAATAATTGGATAAAAGATGTATTTTGAATCATTACTTCATAACATTTTTTTCTAGGAAGTTTTGTGAACTAAGACGATTATTGGATTCAACCTGTATATAATGAAATTCATATTCAATTTGCAAAACTCAAAATTTTGTTTGTAGTATGACTACTTTTTTTTTTTGCAAGATGCACATTCCATTATTCTGATCATTTGCCACTTTATGTGCTATGTGCAATTAGATATAGAGATCTTGCACAAAAAAAAAAAGGAAAAAAGTTTGCCAAGAGCATTACTGAATATGCATGCATGTAATTTAGATTTGATGTTATTCTGAGCTTTTCATTTGGTTATGGTTATTGGCAATTTTTGATCCAGTTAGTAATTAATTACTAATCTCTTTCATATATATTTATCAATTTTTTAAAAGTAAGTACTGTTTATGAACTGAACCACTATTTATGTGTGCATGTATATATACATACGCAAAACTTTAATCTGTTTAATTTTTATTTTATGATGGATTAAAAAACCATGTATATTGTTAGAAGGACTGTGTAGTATAATGATAGCGTGGCTTATTACTATATATGGCCATTATGAGTTTGAATGCTAAATCATGTAAGACTTGAAAATTTCTTTCAATTCCAGTTAGTTTAGATTTTTTTTTTTCAGATAGGTGGCTCATAACCAAGTCAAATAAATATCTATTGGTTGGTAAATGAATATTTTTAGCAATTTTTTTTTAGATAGAAGTTTAAAAAGGTGACGTTTTCCAGTGATTTAGCCTGCAAGTTCACACAGAAGTATACTAGACTACATTTATCCGTTTATTGTTATACACATTTGATTTGTCAATAATATTATTATTATAGAGAAGTTAAAAAAGGATAGCAAAGTACTCATTCTCACTGTGCCAAAATTAGTAAGTCTTCTCTATTGTGTTCTACTAGTGAATAACTTGCAATAGGCTATTTAAAGACTAGTCTAACGTTTATAAATAGATATTATTGTTGGTAGATTAGTTGAAACAATGAAGAAAATATACACAGTATATTTATTTCATATTTGACAATCTGGTCTTTTATCTATATGTTTAAAAGAAAGAAATATACAGTACAGTATTGAATTCTATATTTGCTTGTGTGGTCTTATTATTTTTTTAAAAAAGAATCTTTTCAAAAGTGATAGGGTGTGGTGGAAATTTTTCTTTTTAATTAGTTCTTTTTACTTTTCTGTCTGTAATTTTAGCTGTCCATTTTATTACTGGACAATTTAGATTAAGTGTGTTGGTATTTCATCAATTGGAAATTTACTGTATATTTTTAAATACGTTTTTTTAAAAAAATATTTTTAATACTTTTATTTACGTAAAAAATACATTTATATCAATAAAAAAAAATTTGTAAATAAGTTTGACTGTGGTATATTTTATATATGTAGGTGAACAAAATCTTTTTTTGCACTTGGAATTCTAAAAACTTGTTTTTTTCCCTTTTTAAAATTGCTTATTTACAAACATTAATTACGTTGTTCAAGTTTGTAATGCTTAAACGATTTTGACATTTTTATTAAAGAATACCATCAAATCTGTTAAATTATAAGGTAAAAGAGAATTTAAAATGTACATAATGCATAATTTAATATCAGTTTCTCTCTATTTCTCAAGCAAATGGCAGATTAGAGATATAATAGATATCTAACAAATAGCTTGTTGTGCATATTAATGCATAGAGAGAAACAGTAATTTTTTTATATCCCAAAAATAGGGATCTCATCAGATGATTCCTGGAAGTTAACGTCAATCTCCATTATTTGACTATGTTATTTATATCTAAGTATGTGTGTATGTTTTTTTTTTTTGTAATAACTGCAATGGATATTGATTAAAAAAAGTGTATATGTAAAGGAAATCATTTTAATTCTGTAGTGATGACTCATTAATATTACAATCAAAACGTGAGTGACTGCAAAATATCATAAATTAATATATGAAAATTTAAAGAAAGATTCAATTTTTGTGAATAGGTGATAAGTATCTATGGAGCTGAATTTATTTTATTGGAGAAAAAAGCAGATTGTGGAATTTCTGATAAAATATCAATAATGTTTACTACTAAGCTATAAATTATTGCACAGAATTAATTGAATACATGCAAATGGAATTTATTATTGACAGGAATAAGAAAATAGCAGTCCTAAAAAATAAATTATTTTTCAAGTATGTAGTTTATTGCAGTACTAAGAGGGGTTGACTTAAGAACTACAGATTTCTGGATCAATTGCCAGATGATGAAAATTAAAAAAAGAAAATCTTTGTGTTTATTTGAATGAAATTTGCTTATCTGGTTATTTTGGAATTCCAATGCATTGTTTTTCCAAACAACTACATCCACCTTCACTATATATTACCATTCACTTATAATATAATCCACATTGTTAATTGATAATTGTATAATGATTATTTTTTTAATATGTAATAAACTGACTTAAGAATATTGATACATGTATTTTTAATTGAGAAATGAGATTATCTAGGGACTGAATATTAGTTTGTAAAAATTATTAATTTTCAATATTAGTCACTTACAAAGTTAATTAATCATCTTCATTAATTATTATTTACATTTATAAATTTCAAATTCTGTGTATTATTGTCTTATAGAATATTGAAATGTTTGCAACAGGACTGTCCAAGCCTATAACCAGTAACTATGTGTGACTACTACTTATTTTAAATGTGACTAGTGTAAATAGGAAACTATTTACATTTATTGAAATGAGTATTCACAGATCAAGAAGGATTGATTTAATACACTAAGAAGCTTTGCTAATTTATTATTTTTTCTACATTCTTTAAAACAATTTTCTTTAATCTTTTTTTAAAACCATAATTTAAATTAAATAGTACAAATACTGAATCTTATGCATAGTGGTAGAGTTTGAATCCAAGTCAAATAAAACATGAAATTTTTTCAAGTTGTAAATCAAACATAGGATTTTTATTTTGAATATTTAGACCATAAACATCTCAAGTCATCATTCAATATTGGTCAATAATTGGATATCTAGTTATTATTTAATCAGAAGGTAAATCAAAAAATGAAAAAGTACTCAACCATTTTCATCTGGCAATTAGCTAACTTAATGAATAATGATGCCTTTTTTTAAATTGGGGTAAAGCTGTTGGAGAAATCTTTGCTTTTCAGTTGGATGTATAAAGGCTATTTATGATTTTATAATACTAACATTTTATCAATGAAATAAATAATCAAATAATATATTGTTTAGGACAGGGGTCCCAACCCTATGCCCGCGGGCACCATGGCACCCACAGACCATTAATTTTTAAAATTTCTTATAAATTATTGTATTATATTGTAATCAAATGTTAAAATTTTATTTTTGAAATAAATATTTTTTTGTACATTATGTGTATTATTAACAATATCCAATTATAAATTTACATTGAAAAAATAAATGGTGCCCACCACCTGACCAGTATTATAGAATGTGCTCTTAAGTGCAAAAAGGTTGGGGACCGCTGATTTAGGAGTTCATAAGAAGTTTGAGCCTCAGAAATAATAGATTGGTTGTGTTCTTGGATCTTGAGCACCCGCCATTCTACCACTGCACTAAATTGCAAAGAGCATTTAAAGATTAATATAATGAAAAGTCAAACACATATAAAAAAACTCCTGGTAACTAACATTTTTGAAATATTTTAAATAAGCTGTATCATTTTTAATAACAGCAAATAATAACATACAAGACTATTTTCACCATGCAGAAAGATGATCATTGACATGACAGACTCATGACATCTGGGCCCCATACCATTAAGATGAAAAGAGAGTGAGAGTAAGAATATTAATGATTAATTTAGATATGTTAACTTAGTAATAATTATTAATGGATAAAATTAAGAAAATGATAATTTTCATTCATCTTTATCTTTTTTTCAATCATGCATCTAAATTAAGAAATTCTTTTCGTCAACATTCCAGCAATTATACTTTTTACAGGGTTGCTTAAAATTTTCTTTATGACTAACTATAGAATTATAGAACTTTGTTTCCTTTTTATTTACCAGTAATTTTTCATTTTTGTTTACATTCACTAGCAGTCATTATTGCAAGTTTAACACATTTGTTTTCTGCAATATTGGTTAGTATATTTCCATTACTAATAATAAGCTTTTGCATATTTTTAGATCTTAAATTGTTATATTAGTTTTATCGTATAATACTCCTTGGTGCTCAATACTTATAATTTTTTGAGCAGGTGGGCCAGAATAGCATTTTAATGAATAAAAATTTTTAGTTGACTTATTTTGGCTTAATCATATGTATATATTGATTTTAAATTTAGAAAAAAATGCTAGAAAAAATTTGTCTATTTTTTCCCCCTAAAAAATATATGTATTAATAATTAATATGACAATATTTGTTATTGGTTTAAATGTGATCACCTGATTTTAAAAATTTGTAAATTAGAATGACTTATTGTTTTCCTCAATGAAATATTAAGAAGGAAATTTGAATCTATATTAAAACTATAGTATAAATAATTGAATATTTATGCAATATCAGTTTCACTTATTTTGATTTATTATTTTTTGTTCATTTATATGTGTGAATGTTCATAAATAAAATGTGCTTTATATCATTATAGTCTAGAGCCATATATAAGTATGAGTAAGCAATTAGCACCAGATATTGTAATCAATTACATCCTTAAACTAGTTTTTGGATTTTGTCAGCGAGGATTGTATTACATATCCATTCAGCAGTCACCATTCTATTTTATTATACATATTAATGAACTGAAAAATTTAACATTCTAAGGCTTTGAACTAACCATAATCTTCTTGTCTAGCTTTATTGATCAGGTGTTACGTCAATAACTATATATTTAGTGATCTCCATTATATACAACTACAGCACTTTTGACTTGACAAATATTTTTATATATTAAAACAAAGTATTACACTATTTTTAGCTTGTATTAATTTAATATACAATAATGATTATAATTTATTGTTTATCACTACAGAATCACTATATGAGCATAAATAATCAGTGAGTATTATGGATGGTAGTGCAACCAGATTGTAATTATTGCAAACATTAATAGTAAATTTCGAGTTATGAGACATATCAAATTTAGTCTTTGCATATTCTAGTGGAAATAATATTTGTTGTCCCACTTAAAAATAAAAACAATCAGATAGTTGTGACTCAAAATTTTCTATTAGCCAATCTTGTACTTCTCTTTGAAATAAATAAATGTATAGAGTATTCAATTTTTATTTTAAGTATCATTAATTAAAAATATAATAAAAAAAGATATTAAATAAGGTTTAGGTTGCAGGAGAGAATAGAAATCATTCTTGATAACATTTAGTTAGACTTTACTGCTGTTAAATTTTCTGATATTAAACATAATTAAACATATATATTTATTTAATAAATAAATTACCCAACACTTATTTTTTCTAATGAAATTGTTTGGATTTTTGATATAGCAAATTTATCAATAAAAAAAACAATAACCCAAAATTGGATTATATAGTTTTGAGTAAACATTACTGCAAGTTACTTAAGCATTGTAATAAATTTGCCATTAAATTTTTTTAGGAATACTATAATTGCAATCTTAAAAACAAAATTTAAATAACATGTTTTTAAAAAGTTGGGGATTTACCTGATATGGGGCCAAGGCACTTGGCTTTTCCATCTTTATGAAAATCTGCCATTGGTTATGAAATGCTTTGTTTTGCTATAAACAATATAAAAAGGATTGAGTGTATAATAATATGTGTGTAAAAAATGAAATCATGGTAAAGCATTAAGAGAGTAGAATCTTGGGCATTTAGTACAACCTGGCTACTAAATGTTATTGAGTATTGGATGAATGCAAAAGTTTCCAGCAAATAATTATACAAAAAAAAAGAGTATTAAAAAAAAGTTTATTGAAATAGGTCATACAGGGGAAATTACCAATAATTGGTCATATATGTAAAATGAATAATGTGTGAAAACTAAAAACTCCTATAAATTTTTATTACACAAGTTATGAACAATGGACAAGATTCCATAAAATGTGAACATATCACATTAGAGAATGTTTTGGAGTTAAACTGAATGTTCTCAGTGATCTTGTAAGATATAGACAAAAATAGAGGATGCAATGAAGAAATCACATACCCATGTAAAATGATAGTATGATTTCTGATGGTGATTATGAAAGAGATAAGAGAGGATGGAAGCAAAAAAGATTTATTTTGATAGATCTTGCTTACTACATAAGAAGTTTGTTGACAAATTTTGTATATTATACTTAAAAAAATAATTGGGCTTCAGTTGATTTTTCAAATACACTGCCAATACCAAACACTAGCAGATAAATATCAAAACATGATTATTGAGTTGTAATGTTCTCCTAATGTATAATTTATAACTCACAAAATTAGATTTTGAAAGCATGCTATAGAATATAGATGTATTTTAAATAATTAAGTATTACAACATAATAAAAATTTAAATAACATATATTTAACCTAAGACTTTGTCTTAATTTTTTAATAAATAAGTTTCTCAGGTCTGAAATGCTTGAAAAATGACATTGATAAAAAGAAGCAGGCTGTTTAACAAAATGATGAATGATCTTGCACTACACTTTCCAAGTTGCCTTTAATGCCATCTCTGAATCAATGCATGTGTTACATAGTGATATAGTTTAGCTATTCATCACAATAATTTTAAAACATTAATATGTCTGGGATATGAATTATGACATACAGTGCGACATAGTTTCATATTTAACACATCATAGAACAACACATTAACATTAAAGTTTCTTTTAAATTAGGAAAAATTGCTATTGAAGTATTTGAAATGATTCAAACTGTTTATGGCAGTGAAGCCACGAATCTCAAGAATGTTTTCAAGTAGTTTTCAAGAAGGCAAAGAGATCATTGAAGATGAATGATGAATCTATGAAACAATTATATTTCATGTCATAACCCAGACACACTAGTGCTTTAAAATTTTTGGTAAATAGTTAAACAATGTTGGTATATAACACAAACATTGATTCAGAGATGTAGGTATCTTAGAGAGTAAATCAGTCATCTTTTCACTGGATATCAGTGTAATTTTATACCATTTTTCATTGGATATTTAGTATTTTTTCATATTATCAACTTAAACTTTCTAGCATACCATATTCTTCCATGGATTTCATAAATATCAACTACTGATAAACCATTTATAACACTGTAGCTTTAATGCACAGTTATATACCATACTGACAACTTTAGTACTTAGTTGCTTTGTTCATTTTATGCATTTTAATTTATATTATTTTGTAGGCACATGTTTTGATTGTGTAATATTAATGAGTCATCACTATAGAATTAGAATAAGGTTTCCTTTATATATATATTTTACTTTTGGCATTAATATCTTATTTTTTCAAATCTTGGTAAATCTTTAGTAGAATGTAATTTAGGGGATAAAAGTGAATATCAGGAAACATTGTTCTTAGCTCAAATTGTCTTTATATTCAAATTATGTTTTATTAAATATGAGTACTTTCTGCTTTATTAAAATTATTAGATGATGCTAAGTAATACTGAAACTTTCATAAATATATATCTTTAAGTAATCTTTACTACTACTAATAATAATAATCATCATCATCATCAGTAACATTTTAATATGTTTAATAAAGCTTCACAATATGATCATATTATAAAAACAAATTTCTATATTGTGTTTTGCACTACATTTTTTCTTATCCTAAAGTTATTCTTGTCCAAAAGAACATGTGTGTGTGTATATATATGCTTAGTTAAATTCTATGTACTTAAAAAAAAAAAAAAATTAGGCAAGCAATGGCAAATGAAGATCAGTAATTATCCAAGTATTATTGCTTGATCTTAAAACTCCGTTGTTAAGGCATTTATCATTGCTTCACATAAAGTAACATTAATGTACTTATATAAATATTAATTATCATTGAAGCATTGTGAGCTTAATAACAAAATCATCTTTGTCAAAAGCAATATAGATTGTGCAAAACTATATCTGACATTAGATTCTTTGTACATGGCAGACTTTAAATTATTCTTGAGGTGATGGTAATGCAAATGGAAGACTATTCCAAAAGAAGTATGAGTTACATTGACCACATCAATCCAAACATAAACAATTATTATAAGCCATTATATTGTAAGAATAAGTAGTAGCTATAATTATTTAAGAAACAGAGGAAGAAGAGATTCAAGTATGAAAACCCCTACAACTTTTTATGACTTGCATAAAATTACGTATTAAATAACTCAAGTCAACATTATTCCAGAAGACATGAGTTACCTTGACCATATCAATCCAAATTAAACAACAATTGTAAGCTATTTAAAAAACAGAGCAAGAACAAATTCAAGTATGAAAACTCCCACGACTTTTTATTATGACTTGTATAAAATTGGTTATTAAATAACTCAAGTCAACAATTTTGTTTGTACATTCAAATGCATTTAGCTTAAATTATAATGTTTGTCTGTATATATTATAGGTTCCTCAAAGATGTTTTTAAAAATTTATATTGAAAATTTTATGGAAGATAAAAAAGTAAAAGCCTTTAAGCAACCCATTGAATGTTAAGATCTTCCCAACAGCTCTTCATAGGCGTGCCAATTGCTGGCAGTGAGGATTTGATCACTTGTACATTTTTATTTTACACATTGGGTTGTTTATGGGCTTTCAATTTAAAAGTAATATTCTAAGTTTGATTAGAACCTGAAAAAACTTTTAAGTTTGCTAGAACAAAAATAACACCCAGTAATTGTTTTACACAAGAGACTGCAGCAGAATTTAATAGGAGATATTCTCTATGGCTTTTTTAATCTTGGACACATTTTAATGTGATTCCCTCTAGTATCACAATTTCTTCACTTTCTTTCTCTATAAAAAAGTTTCTGAATTATAGAATCATAAAGTGCGTAAACTTTTTTGTTGATTACATACAAAATTCACTGTATAATTTTTTAAAAAGATGGTTGTCTTATATTCTCTTTTTTATTTTGTGCAATTTATATAGCCTGAAATAAATATACTTTTGAGATTTTTTTATTTGATCTTTTATTGTCTCAATAAAATATATATAATGATAAATATAGAAATTGATCAATTTGGCTTGTGGATGCTATTCTCATTTAATTGATTAGCCTTTTTAAATTATTGACTGCTAATCATTAGTTGAATTATATCAGGTAGTTGCTCTTTTAATTCATCTATTAGTTATCCTGTAAACTCACCTTTCAAAGTAAAGTGTGAGTACATTTGTAATAATTAGATATCTAATTTCCAGATAAGTGACTTGTGAAGAAAGAATATGAAATGGTTTGAGTATCTTTACTTAAATGGTTTCTGAGTCAGTCAAAATCACACTTTGATGGCTAACTTATTAAAACTAAATTTTAGTATTATAATTTCTATTTTTATTGTTACTGATTAATAATTTATATAATATCATTTATTTTTGGAATTCCTTTTCTTTGCTGTATTTATTTTAATTTTTCTAAATAAAAATTGAATACATCTTTTTTAATCATTAATGCAAATGATAATTTGTGTCAAATGCTTCATGTCATTTTTTTAATTATTGTTATCAATGTTTAAGATTTTCTGCTACTAACATATACATATATATTTGAAGATCATATTTAAATTTTGTTATAAATGAACTAACAATTTATTTCTGACAGCCCAATGCACCAATTGTCTTTAGTACAGTGATAGAGTGGAGGATTTTAGAGTTAAACATTCTAGCATCAATTCTAATCTGAATAAAATTTTAAAAAAAACTCCACATTAATTGATGAAATGGAATTGTTGTGCACTACCTGCCATTTAAGTGCTCAAACATAACATGAGCTTCCAAGCAACTAATCGTCTGTTTTATTTTGTACATACATTATCTTCAATTTCAATGTTACCATTGTCTCTTAATGTATCTCCCATTAAAGTAAAGAAAAAAAAAACTTTAATATTATACACTGTTTTATAATAACTTCTATAATAACACAAGTATTAAAGCAAATAGTTAAGATAGAATAATTGATTGGTGAATTGTTTGGGAATTTATAAGAAATTTGAGTACCAGCAATGACAGAACTGGAATCATGATCCATGTACCTTGATCTCCAGAGCTAACCATTTTACAACTGCACTAAACCATGCAATATATAATTAAGAATAAATAAGTTGTACACATCCTATATGTCTTAGGAGAGTCAAGTTAAAAATAATTTTAATCTATAAAAGCTGTGCACTTTTTCTTTTCACTATAGACTTAATGGCATGCTTTATAGTATTTTAATTGTAGTGAATTGTTACGTTTTGCATTTTTTTTATAATTAACATTTATTTTTTTAAAATTAGAAATGCAAAAAAGGTAACCATTTACACTTTTTTTTTAAAAAAATATTTTTGGAATGAGTCTTAGTTGGCTATTCTTAAAATCCATGCATGCACTAGTTGCCAATTTTGAATTTGATGAATTAAGTTGTTCACATAGATACATTTTTGTAAAAAATTATTGGAACCAGATTTGAGATTTTTTTTTTTTGTCTGTTCACTTTTGATAGTGGAAACTCAATCAAGGATTTCTTGTTGATTTTAAAATATTGTGGGAGTCAATGAGAGTTAAAGTCTGGTTTACAAATGAAATATGATTTGGCGGCTATTCAAATCCTTAAAATATGAAGTTGTTTTTTTATGTATTATGTAAT
Organism: Epiperipatus broadwayi; assembly: GCA_028023455.1. NCBI lineage: Eukaryota > Metazoa > Onychophora > Udeonychophora > Euonychophora > Peripatidae > Epiperipatus > Epiperipatus broadwayi. The sequence goes on along the minus strand of JAQFVV010000290.1, from coordinate 989,345 downwards.
GACAAGATAATCACGTAAATTAATGTTTTACATTTATTTTTTCCCTCTACATATATATATATATATCCAATATATTAAAAATAACACAGCTTTTAAATAGCCCACTGCAGGCCAAAGGCCTTTCAAATAGTTCTTTTTAAGGATGAGTGAAAGGTACATCAGTCACCAATCTTATCATTTATCAAGAGATAATATTTGAATGTTTTTCCATTCTTGTTTTACTCTTTAATTAAGAATAACAAGATATTCATTTTCTGATCATTTATCTGGAATAAAAATCCTAATTAAAGCATGGAAAAATTTCAAGTTTACTGCCAGGATTTAAACCCAGATTGCAGATATTGCAGAGATACTCCATCAACTACACTGAGACTCTTATGTGTATGCATATGCTGCTGGGCTTATATATATATCAAGAAAATCACATGATAATTATGAGGATACCAGATGTACCTGGCCTTGTAAAGGCCATTTTTTTTTTAAATGGTTGCTTTAACAAATTTTTAAAAAGATATTATATAAATTAAACAAAATATTTTAAATATGAAAATTGTAACTCCAGCTTTCAGCCCATTGTTTTTGTAATTGTTGGTTGCTATAACAATTTTTTTTTAAAGATTTAATGTAAATTAAACAATACATTTTAATACTATATAAATAAATTCCAAATTAAAATTTACATTTTAAAATATACCTTTCTATTTGGCAGCATTATGGCATAACTACGGTATATATTTAATGGATGCCCTCAGAATAAAAACTATAAAATTTTTTGTTTCGATTTTTCGACAGTGTCACAAACAAATAGAAGTTTTTTTTAGCTTTATTAATTTATGATTTATTAATGTCTGAATACAAAAACGCTGGCCCTCAAGCCCATCATTTTTATAATATGTTTTTTTAATTGGTTGCTTTAACAATTTTTTTTAAAGATTTCATGTAAATGCTGGTTTTTTTACTAAACATTGCTGAGTATGTCATTCATCTGAATTATATTATGGGATTAACAGACCACGAAACATGGAATCTCAAATTACTAATCTGCATTTGTGATTATTTTTGCTGCTGGCTGGGAACCTTTACCATGAAATATATATTATATCTCTGTGGTTAAAAGCGCATGTACTGATTTTTTTCTGAGTGTTTTTTATTAATGGTGGAATTACTTTCATCGCATAAACATAGTGGTTGTGAATTTGATATGTATCATCGGACAAATATTCATCAATCAGACAACAGAGCTGGATTTTATATATAAGATTGAGAATGGAAAATTTATAGAAGGGGAAAGTATAGATTAAGTAGATTGGTTGTTGATAGATTGAATTTCTTAAAATTTAATACAAAACTTGTGTTTTTTTTTAGTTAGTTAAGAAATTATTGTCTAAGAATAATAATATGCAAATTATTAATAATGAATAATATATTTATATTTGCTATTCATTATTGTTTAAGGCTTCTAAGCAATTAATTGATAAAAAAAAAGTAGTTAAATATTGGACATTGTTAATTGGTAATGAAAGATAGTAATAAAAAAATTTGAATGAGAATTGCAATGAATAAACAGGCATCACTATAACTTATTAAGTTAATATTTTGCCTTTAAAAGTAAGAGAAAAGCTAATTTTGTTGCGAGAGATATGGACAATTAAAAAAAGTGAGAAGAAATCGAACTCTATAGAGATATGTAGGAGAAGCTATACACGCATAAACATAAACAAGCTGCTACATGCATGTAAATGAATTTATCAATAAGCTAGACAAAAGACTCCTTCCACATATTAGAGCTTATTCATCATGTTTACTTTATGTTTTCTATGGCTCCATTTTACTTTAAATTCCAATATAAGCTAACTTCAATCACTATTTTTTAACAAGATTACAAAAATTGTAACAAGAAATCAAGCTTTGATCTTATCTGATATTTAATCAGCAGCTTGATTTCTCTCATTGCCTGAAAATTTGTAACTATAGGCTAAACCCATCGAAAGTGCGCTCAGCCATAACTAATATAAAAATAAAAAACCTTTTCTTCTGCTAAACTTAAAATGTTCCTTTCAGTTTATTAGTAACCACATGCATTACATTAAAATTATGCATTTATATATATATGTATAAAATTTGATAATATTTATAAATATAGAATACTTTTATGTATTTTGAATAAATGTGATAGGTATTAAATAATCTGTTCTTTTCGTTGTCCTAACATATAACTTACCATCATATTCATTATACTTATTTTTTAATTAATAAAATTAGTCTTGTGTGGGTGGCTGATTCTGTAATTCAAGATGTACGAATCTCAGCTCTGGCTCTGTTACATCTAGTTTGTGAACTTCTTATAATCTCCCAAGCATTAAACTATTAAATTTCAAAGGATAAGATTAGAACTGCAGATATATTATTAAAATTTTTTTAAAAAGCCAAAAATATGTGGGAAGAAAGATGAAGTGCATTCTATACTTAAAATAGAGAAACTATTTAGAATATATTGAAGTGAGATAAAAAGATTAGAAGAAATAAGAACAATCTGGTATTATGTATAGGACATGCTTTTGGAAAATATGGAAAGAAACTGTTGTTTACCTGAAAATGTAAAAGGAAAAACAGAGTGTATAAATTATTCTTTCAATTTAAGTTAGTTGAGTAGAATGATAGCAATTAAGAAATTTCCTGCAGAAGTCAAAAAATCTTGTTACATTTTAGTAAGTTATTTAAGTGTAGATATATATAAAATTCAATATTGGAATCATTGGTTACATAAAGTACATCTAACTAATATTCATTTTTCAGCTAACTACTTTCCAAATTATGCATCCCATTTTATGAAACTTCTTAAATCTCAGATGATATAAAAATGCTCTTTGAGGAACAGATATTGCTTTAAAAAAAAATCAACGTATACTGTTAGCTGTCTTAGAAGTGTGGTCAAATTATAGTGAGTATTGTTATTGTATTAGCAGTGCAGTTTTTTGGATTTAATTTAAAGCAAAAATAAAACTTTTTGAATAGTACTAACATAATCCATACACTTGATGTTCATTACAAATTTTTTTTTTAAAAAAATTATTCTATATTTGTCTCAACCTGCATTCATTATACATGTTCCTATAAAGTTTTGGATTATTTTAAATATTAAAGATATAGAAGTAATAGAGCTATGCAATAAGCAATGTAAGAATTTAAGCTTTAAAGTTTTAAATGCACTGCAGTTTAATGTTTCAATTTAAATTTAAGCAGTCATTTATGTACATTGTTCAGATTGATTCTCAAACATCAATACTGTTTTGATGTGAGATCACTTACAGAATCTGAAGATTAATTTAGTTAATTTTACAGTGATAATGAAGCCTTATGTTTTTACATTTCCATTTGGTGTTCTGAATCACTGAAAGTGCTCTAAACAATTAAGATAGTAAAGCCCTTTGATATAGCAATAATTTATTCTTATTATTAATGATAAATTATTCTCTCTTAATGCACTTTATTGTAGTATCTGCTCAGTTTTTACTTAAGATTACATATACATGTACATTTAGGAGCAGTAATCATTATTACATACTTTAGATTGATCTATTATAATAGTGAAAAGAGTGGAAAAAATTTATTTACTAAAGAGGTTAAGAAGATGAATGAAACTGGTTTGGACTTATACTTTAAAGCAAAGGAATTATGAAGAATATGTTGGGACTGTGGAAGGTGAGAGAAAGAGATTGCAAAAAGATAGTTTAGAACATGAGTTTTTGAATGCAGAGTAAGTGTTATCATTTCCTATGATATGTGGGATCTTTTTGAGGATAATTGATCTTTGGTGGATTGCACAGTTAAATTTTTAAGAGTGTAAGATATTAGATTGAGGACTGCCACTTCTAAATTCCTATACTAGCATCTGACTATTGATGTTTATCAATGAAGGATACTGAATTGCATTTTCTTGCTACTTTTTTATACTATTCCAATCTAGATACAATCCAGTGTGAAGGCAATAGTCAAAAACTATATGCAGTGTTAATATCTAGTATCCATTGATAACTAAAACTTGCAATAAATGGTTTTGGAGTAGTAGAATGAAGTTGTACTCTCAATGATCAAGCTAAAAATAAGCTGTATAACATAATATATTTGATATCTTTAAATGCTACAACATTTTCAAATCATTTTTTTTCTTTTGATTACCTCTACATATTTTAAGCTCTTGCTAATGCATAACTATTTACCATTATCTGAAAATTGAGTGAACATTCTCAGTAGAATATAATACTTGAATGTTACCTATTGCAAATACCATCTACTTATGTAGCATAACATTTTTTAGCCAAATTTTATTATTATAAACATTATTAATAATCAGTGATTTGGTACTTTTTATGGTAAAATTTATACAGTCAATGCTATTCATTTATTGTCTTATGTTGTTTGATACCATCAAATTTTCAATGTACAAACATTCTAGATTTTATATGATCACTAAATCACCATTTAATCCTACTTAAATTTTCTGTTTGATAAATTTTTCTGGATTAGATATTTCTAGATATTTTTTTTTTGTTTTCAAAGATATCAGTAGATCTATGATGATTTTTTTAACCAGTGGTGAAATTTGCATTGACATTCACGTGACAGACTCAAACTGTCCTGGAAGTTGTTATACTCATTACTTATAATATAGGATGATCATATGGGTTTCTTATGACTAGTTGTCTGAAGAAATTCTGAGTCTACTTGAAATGTTACCAAGTACTTGGGAAAAATATTTACGCTCTAATTGGGTTTGAATCTCAAGTCATAAGCATGGCAGGTTAATGCAATAGCTACAATCTCATAAGGTTTTTTATTTAATAGTAGTAAACTAATTTAAGACATAGAATTCAGAAATTTATTATTCATCATTTATAATTTGTGTTTATTTTTAACTACTTAAAATTCTGTAGTCAGTTATCTTACAGGGCTTTTTTTTTATATATATATATTAAGGACCCAAGCTTACTTTTGTTGAATTATGAATATGTTTATATCTTGCAATCTTTATTAATTTTTTTCATTTGTTTTATATCACTTCACCAGTTTGAAATCATTTTACAAAGAATTAATTAATAAAAGTATGCTTTTCTTATATATACTTACTGGGCAAATTTTTTTTTAGATTTCAGTCAGGCTTAAAAATTCTGAGCCTGCTTGAAATGTTTCCAGGTACTTGTTAAAAATATTTTTGACTCTTATCCACTCAAAACAATTACCCAGTATTGATTGGTAAATGGATATCTAGTCGTTAGAAAATAGCTCAAATCCACCCTTTCTGCAAAGTTGCACTGTTTCTTTATTGTGAACTGTTGGAGAACTATGTGTTCTGCAGTTGTCTAAAAGCTGTTTTATTTTTATCTGTATAAATATTATGTTGCTAAAAAAGTAATTATTGTATTTGATTAGATTACTTTTTTTTTTTTCTCTTGAAAACAAATGACTAATTCGAAATAAAGATTATATAATATTCAGAAGAGGACAACCAGCATTTAGGACGATGGATTGTTGTGAAATCTGAAAAACCAAATAGATGGTAAATCTTTTTGGAGAGGCATTCTTATGATCCTTAGGAATGAGTGTTGATGTTCCTAATAAAAATGAACTTTGAAAGTATGCAACCAAATAAACTAATGTTATTTATGATTTAACAGTACATAAGAGATATGTGTAATGTTTCTATGTACATACATGATAGCCGTTATTATTTCTCTATGATAATTTCTTATAGGAACTTTGTGGAAAATGTGTATATGCTTAGTACTCTGGAACAAATTTATATCTGTACTTCTAATATGTACATAGAGTGTTTGTGTTCGTTCTTTAATATTGTACATTTTACTTAATATTGTACATTTTACGAATCTATAGATTATTGATTTTAAAATGAAAATGGAAAATGCATTTCTAAAATTCATATCAGATTACTTATTACTAGATTATGACGTCATTTTCTAGATAATTTTTTTAAATCGGTTCATTTATGTATTTTTAAATGTAATAAATTTTGATAGCTTTCATATAAATAAATTAATCTTTGATATTTAAAGTTGATTTTACTTACTTAATATGTCGATTTTTTTTTGATTTTTTTTTAAAGATAAGATTTTAATTCAAGTATAAAGGGAAAAGATGACGCGTCAATTTTGATAGCTTTTAAATAGCTTTCATATAAATCTTTTTTTTTTTTAAAAAGCACTTTGCTTATTTGTATTTAAAATTTTTAAATAATAACTATCACCAAAACATATTTTTTAATATTAATCCTATTTAGCTCTAAACAGTTAGCTTACTATTTATAATAATTTGCTATAATAATAATTTGCTATTATAATAATTTAATATTTATAATAATGTTGATTTCTCATTGACAAAATGATAGTGTGTCAAGCATTGGTGGTCGAGAGGTCAGCGATAGCTGCTTTACAAGCAGTTGTCCCGGGTTAGCTTCTCGGCTGATGCTATGACACATGGGGGGAAAAAAAATGATGGTGTGGGAGAGAATGTTTAACACAATAAATAGTGTGTCAGACTTAAAAAAAAGTTAGATTCGTTTTTTGGTACTTGATTATCACATGATCTCATGAACCCCTAACCATTTGATTAGTTTTGCAATTTGCAGTTTATTGGACTTATAGAATAAGTTAAAGATTTGTTGATTGAAGCTTAATTTATCTGTTTTATAATTCAAACATAACCTGAGAAGTAGTATTGATTTGATTACTTATTTTAATGGTACTATATGCCATTTTAGTATTTGTATGTTAACATTGAATTCTATATTAAAATTTTGATTGTAACATAACTTTATTTTTTTGGTTGTTAATATTTGGAAAATATTTGCTTACTAGTTTTAATTTATCCATGACCGATTATTTTTATTTATTTCTCCCCATTGGTTTTTTTAAAAATTAATTAACATATCTGATCATTAAATTATTATCCTGAGTCCAGGCACTTTTAATATTACACAATTTCTACAGTTTAATTGATGTGTCAAACTTACTGCCCTCATAACTTTGACTTAAACCACTTGATGGAAGTATATTAATGATTTTTATTAGTTATTCATTAGATTAGATATCCATTTAATGAATAATATTTCTGTAGTTTAATTTTTACTACACCACTCTCACACAAGGTAGAGACTGGTTTGTGATCTGGGCCGTCCGATAAATGCTGGTTTAGCATGAAATATATATCTTGGGGCTCTTACATCTTTTTCATATGCCTTTGGTCATTAGTTTACAATTACATCCTTCCACAAAGTATTAAAAGCAGATAGAAACCACTCTAACTTGTGTGAGAGTGATGTAGTGAAAATTACACTACAGAAATATTATTCATTAAGTGGATAATCTTGAGACTAATGAATAACTAATAAAATCATTAATATATTTTTAAACTTTGACAAGAAGTTTCACAGATATTTAATTTATAACTGAAACATTTTAACCATATATTTATAGTCACAATAGTTCCTTCTCTGTAAAGTTTGTTAGTCCTATTTTTCTCAGTTTTTAGTCCCAGACTATAATGTTCTTTATTTTTTTTTCTTCTTTTTTTTTTACTTTAGCATTCTGGTCATCTATTATAAATTACTGTTTTAGTTTCTTCAGATTTAATTTTTGTTGTTTCATCATCATGTTGATATATATATATATGATCATGAAAATGGCTTCAGTTTAATTATCAGTAGTCTGCTATCTATTTCTGGATTCTTAAACTGTAATTTATTAATTTAATTTATTATCTTCTGAAATAAAAAGCAATTACATTTCTTTTGTTTTTTTTATCCATTTCCTTCCAATCTTATTTTCCACAGCAATGGTATTTTTAACATTAAATTTTGAAAAAAAAATTAAAGCTAATTTTATTATTCAATTATATCAAGTATTTAATCTTACTGCTCCTCTAGATCTGAATGTGATTTGTGTGTTAACATTATAATTATTAGTTAAGCCTCTAAACAGCCCATTGCAACCCCCCCCCCCCAATCAGCCCTCTGTGAAGGCCAGTGAAGAAGAAAACAATACCATATTTTCCAATTAATAGGCTGTTGATGGTTTATTCAACTTTTCATATTTGTTTTATCTTTTAGTTAAGAATAATTGTGTACCCATTTACTAATATTGGTTAGTTAACTGGATTTACTAAGGGTGACTATCTGAAACCTTCCCCCTCCGTTACTATATACAATATTTAAAAATCTTATTTTTTTGTATGAACTCTAAAAGATTCTTGTCTTTTTTTTTTTTAATCCACTGATAACATTTTTTTTATCAGTTAAAATTGTTTTTATCTGTCTTTCAAAGTCACTTTTGATTTAGGAAATTGATGCATTATTTATAGATACATAAATATAATATTTCAAGTTAAGGATTTTTTTAGCATTCTACAGATAAGCATTAAAGGAAAATACTATCTGGTTATTCAAATAACAGGGTTTACATTTTTTTCCTTTTTTTTTGCCATCTAATTAAAAATATATCTATTTACTTGACAATAATTGGTTGGCTTTGTAAGATGGCTACTTTTGTAGAGTCTGAAAAAAGGTGCAAATTGTATTCTTATTTGAGTTTCAAGACATGGATAGCATTTTCAAATATGTATATTACCATTTGATAGCCATTTTTAGTTCTGACAAATAAAAAAATTTCTGATTGCATGTATCAATGTGAAAACCTTAATATATTTTTTTGGTACAGAAGACTTTGATGAGATTGCAAAAATTATTTGTATTTTTATATTGGACTATTTCCATAATCTAATATCAGTATTGAATGTCTTTAGAAAAAATTAACTTTATTTAAATATTCCAAATACATTCAGCTGTTAGTAATAGCACATCAAACAGGTTAATATATGCACAATGTTTCGAGAGGTATTATTCTCCTCTCTTCTTCAGGTGTTGCTGGTCTGACCAGTGACAGTACTACAATGGGATTTGAACTTGGACCCTTAGATTCTTGATTATTGAATTTTAATGTAACATTCTAACCAGCTGAGCCATCCTGCCAAAGGTAATAGTTAGTAAAAATATCATGCACTTATCTATGAGGTTCCTCCTGATTTTTCCACTTTTTCCTAAGAACAAAGTTGACTTGTGGTTTCCATACATTATGTATAGTCACATTAGATTGGCTTATGGGATTTTTTGCCATTGTCATGTGAGCAGCTTCTTTAAATTTTCTTTTTTATACCTTTTCTTCTTTGTACCTTTTCTTCTCTATCCAATATTTTTGTATTTTCCCAATTGAACATATATGTTCATTGGTACATACATGGTCTGCTACCTTAGACACATCTGTTTTCTCTCTTCTAATTATCAGTTTATTTTCTTGCAAGCACTTTTCAATGGGACAGCTGATCTCACCAATATATATTCCACATTCACATGGTATTTCATGGATGCAGTTTTTTTTTCAGCCTTTCAAGTTTAGGCTTTGTAGATGTTAGAATTCCTTGTAGAATGGTATGGCACTGGAAAGCTGTTCTTATGTTATACAGTACCAATAATTGTTTTTCTCTTGATGGTTCTTTTTGTTGTCTATTTAACATTTTCTAAATAACAGCTGATGGATAACCATTTTTCATAAGAGTTTGTTCTATATAGAACTTTTCTTTTTCCAAATCACTGCTTTCTGGACAAACTTTTTATGCTCTATTCCATAGTGATAGTATAACTCCATGTTTTGTGTTTCTGATGTGATTGGATGTATAGGCTAGATATTTTCCTGTATGTGTAGGTTTTCGGTAAACTGTAGTTTTGATTTTGCCATGAGGGAGTCTTGTCACAAGAACATCTATGAATGTCAATTTTTGTTATTGTTCTGATTCTATTATGAATTTAATTGAAGGGGATATGTTGCTGATGTGTTTCCAGAAAGTTTGTAGCAGTGCATCACTATGTGGCCATACAACAAATGTATCATCTATATAATGAACCAAACTTTAGATGGATATGGAGTAGTTTTTATGGCTAAGATTTCAAGTTTTTTCATGTAAATATTGCTAATCAGAGGAGACAATGGTGAGCCCATATTTCTTGATTTTGTTGGAAGAATTCTGTGTTATATTGAAAGTAGGTGTTTTTATACAAAATGTTAATAGTTCCATTATACCATCAATAGAAAGAACTGTTCTGTTTTGTAAGGTATTATCACCATTTATATATATTTTTACAATAGACAATGTTTCTTTACATGGTACATTTGTGAATAAACTTTCCACATCAAAGCTTACCAGCAAGTTAGTTCTTTCAATTTTCATGTTCTTGATTAATTCTACATGGTGTTTAGAATACTGATAAAGGACTGGGTCTTGTATGCCAAAGGACTTACAACTTTGAGAAGAAATCTTGCCAAATTTTGGCAAAGTGAATCTGTAGAACTAACAATAGGTCTTAATGGAACATGATCCTTATGGATTTTAGGTAGACCATAAAGATGAGGAATTTTGCTGAAATATGATGTTATTTTACTTTTTTTTGAATCAGTGAAGTACCTGCAATGCTTTCTAAGTAATGCTTGTAATTTTTGTTTCCATACTCGGTATTGGATTTTTTGCCACTCTTCTATATTGGCCTGCTGTGAGAAGTTCTTGTATTTTGTTGTCATAATCAGTTGTATCCATTACAACTGTTGCATTGCCTTTGTCACCAGGGAGAATAATTATAGATTTATCTATTTTGAGAGATTTAATCGCTTTCCTCTCACCTGTTTGATGTGCGATTACTAACAGTTGAATGTATTTTGGAATATTTAAATAAAATTAATTTTTTCTAAAGACATTCAATATTCATATTAGATGATGGAAATAATCCAATATAAAAATATGAGTAAAACATCATCATCACAAACCTTCTGGAAATGCAAAAATTATGTATATTAAAATAATTAAAAAATTATTTGTACTAATGGATTATAAATCTATTCTTGGAACAACCAAATCTAAAAATGTTACTATGATAAGTCACAAGCCAGATGCCTAAAAAATTGCTAATAACACCTATCTTTTTTTTTAATCAATGCCAATCTGTTCCTCAGCTAAAAAATGACTTGCTATGTAAAAAAGTAGAGATCAGATAAAAGTGGTCATTAGGTTATTTTTTTTATTTTTTATAAATAGATTGGCTTGTTATAAGAAAGGTTGGGCATTATTGGCGAATTCAGTTATATGATTCTTTGGGAATTTGACTTCTGATTATCATAATAATATTTTTGGATTGGTTAATCAATATTTGATAAAACTTTAATTTATTTATGGGTTTGTTAAAATTATTAGAATGATTTATTTATTTTAGCAAATAAATTATATTTTGCTAGCATTATTTTGATTTAAAAAATTTGTTTCCCTTCTTTGCTCTTTATATTACTAAAATTTAGTGTTTTATTTACCATTAGAAAGATACTTGTTATTTATGTATTATAAACTTTTGCTTGGAGGGAATTATTATTTTTTAATCTCAGTGATGTGTTGGTTATTATTAGAGTAGCATAGTTTCAGTGCATTTTTTAAAACATTAACATTGTTTTTCCAATATTATTTTTTTTTGCACATACTAGCATAAATAATTATTTCATACATTGTTTTATAGATAAAATACAATAAATCAGTTGACATGGATAGATTATTTCAAAATTTTGCTTACCACAAGCTTTCTTGGTTTACTATATTCTCATATATTTTTAAACAATTTGTCTCTGTATATTTTCCAAAGAATTTTTTAAAATTTATTTTTAAATATAGATTTGATGTCTGAATATATGAAGCTTGTGAATTATCTTGGCTTGCATGAAGCTAGTGAGTATTCTTGACTTATGGTTGCCAAGAAGAAAATTCTCACAATATTTTTTGTTATTATTCTATGCTCACTCTTTGTATTCAAATGATATGTTTTACAAACATAATTTAAAGCATTAAAGTTGATTGATTAACAACATTTATATATTTTAAAAAAGTACACGGCAGAAAATTATCTCCGATTAGTCTTAGCATTCAGTTACTTAAATGATAGGCTGACTAAATCATAATGTGAGTGATAGGTTGACTAAATCATAATTATTTTATTCAGCTGAAAATCAATCCAGGAAACCTAGTTCTAAGAAGAGTGTTATTACTTTCAATTTTTTTTAAATATTTATTGCTGCTACTATTGAAAATGAAGTCACATGTGATTTAATGTAGTAGTAGTGATTAATTCAGAGCTGAAGTTCCTGGGTTGCTGAGAATGGTTAATTAAAAGAAATTTAGCTATCTTCTTTTTCATTGGTTTTATCTTTTTTTTACATTTATTTATTTTAATATTGCCTTTCAGAGACATAGATATGATGAAATTGGAAGAAACTTTAGTTGTAGGTCTGAGAAATGGTTTATGGACAAAAGTAATTAAGCTATCTCTTATTGATTTTCTTTTTTGGAATATTAAGAACATCTTTGAAAAAGATATTATTTTATAGTGCGAATAATTGGAGACTTTTCAATTTGATAGAAAAGTCTAACCTGATTTTGATCTTCTTGAGAATTTGAATGGCTAGGAAAGAATTTGACAGCATAATGTATGCTAGTATTGAAGATCAGAGTATTGGGTTTAATTGCTAATGTGGACTCTTTAAAAGATATTGGTCTACAATAATAGTTTAAATTAAAGTTTGATTACATTTATCTAATGTGGAAAAATATCAGATGATTTGATAAATATGCTTACATATATTTCTATTCTTATCTATAATATAAAATGAAAAGGGAAAACTAAAATCTCAATTCTGCCCCATAATTGCTTTTTTGCATAGGGATATATAGAACTTCAACTTGCAGCAAGTTATTTAAAAGCTGTCTTTTTTTTTTATGTGTATCTAAATAATTACTGGTTTCTAAAAAAAAAAAAAAATGTTTCCAAAAAGAGGAACAGGCAAAATATTTGTTAATAAAGTCGTTTTTGTGTTGAAAAATTTTGAAGTTGTTGATTTAAAGATAGGATATGACATTGGTGGTTAAAATTTATAAATATGTGAACAGCCATCTTGTAGCATCTGGTTAACATCATTTGCATGTTTTAAAAATTGCTTTTAGCAAAAGTAATAAATGGAAACATTTATAAAAGTCCGGAAGTTTTTTTTTTTAAGTGTATATATACTTACATTTAAAAATGGGCAGATTATAATTTTAATATTTAAAATTGAATTTATTTTGAACATTTATTTTATATTTCATTTTTCTAAGATTTTCAAATGCCCTAACTTCTCATTTGATTGAATAAAACTAAGGCTTGATCTGAAATTTACAATCATAATAGTGATATATAATATTTTTTAACAGTTATATAATGCAAATAAATTAGTTTTCGGATTAAATTGTGTGTTAATTTATTCCCAATCTTTTGACTAAATGGCATCTGCTATTGTCATGGTTAATTTTTCAAAGAAAAAACCATTAAATCTCAAATAGTAACAAGATTAAGTGTGAAATAGTTGAGCACTCAGAATATGTAGATTAACAAAATGTTTATTTTCTTCAGTTTCACCATTAATTGATTTCAAGTTTATATTAGAAGAAAGAGATAAAATAAGTGGTTTCTATAAGGCTGGAATACATTGTGTTCAGCCTTATGGAGATCATTTATTTGCTTTCTTTCTTTTAATATAAACTTGAAATCAATTAATGGTGTGAAGCACAGACCAACTGGTTTAAATAGAGAAGATGAAGCACAGTGTATTAACATTTAAATATCAAGCCCTAAAAAATTGGCTTACTATAGAAATTAATCTATTGAAAAAAAAATTTTTTTAAAAAAAATATTAAATACTTAAATAGCTGAAGATTTAGCTTTATCCTGATAAAGCTATAACTTCATCGGTTGGTTAGTTTCTTAGGAAATCACATGATAGTTGACTAATAAGATAGCAGGTTGAACATAATTATTCAATTTAATTAATTGTCTTGAAATGAGGTTTTGTTTTTCCAATTTTTTTAGTTGAGAAATTGAATCAGAAACTTTTAATTCTGGACTTACTGGGTTAACTTGAATGAGAAATTTGGGATGTCATTGTGAATGCAAAATAAAATAAATTCTCTGTCAAGCAGTAGCAGACCTTTTGATATTACAACAAAGGATTATTTAAAGATTATAGTATTTTACTGTGTAGAGATCTTCATGTGCTTCTTATGCACAGAACTTATTAATATTTTATTACATGGGTAATTGCCAAATAACTAAAATCCATAAACTTGCTTTCCAACTCACTTAAGATGTTCACACACTCAATAATAAATCTGTCATATTGCAGCTTGCAATAGAGTTGTACATAATATTTGAATTATTTTGAGAAGTTGGTTTATTTCTCCACTATGAATTTTGAAGATGAACAGAAACATTTTTTCTAAGAACATGGCTGTATGTTTAAAAGGATTTATTTTTAGATAGCTTAATTAGTAAAAATATATCATAAAGGCATTTGTGGAAAATCCAATCAGGAGATAGAATAATTTTATTAGTTCTTCAATTCTTATAGCTGTGTATGTAATGGTCATTAACTATGTAGTTCATGTTTGTGTTTGTTCACATCTATATAAACAATAATTGTTAAATTCCATTTATGAAGCAGATGAGCACAACATCCACCTGAATCTGTTGATGAGACTCCATAAAGTCTAGGAAGATCAAATCCAATTAGGTTTACTGTTGGATTTGGAAAAGTAAATCCGGTTCTTGTGCACTTTCTGCAATGTGACTGCTCGATGGCATTGTTTCTTGGAAAAATAATGAAATGTAACATTACCAGGCCGATAATTTTTTGCTTTCTGTTCTCTGACAATTTTTAAAAATATTTTAAAATTTCTGAAACAACATTATTTTATAAATTACAAAGCTTTCAGTGTTTAGTGCTGGAATGTGCCAAGGGGGGGGGTCTAATGGTTTGCAGATCCGAAGGATCACTCAGTACATGCACTCGTATGAGCAAACAAAGCTTTTAGCACATAGCACTAGAATGTGCGAGCGGGGATCCGATGGTTTGCAGATCCAAAAGATCATTCAATACATGCGCTAGTCTGAGCAAACAAAACTTTCAGCACATAGCACTTATATGAGCAAACAAAGCTTTCAGCAGATAGCACTGGAATGTGTGTGTGTGTGGGGGGGCTAGTCTGCACAAACAAAACTTTCAGCACATAATACTCGTATGAGCAAACAAAGCTTTCAGCACGTAGCGCTGGAATGTTTGGGGGAGGGATATGATGGTTTGGTTTTGCTACAAACACAGCCTGTTTATTACTCTTTCCCGCAAACGTGCCTTTTTGCGTGACTTATGTGAAATGGTTCTGGGATACACCCTTTTGAAATTTTTTTCACCGTTCAAGATGTATAGGGAAATGCAGTAATGGGCTTACAATTATTAGTATGGAATAGTAGGTCCGGTAAGTTTTAAGATTGTTACTTCGAATGCACATTAAAACACTTATGGCAGTTGAATTCCATACACCCTCACTTCGTATAATGGCGATCTGTGATGTGTGCAGTATTTCCATAGTGATGCCAAGCATGTGTGCAACACCATTTAGACCTGCTAACAGCTAATATGAACAGAACTGTTCTATAGGCTGTAACTTAGGCTGTGTAAATGGCATATTTCTCTGCTTTTGCAGAGAAGCAGCGCCATGAGCAGCCACATTGGATAGGTTCACAAGTACCATAAATTCATTGTTTATTTGCATATTCTTGTTGAACATTCAGAAAAAGAATCTTGAATTCAGACAAACTTTAAGTTGCAAAACTATCTTGCATTATTGCAAATCTGCTGTATTTAACAGCTTTTTGAATATGAGTATAATCTATAATAATCTTTAAATATAAATATAATTTATATACTTGGAGCTTAGATTTAATTATAGTGGATTTAAACAGAGACTTTCAAGCTCTCTTTAGCTATCCATTTATCTTATATAATTCACATGACCATACATGTGAAAAAGATGTGATTCTTATATAATTCACATGACCATACATGTGAAAAAGATGTGATCTCCAATATACATATTTTGTGCTGAACCAGTTGGTCCAGATTATCATCTCCCACACATATATTAAAATAGCAAATCTTCAAATTTTAATGAACAGGCTTCAATCTACTCCAACTCTTCAGCCATTTAAACCATTGAAAATATCATGATGGAATACCTAAATCCCTTATTGAGGCCAATATTATTATCGTACTCATGTTGACTTTAAGTTACCTTGACTCCTCATGTATAGAGCCTTGTCCATATAAATATGCAGAAGAGGATGGTCACGATACAGGATGAATCAGTAATATTTGCAAGGGTAATTTATATATTTGGAATTTAGATGTAATTATAGGGGATTTGAACACAGACTTTCAAGCTTCCTTTAGCAAACGTAATATAAACTGAGCACTGATTATATATATATGTGTGTGGAGATGATGATCTGGACTTAACCGATGAGTATTGGTTCAGCACAAAATACATATATTGGAGATTTTTTTTTTCACATGTGTGGTCATGTGTATCGGTTGTATGAAAGAGTGTGGATAGCTGAAGAGAGTTTGAGGCAGTGTTCAAATTCCTTATATAATTACATCTAAACTCACAAGTATAAAAAATTATACTTGTATTCAAATTTTACTGATTCAGCCGGTATTTTTCCTATCCCTCTTTTGTGTAATTAAATAGATATGATCCTATACATGATGAGTCAACAGTGACAAAGTCAGCATAACATAACAATAATATTGTTATCAACAAGGGATTTGGGCATTCATTTACCAGATGTTCAATGGTATAGTTGGCTGAAGAGTTGGAATAGATTGAAGCTTGTTCATTAAAGTTTGAAGATTTGCAATCTTAATATAATTGAGCACTGATTATATATATATATGGGAGATGTTGAACTGAATGAATTGATCAGTGCCAGCATAAAATATGGATATTGGAAATCATTTATCTTTTTCACTTGTATGTGGTCATGTGTATTGGTTGTATGAGATAGTGGATAACTGAAGGGAGCTTGATAGTCAATGCTCAAATCCCCTATAATTAACAGCTTTTTATACATTTTGCTTGAGATATTTTCTTCTCTGATATCTGATGGAATATTTGAAAGAACAAGAATCCATTGAAAAGAAGCAGACTTGGGGGTATCATAATTCACATAGTGCCAGCCAGTTTTTCAGGAAGGTTATTATTAGAAATTGTTTTGTATGTAACCTTAGATAAATGAGCAAAATAAATTAGCCTATGGCACTTTTAAATAATATGGGGTAGAATTGGGTTAGTCTATTTGTTGCAGAAAATTGCATTCAGGTTGTAATGTTTTCCTGTTATTAAATAGAAATTTGAGGCTTGACATACTGTTTTTGTTGGCTTAGAACTAAGATTCCAATTTTTGAAAAAGATTTTCAAATTGTTCACATCTTTATTGAGAGTTTTTTCTATTTCTGAAAGGAATTTTTTTGTGACTCAAAATGATGCTATCAACATAAATAAATTTGTTGCATTCTGTATCTAGATCACCTATGAATATATTAATTAAATAAATGAAAAACTGACATTTTATTCTGTAAAATATTCTATCATTTAGTATTACTTGAATTTTTCTATTGGAGAGTATTTTATTAAGTAAATAATTTTTTTTCCTCCTGCTTTTAAGGATTTTTGAAACTTAAAACTATCCAAAGGAATCATAAATTAAGTTTAAATCAATAAAATTAGTAGCAGTTTTTAATTTTTAAAAATTTGTTTAGTATGAATTGCTTAAGATAAAACCTATTCATATTAGATTTTTCTGAACTTGTGTATGGCTCTCAACTATCAGCAAAATTCTTGTTTATGTGATTTTGTCAAATAGCATATGGCTCTCAACTATCAGCAAAATTCTTGTTTATGTGATTTTGTCAAATAGCATATAGAAAATACCTATAAAATGTTGGTGATAATTTTTTGGAAAATTGTCGAGTTTATTTGATTAGGTTTGCTTTTGTGCCAAATTTTTGAATAATTTTTGCATGAATAATATTCTTGAACAATTTTCATGAACCACACTTTGGGTTTAGGCTTTACATTTTTTTTCAAAATTCTGGAATTTTGCTATCTCCTTCTGGAAAGTAACAAGGTCTTTCAAGTTGATCTTCTAAAGTTCAATTTTTCTACAGTCACTCTCCACTTTTACTTTTTTGAATCTCCTTTCTTTTTTTAGCATTAGCAATTTAATCAGTTTGTCAACAATTTTTGGATATTTGTTAGACAAATATTGCTATAAATAATATTTTTAGTTTGGTTCCACTGTGGAATGAATTGTTTCAATATTTGTTATGAGTTTGTTTGTATTCTTAGTGATAGGAAGAATGAATTGAACAGATTTAATTAGCTTTCCTTGAAATCCATATTAGAACAAGGTAATTTTCAATATAGGAGTGTAGATTCCAAAACTGATTAGAGTTGTATTAGCTATGGAAAACTTGATCCAATATCAGTAGATCTGCACATAATGATGAAGTATTTTTTGTCAAAACAAAACATAAATCACTTGTTAGTCTGTATATTTCTATCTGTCTGAATGAAATCCATCCATTAAATTGACAACTTGCTTGTTCCTCATTTGCATATTTTTTGAAGGGCAATATTAGAATTGTAATCATCTATAAATGCAGATGATGTTGGAAGAGGAAAATAAATTGCAAATATTGTATATGTACAAATTATATTTTTGAATGGTGATTCAATGCCTTAAATCAAGAATCAATGTGTATCCAAGAAATTTAATTTAAGAATGCGTTTTTGGAAGAGTGATGAATCTCCTCAGTTGCAACAACATAAACATTGTGCTGAACACTTATTTTGTTATGGATTCCAATCTTCATTATTAAAGTGAAGCACTTTTATTGTGTTTTTTTTTCATGAAGAAAAAATCACTTTGTAGAAAAATCACTTTGTAGAAATATACCTGCATCATGAAGTGTTCCATGGTTGCCATTTGAGAGCTTAGGAATTTACTTAAAATGTGCATATAGCTAATGTTTTAGTGCAGTTGCAACTTACTATTTTC
Organism: Epiperipatus broadwayi; assembly: GCA_028023455.1. Classification (NCBI taxonomy): domain Eukaryota; kingdom Metazoa; phylum Onychophora; class Udeonychophora; order Euonychophora; family Peripatidae; genus Epiperipatus; species Epiperipatus broadwayi. Next base: position 970,261 of record JAQFVV010000290.1, on the reverse strand, counting down.
TAACTGAAATATCTATCTTTAAAGGAATTTATTGCATTAGTATTACATTATTGTATTGAGGATAGGTGCATTCATTTTGCCCTACTTTTAATGTGTATTAGTCTCTTGAATCTGTGTCCACTTGAATGCATGCTGTGTTTTAACTTGATGGCATATCTTATTTCTCCTCTGTAGTGACTTCTTTTATCACTCCATGAGAATGGGCTTTGTGATAGGCTTCTGAAATATCTATGTTTACCTTTTTTCTTAAACTATTTCATTAGATTATAGTCATTCACTTAGGAAAATTTCTAGTGACCAAGATTCACAGAAGAGAAATGGAATAGATTATCTTTCAAAAAGATTTAAGAACAAATGGAACTTTAATCAAATGAGTATGTATATAATGTTCCCATTAATAGTTGTTTAAGTTTTCAATAGTACATCGACCTATTAGAAATAAATTTGTAGTTAGGAATTAGAAGTGTATTGTTACTACATGTCTTTTTAATCTTGCACATTTGTTAATCTATGCAGATTAGGAATCAAGAATCTTTCATTTTAAACTGGACTCACATGATGAGCAAATATTATATAATGAATAAGTAATAGTCATCTATAAATTATCACTTTTGAAAGTGTTTGAGATGTCACAGAAAGACAAACAACTATATATGTATATTTGAATTTGATATGTACACATCAATTCACAGAGTTTATATGGTCTTTATTTTAATATGTAGTGAGTTGAATATGCATAATTTATTGAAACTTTGTCATAAAACAATTAATGTTTGTAGATTTAAATATAGATTTTGGATTTTTATTTTTTAATATTTGGGAATTTGAATATCAGTATATTTCTGTGATAATCAATCTGAATCTTATCTATTGATGATTTGAAAAATTTAAATTCAGATTGTTTGTATACTTCACATATTAATATTTTGCATTTATGATTTTGTAGATTTTTTATATCATTTTTCAATGGTTTTAATAATTTTTTTTTCTGTCTGTAAATACAAAGCTTTAATTTTAAGTGATTAAGAGAGACCAGAGAAAGATCACTGGCAGTACTTTATTTTAAATAGGACCTAATCTTCATAATAGAGTTCTCAATGCAATAAAAGATATTTATATTATATATAATAAAAGCCTAAAACTAAACTAGTCAATAAAATTTTCAAAATTACCCCAAATTCACAACTCGCCCATTCTAAAATACAACAAATGGTTGTGTTTTAGAGTTTATTTTTTTGGCTAATCTGGTTGAGTTGTGAATTTGGGATAATTCTGATAAGTCTACAAATATCTAAAAAATTTTTTAAAAAAAGTTTGCTGCTTAAAGGCAGGTAGGAAATTAGATAACAGAGTACTACAACAAAGTAATAATATCAGATTCAGTAATATTTTACTATTGCTTGCCATTCTCTTAACACAATTTTTTATTGTGTATTATATTATTCAAACTAAATGAATCACTTTATATAGAGTTAGTAGATATAGCAACCCCATTGTATTTGCTAAAATGGACAGTAGTATATCAACTCTTAAAGTAGCTAAAAGCCAAATTCATGAGAGAAAAAAAAAAAGGCATGTTTACAAAAATTTTAAGTGAAAATAGATAAATTATTACAATATGTGAAACTAAATTACAGCAAAATACTGAAAAATATAAATTGGAAATTCTGAACATCATAGAGCTGGATTATTGAAAGCAAAATAAACTGAGCAAAGGATCAATATTTAAAAACTAAATATTTCAGTGATATACAATATAGTAGAACTATAATTTATAAGTACAGGTTTCACTAATAATTCTGTCAGAAGGTAATTAGCTTTTGACATTCACTGTTTAATCATGTTACTAACTCACCAATATTATAGTGAATGTGCAGGACACTCAAATCCTGCATACTCACTATACCACTGATAAGTTAGATTAAACAGTGCATGTCAAAGGCTTATCACCTTTTGATTAAGAATATAGTATTATATTATGAAAGTGAAGAACAACAAAAAAAGGCTACAGGAAAATAAAATTGATGTGACTTATGGAATTGCACTGTTAATAAGAAAGTGCTTGAGATTTATAATTCAATTGTGATACTGAGAAAAGACTAAGCACCTATGTATGTGTAATAAATCAATAAAGAGCATAGTGCAAAGATAGTGCATCTGTGTACTATGCCTATCATGTGGAGTTTGAGTTTAGATAGAATTTTTCAAGAGCTTTAGGATTTTTTTCTTAGATAGCTGGGCTATAGCCAATCTGGGTAACCATCCAACATTGGCTGGAAAAATATGTATGTATACTTTAGATGATGAAGATGAAAAATTGCCCAAATTCTCACCACCCGGTGCTGTTTCTCTATGAGTTGCTTTCAGAAAAGCTTTTGTCCTGCAGTGTGTTATTTGCTAAAAATGCTGTTATACCTACTAAACCAACTCCATTCCCCTTTTTTAAAATTCACTGACATTATACTTTTTATTAATAAATAAAAAAAGAAGAACACTTAACTGTCCACTTTCATGGAATGATCTATTGCTTGAGAGTTCTTAAAAAGTTTGGCAGAAAATGATGGAGCTAAAGCTCTGATTCATAGATCATGAACTCCAGAGTCTGTTGTTTTACTACTGCATCAAACCTACAGGAAATACATTACATTAATTAAATTTTTTAAGCTTATTCACATAGCATCAGTTTGAAATTATTTGACTATTTTCGGAACTGATAGTCTTAATGATGAAAAAGATTGTCCAGAACTGGAATAAATACAATCCATTGTTGCGAAGGTTACATGTGGATGACAGAAATCTTAAATATGATTCCTAGAAGTAAAAACTAAACTTTGTAAACATACAAGATGATTGGATTTTAAAATATATAACATATTTGGATGTGCATATAATGCTTAGATATAAACTTGAAGTTCTTTATTCTGCCCTGGGATGTACATTTTTTATTTTTTTAAATACTGAATAATATTTTGTTTTGATACTGAATTACTAATCTAAATATCATTTAACTTTTCTTTAGAGGTACTGTGAATTTTTTAAATTTATTTTTCAGATTACTTAGCCTATTTTGATGGTAATGAGCCGCATCCTTAACTCATACTGTAAATATAGAAGTAAGGGGAATGAACTCTAGACAAATTAAAATAAATTTAGAGGTTGAAAATATGTAAATTAATACTGGCAGCTCATTTAGAAAAAGCGAGCGAGAGAGAAGAATTAATAGGCAGCAAGATAAACATATTTTCGTAATTAAGAAAACTTTTTTTCTTCTTAAATTAAAAGTTAAATTTAGATGAAGTCCAATTAAACAATTTAAATTAACGCTAGGCTGTATTATGTAATATATTTATTTTTACCAGTTTTTTTTTTTTTTTAATTATTATTACATTCTTGATCGTATTTTTAGTTTACTAACTTTTCTCCTTTATTGAGGTTTGTGGTAAAAATTATAGAATAAAAACCTTTAATTAAAACTTGCAGATTTTTGACAGTGTTTTATAATTCCCCTCCCTCCATCACCCTATTGTCTTTTAAAAAGATATTAAAAATAAAATGGTTTTTTTTCTTATTCCATTTTTTAAAATTATGTATTGTTTTTGAAAAATTAACATATCTAAAAAATCGTGGCAAAATTGATTAGGACATTATCTTTCCCTCCCCAAATATGAATGTGAATCGCAAGGAAAATAAACAAATATCTAGTTTGAATTATAAAATTATTTATTTGTGAAGTCAGGTGATATTTGAATATCAATGACAAGTAGAACCCAATATTTTTTATTTAATTGATCATATTGAGTCCCCCCATCCCCTCCTAATTTTGTAAGTTCCGAATGTTTAGTTATTGAGTTTGCTGTTCTCACCATTGTACTTAACTATTCAGGATATTTGCCCTGTTTCAAGTGATGTTTTATTTGAGGCACAAATTATAAGATCAAAATAGTTTTTATTTTGAACATCTTATGTTATTCTTCTGTTCATTAGAAATGACCTGAGTAATTTAGCACTGCTGTAAAATGGTAGGTACAAAAACTAATTTTACACAACTATCAAATATAAAAAAATGTTCAGTTTAATCGCTGAATGTTACTGTGTGCTTAATGGGTCATTTTGGTGCTCAAACATCTTATGACTTTCCATATAATTATTAATTACTAGAAAGTAGATAGTAAAAGAAGAGTAAGACTGGACAAAAAAAAATGAAGTTGTTTGAACTCAATCGTCACAATGATTAATATTTGCTAACAATGTTCAAGATCGAAACTGATGATAGCTCATTAGGTAGAAAGATTTCTGTGGTTTTTTATAGTTCATTTTTATATATTAATGTGAATGAAATATAGAACTCTGAAAAGCTTGTGATTCGAAATTTGCTCTTTGCTTTTTTTGCCCAATTGCCTTATTTCACGTATCCATATTATCTTATCATTGATCGATTATTTATTGCTGCAAATACTCATAATCTGCATTTTATATAGATTTGGCTGAAGGTTTAAGATAAAAAGTTATAATTCTAAATTAAAGATTCAAAACAAGATATAACCTGTTTTAAAATTTTTTTTTATTGATTTAAAATAATTTTATATATTTCTCAAACAATAATTTAGCACATAGATAGATTCTGTTTTTTTCTTCTCTTCTTATGCTATTTGTAATAGATATATTTACCACTGTACTTGCTGAACATACTTTCATCCACTGAAGCCTGAATCATAGCACTCGCGAAACGTAGGATGTGTCTAGTATTTAATTGGCAAACCAGTTATTTAAATTACTGATTTAAATATTTCACATTTTAGATAATTAAATGCTATTCTCTTTCTTATTTTGGGTGGGGATTATTGGAAACCATGTTTCTTATATCTTTCACTTTCTGTAGTCACATTCAGAACAAATGATCGTGACCTTTATTGGGTAAAAGAGGTGTGGTTTATTTCTAACATTCTCCGGCAGTCAATAAGAAAGAGAATAGCATACATTTATCTAAAAAGTGGAATATTTAAATTGGTAATTTAAATAATTGGTTTGCCATTTAAATACTATGACACACCAGCTATGATTCTGCCTTACACAGCTGAAAGCATATTCAGCAAGTATAAAGAAATTAACATTAAATAAATAAAGAAATTAACATTAAATAATTTTTTCTTAAGCCAACGTTCACAAAATGATGGTATTCTATATATTTCAAATAGAAAGATTGTTGAAGAGTAATATTTTTGTTAATTACAACCTGCATGTCTTTGGTCACATGTTTATGATTACCAGTTCCTACCTTAACAAAAGAGTGGCATAGTTAAAATTGCAGAAATATTATTTATTAAGTGGATAATCTCTAATCTAATCAATGACTAACAAAAATTAGAAATTGTTAAAAAGTAAATTGCAAAAAAATAAAAACAATGTTAATAAATAGAAATATATATATTTAAAAGAATAATATAATATTAAAGCAATTTAAATTTTTACCTTTAAAAATTAGTATTAGTGATTAATAAGACAGTTTATTAAAAACAATAATATCTATGAATTCTTACTCATTAAGTGATAATGATAACTTGAATTGATATAAATAATTGTATTACAAATTTTTGTTTTAATATTATTTTGATATTGTAATAATATATATATATATACACATGTGCTTGCACACAAACACAATTTTAAAAATGGATATCTACATATTTTCAATTGCTAGATACTTAATAATTTTTAATCCTTGAAGTTATAAGCACGCAGCATTCACACTGTACTTCACATGGTGTTATGGTTGATACCAGAAAAGTTCAGCATGTTCTTTGGAACCTGGTCCCACATATTTAAAAAATCTTTAGATTTGTATAAAATACAAATTATTTAGTTAGTTTTTATGTTTTTTTGAAATAGCTTTATTAAGTAGAAAAGTTTCAAATGATAAATGAAAATATATTGCATTTAGTTGCTTTAAATATGTTATTCATTTAAAATTAAACAAAGGAATTGCTCCTTCATTTGAGAAACCATTACAAGCACATGCTTCTCATAGCTGACATCCCTTATTTCACTATACCATCAACCTTGAATGTCAACTCTGATCCTGGCATCACCCAGACCATGCTCTTTAACAAACTGAAAAGCTTTCCTGACCACGTCCACCCCGGTCCTCATGCTAGCCCCAAGTTTATTCTTTCCACCTAAGTCAGTTAACCATCCCCATTACTCTCAACATTATCAACAAGCTGGCCTCAGGTGCTTACATCATCGAGGATCTCTATCTGGTAACATTAGTCCCTTTCCTTAAGAAAGATCAGCCACCTACTGAGCTCAAGAGTCTTAGGCCCATTTCGATGACCCCTCTGCTCATAAAACTTATTGAGTCTACCATCAAAAAGTCACTAGGACAATTCATACTCCCTGTCCTTTCTGCCGCACAGTTTTCTTGTAAGGGATGCTCCATCTTGGGGCTGCCACACTCTTTAAGATGACGACCAAGCATGTTAGGCAGATGACCACCAAGCATGTTAAGCGGTCTTGAAATAGCAGGCCCATTGCTGTCCAACTAGACATCCAGGCAGCTTCAACTCTGTTAGGGTCAACCTGCTCCTTGGTGTCTTCAGGGATCTGAACATTCCAGAAGCCCTTCTGTTCATCCTCTACAATCTCCTGTCCAACAGAGAAATCCTAGTTACCCTGGATGGGGAAGTTGCTCCCGGATTCACAACTAACATATCCATCCCTCAGGGTGCTCTGCTGAGCACTTTGTTGTTCACCGTATTTCTGAATCCCCTCTTGCTCAGACTGGAACATGACCTCCCTGGCATCTTCATTCCTGCACTGAGAAAAAGCATAAAATGCCTTGCTTATGTAGATGATGGGGTTGTTTTCATTTCCTCAGTTGATCTCATCCCCAGGCTTCAACAGATCCTCACCTAGTACACCAAAACACAAGGCTGGAATTTAGCAGTGATAAATCAGTGTGGCCTGGCAACTATCAACTGGTAAACAAATCGCTTCCATCTTCAATACCAAGCCACACTACTTCCTCGGATTCCCCCTCATGCTGTCTCCTGAGGAGATGAGGGTACAGGTCCAAACCACACTGTATCAAAGCATATCATCCACCCTCAGCACTATCACAGGCATCTACCTTTACCTTTATGGGAAAGTCACCCTCCTCAATCTTCTAGTGTTTCCTAAAATAGCATATTACCTTTCCATTGTTCTACCCACATATTCCTTTATATCCAAAATCCAATCCCTTTGCACCTGTTTTCTATGGGGCAGAAAGGTGGTGGCCATCAGCCTAAAAAGAACTTGGTTTTCCTAAAAACCTCCATGGGTTGGGCCTGCATTCCATCGACACTCTTCTGATCCAGAGATCTCACAACATTATCCTCACACTCCTAAGTCACTTGCCTGCCAACCTTGTGCATATTATTATCACACCCACCAACACTCCTCCTCCCAGTGGCAGGCCCAGGTCATGGACCTCACTCATTGCCAACATCCTAAACAAGGCTGGCTTTGTTATTCCATCCATCAGTGCAAACTAAAGTACTGGGAGGTTTTCAATCAGACTGCAGACTTCTCCATTGTGTCCCCTACATTTCTCAAACTTAACAATGCTCAATTAATACGCAAATTCAAAAGATGATCCCTTGAGGCATAATTTCTCGATTTCCTTCTCAAAATCAATCTTCACTCCCTTCCCACAAATTAATTTTTGGTCAACTATAGGGGTTTCACCAAGATCTCTTCCATATGCCAGCTCTGTAAAACTGACATGTCCCTTTCTGCTTGGTGTGAGACATGTCATCAAGTCCTGCCTTTCCTCGCACAGGAATACCATCTTCAACCTCCCAAAATCCATAGAAACAGGGATCTTTGCAAATATTAGACTATCAGTTTTCCTCATCTATGCAGTCTGTTTACTCCGATGTGTCATTATTTTTGCCCAGAGATTACACTCAGTGAATTGAAAGCTCTTGAACCTAATTTGCTCTCTCAAAACCAGAGATACCAAACTAGCCTCACCTCCACTCCTCACAGACACTTGGGCAATCCCCCAACTCCCATCCTCTCAGTCTCTGTCATAGGACTCAATCATTCAAATGTTTGTGACCCATGCAATGCTTGCTCAATGAAGACATGCATCTCGGACTGGCCTGGATTACACACCATTTTCCCTTTCCATTTCCCATTCCCTTTTCACATGTATCCTTCCCCTCTTTCCATGTTGCTCCTGAAATTTTAATTTATCATATAATCACTCTCTTGTAAACCTTTTTCTAATTGTATTTGTATCTAGGTTTTTTTTATGAATAAACTTTCATCACTGAGTGGGAATTATAGCATTTTAAATAAATTTTATTCTTTGATTTTAAAAGTCTGAATAAGTTGCCAATCATTAATTCTGAAAACAATTTGTTTATAAATTATTTTTTGAAAATATTGAACTTATGAAAAACATAAAAATATTTGAATAAATAAATAACATCTTCAAATTTTATATAATGAATATTTATTCAAATGCTGAGACTTGAACATAGTCCCATAAAAGTTTATGCCAATTCCTTATGGGATACATTAAATGAATAACAGAATTAATCCATATATTTATCTGATACAACTGCAATTCCTGATTGCATATAGTTTTCACAAACTTTTCATAAGGCTTGATGTCTTGCGTCCATTTTTTCCTCCAGTTTTTTTTGAAGTTATAATTGCCATTTATAAATTATTTATAGTGAAGACAAATGTTTATACTATTTCAAAATTCAGTTTGGCAAATTGTGAAATACTGACAGTTTTATTGTCAAATCAATAATAAGAAAGTGGAATTAATTTCTCATGAGATTAATCACAAATTTTGATTGATTCTAGCAGTTGATATCTCTTGTGATTGAAAACTCATTTATAATTTTTAATATTGTGTTTATTTTATTTTGAATTTTTTTTTTAAATCTATATAAAATTGCATATTGATTAATACTGAAAAGTAGGTTTGTTTATATCTAGCATCTTTTGGCAATGGATTATATATGAACAATAAGAAAACACATAATCGCCATTTATCAAATTTTACCTTGGCAGCCTATTTAATCTTAATAATAAAAATTATGACAGTTTTTAACATTTAAGATTCTACATAAATGATAGAAAAATGTCAGTATTGAGATCTATAAATTTGGACATTAAAAAAAAAAAAAGATAAAAGTCAGATGTCACATGACCTAATTTAAACAAGTTTGAACATTTAATGTATTTACATTATATTTTGATATCATGGAGCACAGAAAAGGCCTCATGTTTTATTATAACATTTTTTTTTATTGATAGAAATTCTAAAAAAAATGGTAAGGAATATCTGATAGCAAGTTGATATCAGATTTAAAAAGCTATGAGAAGAAGAAATACCAGGTGCCAATTATCTGTAGAGCATTGATATTTAAAACTGCTGAATTGTTTGTTTCAATATTGATAGTGTCAAAAGTAATCACTACATTTTCTAAAAATAGGAGAACAAAACTTCTAAAACAAACTAGTTGAAAATCAATGCTTATTGGAAACATTCAGAGGGAACAATCTGAAAAAAGTTTATATCTATTGAAACTTATGCAAACTATATAAATGTCTCGAACGACTCCAAACATGCTATATGGACAGGTTGTTTTCATTTTGGGAAATCAAATTTATCTTTTGTTTTAAACATTGTTTTTGAATAATATTATTAACTATGTAATGACACCCAATTTCATCCAGGTTATAGAGATATATTGGTTTGAAAAATATAATGATGATATTTACATTTTTCCATGAAGAATAATTTATTGTTTTTTAGACACTTTTCATGATATATAATTTCATTTCACATAAGTATACAAGACTTAATGCATCACCGTCTTCATTATTCATGAATTTAAAGGATACAATTGAGTAAATATAATTTGCAACTTCACAGAAACTTCTTTGATTATATTTAAACATTTTTATTTGATTGTATTATTCTATAATTATTATATATAAAATTTAAACCAAGAAAGTCATTTACATTTTAAGCAATAATCTCTTAATATCACATTAAATAATTTATATATATAAACAATTATTAAAGTAATGCCAGAAGTGTTGTTAATTTTTTTTTTATCAAAGAATGACATGACTAAATTCTTTTTTTTTTTTTTTTACCTGTAAGCAATAAAAGCAAAAAGATGACATGGAAATAATTCAATATAATAAATTAAAATGAGTGTATTGTTTTTTTCTTCAATTTTTAATATTAAAAATGTTCATTTAATATCTTTTTTTTGTAATATATATTACAGTAAAAGTTATTAATCCAGTATAAATTTCATTAAATTTTTTTATTTTTACCAGCAATTTTACATAATTCCCAAATGAAGTTAATAAATTTGATAAATGTGCCAGCATTTCTCACTTTTACAAGCATTTATGTAAAATTCCCAAATGAATTTGGTAACTTTGATAAGTAGTGCTGAAGATATTACTTTTTAAATGATTTTTTGCATAATTTCCAAAATTCTATATAATTCTATATATACTTCTTCCTTCTTCTTCAGTAATTTTGCTTATTCATATACAACTATATATCTTAAATAATAAATAGTAAAATAAAATGGTGGAAAGATAAAGATAAAGGAATACATTGAGATCTGAAGAAGACTGTGAGGAACAGTCAAAATTGTTATTATATAATAAACATTATTTGTTTAAAGGTGCAAGAAGATGGTGATTATTTAATAAGATATATAATTTCCAAAATTCATAAATTTGATAAATATCATAAAATCTTAAACAACAGCATGATATTGTATTATATGGGAAGTGGTCTACATATATATCCAAAAGTCAATAATTGCCACATAATTTCTGAAATAATAAATTCATTGGAAAACATAATGACAAATGAAAAATATGAATAAGAGCTACAGATATTCCTTACTTCATAACTTGGTGATTATTATTTGATAAAAGTAAAATGTTCTTCAATTTTTATTTATCATAATATAGCTTTCACATGTTAATTATAAATATTGTGTGAAGCACATAATTTATAAGCATTTTATAAAAATCATTCATTGTTACTTTTAAGATTAATCACTAAACATGAGCAGTTATCTAGGGTTAATCTTTAAATAAAATGCTAAGAATTACTAGAACAGGGATCAGCAAACTGCTGCTTGAGATCCACATGTGGCTCTTTGATCCCAATCTTGCAGCTCTTTTTATCATGATAAATATAAGCACAATTTTTATTTCCTCTTGTAATTTGTAAATAAAAATTTTGATGACTTTAGAAGAGGAAAAATGCACTTTACAATATTGTTTCTTGAATTCAGCCTGATTATAGAATAATAATATATAATGAATGTTTAAATATTAGAAATTTGTGAATAAATCAAACCATCAAAGTAAATTCTTGTTTATGTATTTTTAAGAGAATTTTTATTTTCATTAGAATGTATACAGATTCTATTATGTTCAAGTTACTAAAATAAATGTTCAAATATATCCACAACCATTTAGAAATTCGTATTTTTCATGAACCTATTTTTCATCTTTTTCCTAATGGCTCTTTCATGGAGGAGGGGGAGGATATTTAATCAAAATGGCTCTTCATGTTGAAAAATTCTAGATGGTAATTATGGGTAATGTTAAGTAAATTTGATGAATTAAATATAATTTATCATATTTGTCATTACAAACTGGTGAGTATGCATAATTATGGAAAATGTGATTCCTTCACAATACATGAAATAAATTTATCACATTCACTAATTACACATAATAATTAGCATTTTTATTAATTATGTATAATCACTGGATTAATCACATTTATTGTAATATATAAAGTTTTAAAATAGATTTTGTTGTCATTTCAAATAAGAAATTCTAATGACATTGCTTTTATTTTCTTCATTGAAACATCAAAAAAAAGGACTGTTACATTATCCATTAGATGATTTCTAAACATGGTATTTTAAATTTTATCTCTTTAAAAAAATATATATATATCCATGCTTTTTAGAATTGTATTTTTCTAAAATATTCAACAAAAGTGTCACCCCCCAAAAATGGTTAATTTTTTAAAAAAAATTATACATTTTAAATTTGTTTTTATATAAATATGAAAGATGTAACTATACACTGTGTTTACATCAATACATAAAATATATATGTGGTTTTATATTGTGCTAATTAGCTTATAAAACCTGACTAACAGCATTAATTTGTATGTGTGTATATTTGAAGACCAATTAATTATTATGGACAGATGTACTCTTTACTTAAGCAGTTTTTGATACAACAGTGTCTAATGTGTTTTGTCTATTTGTCCAATATCTACATATATTTTATTCAAAACATATTCGTAATGATATGTATTTTATTTAAATATGTTATTTTAGTATTAATGTTCATCAGATTTTGCTAATAAATATTTGCTGCATATTGGTCAAGAAATACTCAATTTGAATTTTATCTTTTATGATTTTGGACTTCCAATGCCTTTAATTAAAATTAAATAAATTCACTGCTTGAGAACAGTATATATATATTTTTTTTGTAGATTGATGAATTGGCAAGAGATTATTTGGAGTCAGATCATATTAACATGAACTTATATATATTTACTCTTACTGTTTGACATTAGTGCCCATTATAGAAGGCTATTTGGAATTGCAATGTCATTTTAGAAGATAACACACACATATATATATATATATGTTCAAGAAATTTAAAGAGAACAATTTTATTCTAATTCAACTTAACAAAAAAGAGAAAAATATATAATTATTAATTTGCAGCCAATTAACTTTATTTCTTTATTATGGCTTTCATAATTGAAAAAGAAATGGAAATATCTTTCTTTCACTTATTAGTATCAGAATAATCTTTATTAATTACAAAATTTTTAATTCGAGGGCATTTATCATTTTAAATACTATTTGAAATATCCCCCTGCATTATTTGATGCAGTGTTAGTATGGGAAACTTTTGCACCTAAGATCCACAGATCACGCCCAGCCTTTTTTTTTTTTTTTTTATAAATTATTGAGCAATAAAGTTATTTGAAAATATATTTTTTACATGATGTTTCAAATAATATACTCTTTATAAAAATATTTTTCATGCAGAAACACTCTGTGAATGTGATAATTAAAATTAGATACATTGGAATACATTGCAGTAATAAAACTTAATTATAATTTTATTGAGATGTATAAATCATTGCACTATGCATTAATTACATAAGCTTGTAAGTGACTTTTTGGTCCTTTAAAATAATAAATGAGCAATGTTCCAACATTAAATTATGAGAATTGAAATTTATGTTTACAAATTACTATTATATCTGGCAAAATGAAACTACACACAGAAAAGATAATTTTTTAATAACATTTAATTTTATTACTGCCGAGCATGCTTTCAGTACAATGCATATCATAATCTGCATGAATTTTCATTTTATCAGATATTATGTTGACTCAGAAAAGAAGAAAATTAGTAACAATTGAATTACAAAATACTATTATATATTATTATCAAGAAATATTTTTTACAAAATATGCTAGTATTTATGTTTTTTTTTGGTTTTAATATATATGTAGTAATTATGCAGTATTGACTTGTATCTTTTTTTAAAAAAAAAAATGCTTAAAACCTCCACTCTATCACACATTGTTGAAGCATATGTATGGTGGAGTGGAGGTTTTTAATTTATCTTAAAATATACATGAAAAAAGGAGCAATAAAGTTGAGGTTATTCTATGTGTTTATATATCACGAAAAAGAAAATAGATGTCATTAATCTGTAATTGAGATTTAAAGTTTATATCTGTGTTAAGGATAATCTCTAATTTAATAAATGACTAGTAGTACTCATTAATCTATTTATCTGAAATATGTTTGGTGTCAAGGTAGTGAATGCAAAAAATTTGATATTTATAAATCAAATTATAATATTTTGGGAATTTACAAATTTATTATTCAAGTACTGTCTTATTTCTCTGTTTTCAATTTATTGCAGATTCATGTTCTCCATTTTTTTCCCTTTTGTGTTTCCATTTACTTCCTACCTTCAAGTTTAGTTTATATGTGATTGTTTTTAAAAATGTACATTTGCATTTGCTTTGGGATTTTTTTTTTTTTATATTTCTGAATTTCAATTTGTCTTAATTGATTTCATTGTTTTGGATTTAGTTGGTTTCATTGCTTTGTCTAAAGCAGTTGGATTTAAAGAGTAAATTTATTCAAATCGCACCATTTGTTAATTTTTAAAAATTTTGCATAATAGTATAAATAGTCAAAAATTAAAATCATATATCACATGACTTACTTTTTAAGCTTGTAAATAAAAAACATTGAGATGTTGCAATTGCTCTAACAAACTTTATTGATAAATGCCAGCAAGAGAAAACATTTTAAAATCTCTATCTAGAAACCACACCCTAACTTCGGACCAATGGTTTTATGTTTTGGCACTCAGTGAGGTGCATGTGATATATGACTAAATTTTTATTGTCTATTTATAGTCTTTTGCTTTAAAATCTTAAGCAATGTTATATTGCTAAGGCTATTAATATATGGTTTGGCTAAAGATCTCTCAGCCCCATATAGCTATTTGAGTTGGATAGCTGGGTTTGAAGACATGTAGGTGTCTGAAAATTTCAGATATTTTCCACTCAATAGATAACTTTTAGATAAATGCTGGCTTTGGGTTGGTATTTTTAGGTTTAATGTATGAAACTACCCTAGCACCTCACTGAGGAGTGCCAAAGCATGAAACCATTGGTCTGAAGTTAGGGTGTGGTTCCTAGATAGCGATTTTAAAATGCTTTCTCTTCTGGCATTTATCAATAAAGCGTGTTAGAGCAATTGACACAGCTCATTGTTTTTTGCATAATAGTATTTATTTGTTACATAGAAATGACTCATATTTCATCAATAAATATATTTATTAATTTTGTCTTCATTTGTATAAAAGTCTTACCGTGCATAATGATTTTTTTTAAAGCATTTATAATCCCAATCATTATTAGCTTCTGTAATATTTTATTCTATTTTTTATAATTTTTTTTACAATGAAGTCCATTTTCTCCTATTTATCATATTGTTATAGATTTTAGTATATAGGTGCATACCAAGAAATATGATAAACAGTTTTAAATAAGCTACTACAGGACAAAAACCTTTCCAACAGCCTTGTTCCCTTTTATTTATAGTGAAAGAGAAGTTTTACTTATCAGGCTTCCAATTAGTTGATAGTAAGATTTTAAGAGGTTTTTATTCTAATAATTCCAGAGTTAAGAATGGGTAGATATTGGAAATAGTTGGCTTTGAGCTGACTACCTAAATATAAAATTCTAAATCTGATTGGAACTGAATTTTTTTTTAATATTCATCTAATGAGGTTCAAGTCTAAGTCATGGGCAAGGCAGAAGGATTATAAGATAATAGTAGTATTTCCTTCTGCCATGCATATGACTTCAACTTGAACGTTATTAGATGAACATTAAAAAAATATTACTATGCCAAAAAATGTGCACAGACAAGTTTTCATTATTGGCTTTTTAACATAACAGTGTTTTATACTGCATTTTGATGCTATTTTAAAGTTGTGTGTGTATGTTTGTTTTTAATTTTTTTTGTAAAAGTTATGTTTGTTACTGGAATATTAGAATTGACGACCTACTTATTTTGTAAGCAGTTTTTCTTTTTTTTGATCAGCTGTCATTTCTTGTAAAAAATAGCTTAAAAATGTTTAAATAATTTTCTTTCTTTTTTAATAGTAAAAGGAGTAAAAATTTCAAAATATTGTCTTACAGTAGTGAAAGGAAATGCTTTAATGAACATTTTCTGTTCAGGGATTTTTTTTTTCCATCTCCATGTATGGCTTTTAATAATTGTCAGATGTTGGATTGAGGGGAAGGAGATAACTGAATGTTATTTTTGATTAAGTTAATTAAAAAACCATTCGCACACAAATACACTTGGAGATACATACAGAGTGTATAAAAATGTTCCTAGAAAAACCAAGAAATTAATAATTATAGTCATACAAGTAGAGATATACTTCTACTGTTGGTTTTTTTTTTGCTTTTTAATATTGAATTTTTATGGTCTCACAATAGATAAATACTCTTGACCAGATTTTGCATGATGTAAGCATAAAATAGTCTTAAAGTAGCTTACAAGAAAAATAAAGGTATCTTCAACAGTTGCCCAGGAACCAGGAAAAAGGCAGTACTAAGAGATTTGAGAGCTGCAAAATTGTGAGGGCTTGAGCAGTGTTCCATTCCAGCTATATTGAAAGAAAAATCCTAAACTTGTTGGAAAAAATACCTAGTCTGAATTTGAATCCAGGTTGCAGTTATGACAGGCAGGTAAAGGTACACCACCATTACATCATGAAGATCTTCACTTGAATAATGTATTCCACTTATATGCTTAATTTTATCTTTTTTGTATAGCAATCTGTGAACTTATTAATTGGTTACATTTTCTGTGTTTGAAGAAAGTTGAAATCATTGCCACCATTTTATTCATGATGATTTGTATTGTTTTAAAATGTTTATAAAACAAGTTAACTTTTCATTTAATAATTAAAAAGGGGTGTTAGTGTGATTATTAGTTTGATTAGATATTAACTTATAGTGGAACAAATGTCTTTGTATTTGATTTTCTGATGCTAGAGGATGTATTTAAGAAAGTGCTTTTCATAGAAACTTGTAGAAAGTTTGGAATGAAAGTATATACAATTAAAACCAAAGCAATGGAACTGGGTGGAGAGAATAAAAATTTAAGAGTAATTGTTGAGTGGAAATTGTAAAGTTAGAGGGTGCTTTTAGATGCATGGGAAAATTAGAGTGAGAATAATATCATCTAAATAACTCCATTAATGTTAGATTTAATGAAGAAACATTTAAAATGTTTGAAAAATAGCTGTTCATGATATAGTGAAATCAATCTTCACTGCATCATGGGTTTGAAGCTGAAGGAAATGCTATTTATCAGAAAAATTTAAAAAAAGTATTTAAAAAGCATGTATAAGTGTATTTCTTATCATGACCATAGCTTGGAGTTTAAATTTAAATCAAACAAATTGTTTTTTTCATTTCCAAAAAATAAAATTTTCATTTAAGCAGCTCATAATATCTATTCTAGCTAGCTATTCAGTTATTAGTCAGTAAATGATTATCAATTATATAGAAAATAAAAATCTTTGTTTATCTGGTTTGATCAGATTTGCTACATTCTGCAATAAAAAAAAAAGTGTGTTATGATGTATCCATTATTGTTAAGTGACATCATGCTTTTTTTATGGGTGCTGAGTCCATGGATTACTATTATCTTTTTGCCATTAAAGAACTAGCTAATGAGTGTTTATGAACAATAGAACTTAAAACAAAGGGCTTCTAGAAATTAGACAATCTATGTGGAATATCTAATAATAAAAGATTTGAATAGAAATGAAAAAATAAATAAAGGGCCTGATTCTCTTTCTCTGCATTGTCAATCAGTTATGTGTGATAACTTTTAGAACAAGATATTAAGTCGAAATGAAAGAGAATGAGTGTTGTGTTATTTATGCTTGCCGAGCATATATTATGCATGCAATATTTATATCTGTATTAATATGTATTATATACCACAAAACTATGACTTGCTCCTGAGCATGGTTTCCTGAATTAGAATTTTTTAATATAGAGTAAAAGTATATACATATCTTAATTTTTATGAAATGTTTCCAAAGCAGCAGTGTATGACTTGCAACATTTATGTGAAATGCTGACCATGGCTTTTTTTCACACACATATATATATATATCAATTATCTATTACCTTGAAGGAAATAGGATATCGCCCTGCTATGTCTATCATCTGAATTGGAGGTATGGTCAGATAAAACTTGGATTTTTTTTTCCAAGTTCTGTTCAACCATGGGACCTTTTTTTTTTCCATATAAAACTAGACCGGAGCTAACCTAATATTATTTGAGAAATGGATATATATCTATTTTTCGCTAAAAAATAAATCAATGGTGGATAGATGATTTAACTCTTATTGTAATGCCTGATAACTAATGTTTTTTTATGTCACATTAAATAGGCAGTTTAAAGATTTGTATCTTACATAACCTACTTTATTAAAAAGAAGGTAATCAATGAGGTGAACTTTTTTCAACATAGTTTTTATAATTTTTCTATCTTTAAATAAATGCTATTGTGCACAGTACATATGTATTTCATCGACTGTTTTAACTATTCTGTATTCTCCTTTATATCCACCCCTCTTATTTTTCCATTTTTAGATATAAAGCATGCATGTTTTTTTTTTATTATTCACCTGCATTTTTATTGAATGTAATATATTTATTTAAAGTATTTAGCAGATCTCTTTTAAAGAAGTCTTTAATGGTTCATAAAATAGACTTAAATAAAAGTTTAGTTAGTTTTTGGTGATTATCATCTCATTCTTCTTTCTCCCTAATATAAGTAGTATTGTAAATGTAAATTTAAAGAAATATAAATTAATAATTATTGCTATTATTTAATATTTACATTTAATATATGCTCAAATTTCAGTAGCCTAGGATATGTTGAAGACATGGAAGATATTTAGTCAGTCCATGTTTATTAAAATAAATCATGTTTTATACATATTGTATATATTTTATATAGATTATGTGTGAGATGATAAAATAAATTCTATTAATGTGAGGAGAGGGAAAATAACTGCAAAATTCCAATTGATGATGACCACGACCAAATAGGTATCCCAATCTGCTTTTGGGGGAAAAAATATAAATTTAAATACAAGGAAAAAAGAATTCATAGAAGTTAGTTTTCTTATCAAGTTGAACTCCGCCACCCCAATTTTTTATCATCAGATTTACTTATGAATGTAACTTGATTTAAACATTTGTAATTGGTTTGAATTTAACATTTTGCTTTAAACATTTTTATCTACAATGAAAAGTTCAAAACAATGCTTAGTTAAGGAAAGCGAATTATACTAGTTTTTCAAATTAATATACTTATAAAAGAATATAGCATCAGTTTTATAAAATACATTAAAATTTTTGATCACAAAAGATTAATAATATTCACAAAATAACATTTAAACTATATTTTTCGGTTTATTACTTGATTCAGTTTATGAAATTAAAATATAGCAAGCAAATTATACATTTTTTTTTACATTGGTTTGTTAAAGTATCTTTAATAGATTTTAAATAATGCATAATATTACAAATATGTATAACAAAGAATAAAAAAAGTTAATTTTTTTTAACATAAAAAAGGAATTAATATCATAAAATAAGAAAGTCTTAGTCTTTTCTAAAAGAAAACTTTTTCCTTGGATAAGTATTTTATGTGTCCTTAAGTATTAAATAGAAATAGTTTTCTTATAATAAATAAATAATTGAATGGTTTACTGTTTGGTAGTTCATGTAAAATTCAAGGATTATAAAAGACAGACCTAAATTGTGATTCACGAACCTTGACCTCTAGAATCTGCTACTTTACTACTGCACAAAAAGCTTAGAACACATTATCTGTATGTAATGAATTCTATGCAGCCAGTATGATTTTCCTGATTTGAACTCAAATTTTGGTGAAAAATGAAGCATTTATGACTTTTCTTATCAAGAAATTATGATTTTTTAATAAAATATCACGTTATACTAAAAATACTTTTATAGTATAAAAATGTATATATATAGGAAATTCAACATAGCATGATCTCTTTTAATTGTCTTAAGGTAATTGAAATTAGAAGATTACAATCTCAGACTTTTGAAATTATGGTATTTTATATTGAATGAAATAATTAAGCTTTTAATAACTTGTAAGTGTAGTATAATAAAGACCATAGTTTCTACCATTATACTTAATTTACGATCTTAATCTGTCTTTGCTGCTTCCCAATTGTTAATCAGGCATTATGAAATTTCTATTATCTATTTTTAATAAACTGTGCTCAAAGATGTGTCTATAAAATTCAACTTGTTTCTCAGTTATTTAGACAGTGATTATGTGCATATTTAGTTGCTGGTTTGAGTAGGTGAAATGAAAAATGAATACGAAACCAGCAACTAAACATGCACATAATAACTGTCTAAATAACTGAGAAACAAGTTGAATTTGATAGACACATATCTAGATTTTCAGTTTATTTTAAATCTTTTTACTCATATCCCAATAGTTTAATGTTATTTATTTTTGTCTCCATTATTGATGGTTATGTATTTTTTTAATAATGCTAGTTATTATACAAGTATGTATAAAAACAAAGGCTAGCCTTTTAGTATCTCACAGATATTTTCCAGGTAGTCTTGACTAATATATTTTTTTGAAATGTCAAATTTGTCAGTGTATTAAAAACAGAAACACATGCACAAATATTTGAAATGATAGATGATTTTCGAAATTTGTATATTTTACCATATTAATTAAAAATCTTGGCAGAACAGGTATTTTCGGCTAGTCTTCATCTGATGCTCTAGAAAAAAGCTGACAATCCATTAACAGTTAATAGTATTTTATTTAAATACATCACTATACTTAATTTGTAGTTAAATCTTGAGTGTTAAAATTAGCAGTAAATTACATAGAGCAGAAGATGGTGCATGAAGAATTAATATCATGCAAATAATTGCATATTTGTAGCATCTTTAAATTATATGTACAAATATACATATGCAATAATAATCACATTTTATTAATAAAAACATTATAGCTTATCAAAGATAATAGAAAAATAGAGCCAAAAGACCCTTAATGGAATTGATTCAATTAATTCCATAAGCAGAACATGGAATTTAATTAAGTTTTGTAGTTCTAGAATGAATATGTTGGAACTGAAAACAAATTCACAGCTTGGCTGCTATGCATTCCACGATAAATATGCACATGCATACACAATTATATATATATATATGGTCACAGACTGATTGCTTAGGCAATAGAGAAACTAGTTAAATGACGATTGTTACTTATTAACTAGGAATAGATGGATTTCACTATCCTGTCAACACAATCTTTATATATGTAGAGTCTTGGAACACAGTGGTAGCAAATTCATTTATCATTTCAATGACTTTGCATTTGAATCTGAGCTAGATAAAATCAAAACTTTTCTCACAGATGGCAAGCCTATGTAAGTCATAGAATTTTTATGTAGCAAACCTATAATCAAAGCCAGCTAATTATTTTTATTGGTTGGTAAATGGATGTCCAGTTGTTCAAGAGAATAAAACAAGGAAGTAAAAGTATTCAAATCCTTATCTGGCAAATATTGCTTCCTGTTTTAATATTTATTGATGAAGAGACTTTTGTCCTGCAGTGGGCTGTTTAAAAGCCATTCAACATATATAGGATTACATACATTTATGGCTTTATAAGTTTGTAAATAACATTTTTAAAAAAGCTATATAGTTGAATTAATGAATAAATGTATAGATAGAAGGATACCGAATACGTTTAAATAACCAATTCTATAACTCTAAATACAATAAATATTTGTAAAAAATAAATTCTTTTGTTAAAGCTCAGTAGTTTCTTTATTCTGTACACGTTTCCAGAAGCTGATAGATGAGTCAACAGCTGGAGTCATATTTCTAAATTTTTAGTAGAATAATAAAAAATCTTAAATGTGTAAGTTTGATAATGTTCGTTTATTATTTGTCTGGACTAAAAAGTTTACACACATTGTATACATTACTAGTGTTTTGTTTAAGAATTGTTTATGTTAAATAAAAATCTGGCATGTAGTATATTTTCAAACATTTTAACTTTTATTTTTAAAAAAACTTAGGTAATAGAAAGATAAATGCTTTTATTCCCCCTCCCCCTCTTGACAAACTATTTAAAAAGAAAATAAACCTTTCTTTCAGTAAATTAGAATTTTCATCTGTTTTTTGTCCTACTTTTCATCAATCATCATTTTCAACTATTGTCGATTATTTACAGAATGAAGTTTAATCCAAACCCCCCCCCCCCATGTTTAACTTCTCTATCTCAAATTAACAAACTTCCTTATTTCATTAATCCATCTCACATATGGCCTCTTTCTAGGTCTTTTATAACATCCTGGAATCAAATTTAAAACTTCAAATGTCCATCTGGTATCATCTTTGATAACAATATATCCAACCTAACTCCATTTCAGTCTCTTAATTTTTTCAATGATGCCAGTGGTATCTGTTTTTTCACTCATGTATTTTGTTTTTGATCTTTCTTTGCTACTCTTAATGTTCATTTCATACTTTCTTGAGTAATGTGAAATTTCTATATCGTTTTTCTATTAAAGTAAGAACTGGTATCATACATCTATTAAATAATTTAGTACACTTCTATTAAATAACCCAAAATTTAGAAATTGGTAAAACATATCTATTAAAAACTATTTTTTATTTAAAAAAAAATTACATAAACATATTTCCTTTTAATAGTAAATTATTTCTAGTGAAAACACTTCATCTAGATTTAATTTTATAGTTAATTTGATTCATTATATTTCTATCTGTATTAATAATCTCACCAAAGTACTTGAAGTTGTTAATTTTTTAAATTCATTATTATAGTCTTTATTTTCTTCTTTTGAGAAAATTCACAGAATCTTATTTTAATCTTTAGTATTCTTTTTGTACCTATTTTCTCACTTTCAGGCAGTATTTCTTGCAACATTTCCTAAAACCCTGAAGTGATGACATTGTCTGTAAAATCTAGATGATTTAAATAATCTCTTTATTGTTATTGCTTTAACTTTCCATGTTTGTCAACAAAATATTTTTTAAAACTGATTTTTTTTTTTGGAGATTTGGAACCATCCTGTCTTATATTCTTCTCAATGTTAAATTTTTTTTTATCACTATATAATCTAATCACACTATATATAGTGTTGCGAATCATATTCTTCAGAATATGGTATTATTTGACATTATATTTTGATAGGCCAAAACTTTAATTATTGTGGTAATGTGTATAGAATCAAATGCCTTTCCATAATGTACAAATCCAAAGCATAATGGTAACTGTATCATTGGTCCCTTCTATAACTTACAATACTTGGGTGTGATCTATTTTACTAAAATCCTTTTTAAATCCGGTTTATTCATTTGGTTGGTTAAAATCCAAAGTTTACTGTAGATGATTTGTAATTAAAATTTTTGTGTAAAACATCATGATAGAAGATTGATAGATCTGTAATATCTTTTTTATCATTTAGATGTTTGGTATGTAGCTTTTTCAACATTTTTTATTTTATTTTTTCACCTGCTGTTTTTAAAGTATCAATTATAATTGTATTACTTCATGGAGCTTTTCCTTTTTTCATTAATTTAATTACATATTTCATTCCTTCATTTAAAATACTTCATAATTAAAAAAAAAATAGTAATTGTAGAGAATATTTTGTTTTCTCGTTTTTTGTGTCCAATTCTTTATAAAGTCTTATATACATTTCATGATGTCATCCCTATTTTTTAATGATAGTTTTATATTTTTTTCTTATTGCTGAAACAACTTTCCTTCAAATATTAAGATATTGTTTTACCCATTGGAGACCCCTCATTCTCTTCTGTAGCTTTCCTTGGTAGTTCTCAATTATATTTTTTATATCATTATTAGTTCTCTTTCATACCATTTTACATGACTCTAGATGATATTTTTATATTCTTTCTTTTCTTAATACATTGTTTTGCCTCAGTAGAAAATTTCTCGAAAGCAGCCTTTTTGTATGCCTATCTTTATTGCAATTCTTAATAGAGTAGCAGATAACTTCTTATTGATTTTTATCAAATCTAACTCATCGTCAAAATCTGTTAATATTTCAAAATGATTTGCAAGTTCTAATTTACATTCATTGGAGTGCTTCTGAAAGTTAAGAATATCAACTATTACTAATGTCTTAATACTTTTTATCCTAATTTTACAATAACGTATATCATGCATTTCACCAATCAGTGATCATTTCCTGTGTTGAATCTATTAAAAATACATAACTCAATTCTGCTGTATTTTCATTTCGATTCTTCCATGTCATTTCCTATTTAGTATTTTTTTTCTTCAAAGAAATAATACATAATATAAAGTATTTATTTTTCTGTAAAATCATAAGGTTATCCTTTCTCATTTCTGGCAACATAACCAAATTTATTAACAGTTCTTTCATTTTTCAGTTGCTTCCTATTTTACCATAAAAGTTTCCTATTAATTTGAAAATGTTTGATGCGATCAAAAGCATTTTGTATATTCACAAAAGTCCTTTATTTTTCATCACAATGATAACTTATTGGGGCATAAATCTGAATTATCTACATTTGATATTTTCATTTACTTTTCAATCTCCATAATATTGTTCTTCCCCTTTTTGTTTATAATGAACCCCACTTGTGCTTCAAATATTTGTGCCTTTGTAGTGAAATTCATGTCCATTTTGTAAACCAATTGCCTTTTCAACCTTCTCTCTAAATTCACAAAATCCAGCAATGTCCCATTTAATATTAGACACTTTTTCTGCCAACTCATGTAATCTTCCTTTACTGGTGGGAAGTGATCTGAAGTTGTAGGTATCTAAATAGCTGTGTGAGTTTACAATGATTGAAGGGCAGTCTAAGTTGGCTGCCAACTTCTGTCTTGGCTGGTGACTTTTCAGTCTCTTAGAGATTTGTCTGAGATGATTGTAATATCTATAAGAAAAAAAAAATCATTATTCATTCTACCTTCATGAAAATTCAATTGCTATTTTGATTAGGAACTATCAGACAGTTGGGAAAAAAACTCATGATATTTCTTGATCTTAGAGATAAAAAGCCAGTAAACTCACCACCTTGGCTGATGTATGTTGATCAGCAGTTCATCATATTTATTTGCTATATGAACATATGAGGAATGAATATTAGGAATTTGTCTTACCTGATTTCTTTAAAATCTTAAAGAGGAAGCAGTAGTTTTCCTTTCAATTAGCAAAAAATTTCTTTCTGCAACCTACCACTTTTAGTTAGATTTTAAATAGTGTTAATCAATTTATCATTTTTTAAATTCATTATCAGTTTATTATAAGAAGGTTTAATCCAGTGTTTCTATTGTCCTATCATATTAGACTAGCAAATTTTCTTATCTTATTCAGATGTAATCTCTTTCTAAGTATTTTATAATCTCTTCAGATTCAGTTCAAGATTTCATTTGTTCAGCTGTTGTTATCTTTTAAACCATCATATCCAGCATTTTAATTCTTTCGATAATGCCAATGATGCCTCTTTGTTTTTTCTCATCTATCTCTGTAGCTTTTTGTTTATCTTTTATAACTCTCAATAATAATTTCCTTTATTTAAACTGTGTAATCTAAAGTCTTTTTATTGTACTGCTATTAGAAATCTAAATTCACATAAATGAATAATACTGATAAAACATGTTTATTAAAAATCTTCCTTTTCAAATAAATAGACATATTTTAATATTAAATGTTGTTCCATATAAACTTAGGATCCATAATTAATCTAACCCACCCTATAATACTGACTGTTAATAAGATGCATCTAACTATTCATAGCTAGAGGATAAATTAAAGAAGAAAAAAATATAAAACCTATAGACAGTAAAATAGTGATTTTCATATTGTAAAATATTTTTTTTTCATGTCATAGCATCGGCCAGGACGCGAACCCACACCTGTCTGCAACCAACTACTTGCTTGCAAGGCTGGTGCGATGATCTCTCGGCTAATAACGCTTGACTAAAATATTTTTTAGTCCAGTAGTTGTTTTTATCAATTAAAATTTTTAAAACATTTTTTAGGTTAAACAAATAATAATAAAAATAATATAATTGAATAATAATAGTATATGATTTGGAGTCATTGTAGCATTTGATCCAGAAAAGATAGATTAAAACTTTTAGTCTATTATTCAATTACTGCACGAAATTGTGTATGATATTAAGATAAAAAAAAGAATTATTATTTTCAAGTCATTAGGTTAATATTTGAATTTTTTATTATTAATCCAGGCAATTGTACACTAGAAATAGATTATAATAATGCTTGAAACTTATTCAAAATTAAATTATCAAAGAAAAATTCATATAATTCTTCTAATATGGAATAACATAGCATTTCGGCTATCAATACGTAACAGTATGTTTTGGTCTATTGTTATGATGAAGAATTTTTTTACAGTCATAGGAATTAAAAAAATATATTTGGAAAGATCATTTTATTAAACTAATATGATTATTATATAATAAGAAACAACTGTTAAATAGCATATGGATATATGAATTGTTTTGGAATTTGAAAAGATGTACAACAAGATTGGGGCGGGGGGTTGCTATTCAACTTGATGTGGAATTAATTAGGAGAGAGCTCATAATTGATTCCATATCAAGTTGCTGATATATGCAAAAATTGAGAAATATTCAAAATGGGATCTTAAAATTTAAGAGGATTGTGAAAAAGCTGGATTGCACTTAAATACAAATAAAAGTTAAAGATTTGAAAGTATGGAATCAAAATAGTAGTCAACAAAATAAAAAGATAGAATCTTTAAGATATCATGTTTTTAGGTTATAAAATGGCACAAGATGGAAAATATTTGTATGGAAATTCAACAGTTGAGTTTTGAGTTTAGAAAAAAAATTGAAGATCAGAAAAGACTATTAACTAAATGAAGGTTGGCATTACATCATTTATTCTGAGAAAGTGAATATTCAAAAAAGCATACTGAATAAATAAATAATCAAATGACCTATTTCTCAGGAGGTCATTTGAAGTTCAAGCAGTGGAAAGGTCAGAGTTGAACTGTGATTCAGGAATCTTTATTTTTTAAATCTATCATTTCATCACAGCATTAAATTACACAGATATATACAAAAAATAATGGGTGTTCTGAACTACAGAGTTGGTGAAAATTCTTATATTTATTATGGCAGAAATTAAGATGAAGATATGCTCTTTGAAATTTGATTTATTGCTAGTAAAGAAATTATAGATCAATACATTATTCACATCTATTTATTTTAATCATTATTAATTTTACCACAATTGATTATATTTTGTGTGTTTACTAATTTTCAAAAAACTCACCTTTTTTATTTGATAGGCCAACATTTATGTGGTGAAATAAATTACTTAGAAACAAAAGCCTTTAAGAAGGGTAATTGTAAAAGTTAAATGGAATACATAGTTGAGAAAATAATGTTTCAATTAATTTTTTTTTTTTTTTAATTTTTTTTTTTTAAAAGGCTAATTCATCTTACTATGTATATAAGCATTCATTTTTAATTTTAAAGAACTTTCTTGATATTAATGATTTTGAAATAAGTTTAAACATATATAGATTATCTTAATATTGACTAAAATAGTTAATTTTATCTTTTCTTCAGAAAGGTTAAGTATTTTGTAGAAACTATTATTGACCAGAATACAAATAAGTTAGACTGCTTATTTTAATTAACTGATTCTGTAAAATAGTGGTTGTCCAATGAATAGCATTTTATTTTTTTATATTACACAAAATTTACATAAGATAAACAAAACAGAATAATTATTTTAATACCCCCCCTCCCCTAAATTTATTGCAAGACAGGCTTAAATTTATTTTAATGAAAGTGTTCCTGAAATAAAATTTAACTGCAATTTGAAAACTTTTAAGTATGATTGTGTTCTTATCTATGTTTGTAATGAATTTTAAATATTTTTTTCACTTGAAAGGAAAATTGTGTGCAGGACTTGTCATATAATTGATAAAATTTACTGAATAAAAAATTGGATATTATAAAAAGTTTGATATGTGTATGGAAAAACTTATAAAGAAGCTAGTTATAATTATTCAGCATGCATAAAAAGAGCCGTCCCATAAAGTTTTTGATAGTCTCAGTTATGACTAAATGAATAAAATGACTACAACAAATACAAACTCATATCCAAATAAGTTCAAAATAAATCTATTACCAAAATAGTAATTTAAGCTTATATTCATATAACTGTAAAACTAAGACCTTTTTTCAAAAAGGATTAAATGCATATAGTTAATATTATCTTGGAGATTTCTATTAATAGCAGTAATTGTAATTAAGAAACTACAAAATCATCATACAAAATTACATTTAAAATTATTGAAACAATAAGAAAAAACTTATATTATAAACACTCATATTGTTGTACTTAGAAATATAATAATACAACTATATGCAATATCATTAAAAGGATTGGTAAATATTTACTAGAATTGACTCTTGATTAACTAATACATACACTGACACAATATATCCATCACACCTAAATTGAACATTATCATTGAGAAGTTAAAGAGCTAAAGAGGAAGAAAATTCAATATTTGAATGAAAAGATCAATTATTTTATCTCCAAAGATATGTAGCCACAATACAGTCTGCAAAAAAATTAATTAAAAATTTTAGGTAGCATCAATCTCTTTTTCCACATTTACTTATGAAATGTCCTCCAATACTGGGACTTAAGATAGTATCTTTGAAATGCTAATACATTCTTCAGGAGACTCATAATTAGGGTGGCATTTTTTTTTGTCATTGTTTAGGATCTTTCTGCATCTTAATGTGCAATGAACAACTTTTCTAACTTCACGTTTAATGACAAAGAAATATTTCAATGTTATGGTCATAGGTTACTGATCAGAATTAAAAAGCAGAAACAGTTTTGACTTAGTGGCTCAAGATGATAAGAAAAAGATATTGCAACAGGACAACCTTTTCTCTTGGCTATTAATAGATATAACAATTTCACAATTATTTATTTTTTTCCAGTGAATGCCACAAAATAAATTATTGTAAATAGTAATGCTAACAAGCCAATGGATTTTGATTTTTTAAATTGACCATTATCTCTTTTCTAAAAAAAACTAACAGCAAAAAAATAAAATGTAAAGGAAAAATATTATCTATGATGCTATGAATGTCATCTGCAATAGTACTGAATTGAGAATAAACTACATAAATGTTAGAAGATTTACATTATAAAAAAGTCATTATGATCAACTTCCAATTAAGGCAGTAATAAATTCTGTATCAGAATCTAGATATTGCTTTTTTTATATATATATATATAGAATGAATAAATCATACATTGAATCTCTTTTCTTAGTAAATTAAAATTTGTACAAGAATACAATTGCTACAATCAGTATTATTAGTTGTCATTGCCAGAGCATGTGCAAAGTCAGATATCTTTGTCATGTTTTGTAAGGCTTAATTATTAGTTTAGTTCATACTTTTTTATTTGTATATATTTTTTAAAAATTATTCTGCCAATTTAGCCATAAACCAGACTTAAGTAATTTCCATCTTTACATAACTTTTTATGATTTTTGATAAAGTAAATTCATTTATGTTTTTATGTAAGATTTTTTTTTTTATGGTTTTAAAAATTTGTTTATAGTTTTTACCAGAAAGACGAAAAAAATACTTATACTGTATATAGTGCATAAATAAATAAAGTTTCCAGAAATGTGATTGGAGATAACACCACTTCAATTTGTTTATATTGCAGAATATTGTTTATGCTTTTTATGTGTGTAAGATTTTTTTTATGCATTTATTATAAAAATGTTGATTGTAGTTTTCCCTGAGAAAAATTATTTATACTTTTGAATTTTTACATCATATATTTTTGATTTTGTATTATATATATTTATTTAAATAATTGTGTGTTGGATTGGCACCTTTGCTGTAGGTTGTAGATCTGAAATGGATTATCCCTAAATAAATGTATTTCAATTTATGCTAGAATGGAGCAGATGCTATTTTATTGTTTGATATTTTTAATATTATATTAGACTGAAAGATTATAAAAGAAATATTTTGCAATTGATAATCTTTTTTTCATATATATGTATATTGTGTTTCTTCACTAGGAGAAGTAATCTATGTTTCTATTGAATACTGTAGAATAATGCCACATTAAAAAATGCAGATGAGTTTCATACTTTTGTTCTTCATCTGACAGAGCTTTGGATTGTAATTACACACAACATCCATTTATACTCTTCTATGTAAAGATAAATGGTTAAAAAGACTAAAGTAATGTTTAATCGATTTGCTCAAAATATGAAAATAAAGATTGATTATGAAGAATTAGAAGAAGTTAACAGTTACAAATACCTTGGTCAGATTATTAATACAGATGGAAACATAATGGAGGAAATTAATCATAGAATTAAACTTGTTTGGAGTGCTTTTGGTAGAAATAACTTGATACTAAAAGGAAATATGCCTATGTGTTTGAAAATGATGGTTTTTAACAAATGTGTTTTACCAGTTCTTACTTATGGATCTGGGACTTGGACACTTAATAGAAGAGCAATACAGAGACTTCGGACCACTCAAAGGAGTATGGAGAGATGTGTGTTGGGAGTAACAAGAAGAGATCGAAAACACAATGTATGGGTAAGACAACAAACAGGTGTTACTGACCTTATTGAAAAAATTAAAAGATTGAAATGGAGTTGGGCTGGACATATTGCTAGAAGAGATGATAATAGATGGACAATTGAAATTTTAAACTGGATTCCAAGAGATTGTAAAAGACCCAGAAAGAGACCACATGTGAGATGGATGGATGAAATAAGAAAATGTGCAGGGGTGTTGTGGAGAAGAGAAGCTAAAGATCGGAGAAGATGGATTAAACTTGGAGAGACCTTCATCCTGCAGTGGATTGATAATGGTTGATAATGATGATGATGATGATGATGTTATTCAAACTAATGATATCAGATTCAAGCATCCTAAGATTTTGTACCCAAGCTAACTTGCTTTCATATCTATACAGATCTAACATTAATTATACACATAGATATTTTAGTGATTTTAGATATCTATCAACTGCAAATACTTTTGTCTTTTTGGCAGAGTATGGTATATGCAAATAAATTATTATGTGACTTTTTTACTTTCATAATCTACATTAGGTATATATAATATTCTTTACTGTAATAAGTACCTCTGAAATAGAATAAATTGAAATGATCTGAATGTAGATGTTGAAAGTAAGCTGAAAAACTCGAAGATATTTGATTATAAAGTGTATTTCTTGTAAAAACTATAAAATATGAACAAATACGTATTTCTTTTGGATAAAAATATTATAATATATATATCATTATTAAGAAAATAAGTTTTATTAGATGATGCATTTTCTTTTTAAGTATATATAAGTCATATTTTCAATTAGCATTAAGCATGAAATTATATTACTTAATGAATTAAAGGATTTAAAGCTTTATATGTGAAGATATATTAGTTCGCAATTGCTGCAAGTATATAATATTGTGCTCAGAATCAAACGATCACAAAAGAAAAATAAAGGAGGCATTTTACATTAATGGATACATCCATGCTATTAATAGGAAAGATACTTGCTTCGAAATCTCGAAGAAATGGGCTACATAATACTAGCTTATTTGAATATTTGCATATATTTTACTATACATTTTAGGAAGGCTATGAATATGAGGCATGGATCCTCGAAAACATTAAGCTGATAAACTTTAATATTAATTTATATCTTCTTCTTTATTAACAATTGTAAATAAGTGTTTTTTGTTACATAATATTGAGAAGTAAAACTATATTTATTACATAATTATATATTGTAATTGTGAGGAAAAATCATTATTATTCATCCATATGTTTGTAAAAAATTATAGAGAGGGGAATATTTTTTAAAATACAAATAAGAAATTAAAAAAAAAAAGCTGATGTAGTGTAATTTAAATATACATATATTTAATATAAAATGCGAGAACACAAATCTAACATGTATGTTAAAATCTGTGAAGTTCTATTTTACTAATCAGGATAGATTATTATAACAAAGCCAGTAATAGTGTTGATTATTCATGATAATACTCTTTATGGTTTAGCATCAAAGTCAAGTGTTAAAAGATTTCTGGATGAATTTCCAACTGAGAAAAGTAAAAAGTTATACTCAGAATAATAATTTAAACAAAACTGTTCTGCTTAGCCTATAATAAACCTACAATAGAATTGAAATGATATAAGTATTAGGGATGCTAAGTAAAAAAACTTAAGAATAAAAGTTTTATTATAGTGCGCTGAGCAACTTTTGAAATCTTAATTCTGATATCATACTCATAGAATACTATAATAAAGCATTTATTCTTAAGTTTTTTTTACTCAGCATTCCTAGCACTTATATCAATTACAATTGTATAGGAAAAGTAAACCAACATAATATAGAATATAATGGAATTGCATAATCAAGCCAGAGATTTTGGCATTAATTGTGGTAGCATTGTTTGTCATTTATTTAATACAATTTAGTTTTAAATATAAGCCTGTAAAAAACATTATGTTAAAGGATATTAGGCAAGGGGAAACAATCATTATTATTCAGGACTGATTGGCCCCGTTGTAGTATGTCTTCTAACCTGCTTCCAGGAGAGTGTTTAATATTCATGCATAAGCATTTGAATGAATTTTAAAATGATTATATACACACACATTTAATAATCCTCCTGCAACATTGTCATTAGGTTTTTATTAAATCCTGTATATTGAGAAATTATTGTAGGTAACTAGAACCTATACAAAATTAGCGAATCAGAAATGTGCCTCAAAAATAATAAAACTACACTTTTTATAAAATATATTCATGAAAACTAATTTTTATCTAAGTGAATTTTAACTAAATAAAGATCTTGAATTCTAGAGAAATTATTTGACTTGAGTGATTTTTTTTTTATTTCATTAGATGTCCTGGTTTGATAGAATGGCAGGAATGAAAGCTAAACAAACGTCCATAGATTATTACTTTCTTATAATTTTTGATACTTGAATATTGTATGACTTCCTGAGCAATAAACTGTTTGGTTACTTATATTACTTTTTTAGGCATTATGTATGGTTTGGTGGAATGCTTGACAAAATGGTGCTAAGTTCCTGGATTGATTCTCTTTTGAGAAAAGTTTAAAACAAATATCAGTTTGGTCAATCGAATGAAACTATTAAGTTTAACCTGACAATTGGGTGTTGAAATGTCAGAATACCTCCCCAAGTAATCAACTCCAATGGTTTTATGTTATTAGATATAATTTAGAGTAGGAATTTAATTTACAATAAAAAACAAAAAACTGTCCAGATTTTATTTCTAAATCGTGTTTTCGTTTTCATCTGCTCATTTTATTCTAACTTTTTAATGCGTTGTTTTTATGTTTTAATAAAATGCTTAAACTATTAGAAGTATTTTTAATACTGATAGAAAAGGGGCTTTTTTTTTGTTTAAAAATTTCAAACCATCTGTAACCATGTTAATTTTATTTTGTAATAGTAAGATATTTTTTAAACTATTATGGAATTTTTAATACGAATAAGAAAATAATTTTTGAATAAAATAGTTTAATAATTTTTATTCATTTTAAATCAGATTAATTTTGATTGCAACTATGATAGAACAAATGTCTGTTATTTTATTTATTTACTAGATTCAAATACACTCGCATTATCCTCTCTTTGCGAGCTTATGAAAATGCAGTAATGGTAAAACTAATTAGAATAATAAAATAGAAAAAAAAAGGATTATTTCATAATCTTTTTAATTTAAACAATTAAGATTTTTTTAAATTTTAAACTCAGTTTTTTTTTTAAACATTCCAATGAATCGATTTTATGGTAGCAGTTTTTTTTCTTTTGCAAAGGTTCAAAAACTATATGTATTACACAAACTGCGCTGCAAGGCTCTAACGTTGTTAGACCAAAATCATGTACATGTGATAAGGGGAATGCCGGTATTTGTTATTATAGTAGAACAAAACTACATGATTGAAGTAGCTAATCCTATAAAATATTTGAAATGTCCCATAGCTATATTGTTTCAGCTGCATTCCCCCTTCAAATAAAGAATATCCTGATTTTCATGGGCTGCTAAAATTTAGGCTATTCTTTATTTAAAGGGGGAGTGTGGTTGAAACAAAATAGCTATGGGGCATTTCCAATATTTTATATAGACTTCAGTTAGTGTTATGCATTGTTTCTATATACTA
Organism: Epiperipatus broadwayi; assembly: GCA_028023455.1. Lineage (NCBI taxonomy): Eukaryota > Metazoa > Onychophora > Udeonychophora > Euonychophora > Peripatidae > Epiperipatus > Epiperipatus broadwayi. Next base: position 936,223 of record JAQFVV010000290.1, on the reverse strand, counting down.
TCTGTAGATATATTCATCAATTTAAAAAAAAATTATTCGCAAACACGTTTATATGTGCGTGTATGTACCGGTTTGTGTATGTGGAGAAAATCTAACGACTTTCAAAAATGTAAATTCACATTTACAAATAAGAAAGAACAAACATAAATATCCAGTTTGGGGGGGGGGGGAGTAATTTTGACTCACATTGCCTAATATTTTTTAAAATCAGGATTCTCTTTGGTGCTATTATTTTCTTTATGACAAATTTTTATTTTTATGTAGCAACATTTTAAAACTAGTGATTAAATATTAAGTCTTTTTCATCCCCCCCTTTTTTTTGTAGTAGCTTAAGTAGTATTAGATATTTTTTGTCTGCTTTCTCTTTTGATATTTATCCACGTGCTTTTAATGTCATCAGTTGAAATATGGTTTTTTAGTTTACATTTAACTTATCTGTATAGAAAGTGAAAGAAAAATTTAATCTAGTTATTAATAAACGAAGAATAAGAAATGTGAAGCTGAATTTGTTTGTTTTCATTATATAATCATAAACAATTTAAACAAAACAAAAATAAATTCTATTAAGTTTAATGGAATATTTTATTACTTTTTTTTATTATTATATATATTACTAATTGCATCTTTGTAAAACATTCTTCTTAAAAAATATCTTAATATTATATATCAAACAAAATCATATTTGATTCGTATATTACAGCATTAACTTGGATAGTAAGTAGAAAAAGAGAAGTAAAGGTGGTTGCAAATCCAGTACTTCTTACTGAAAAAGATCAAACTTGGTACCCACATTCGATTTTATGTTTTTAGCTACTGCATGAAAATAATGAAACCATATTGGAATAATTCATTGATTAATTAAAGTTTCTTTCTATTTTGAAAAAATGATTACTCTTGTAATAGTACATAATATTGACTTACAAATTAATTTATAAATTAAATGTAATATAACTTCAAATCTCTTATTATTTATAATTGATATATTGTATTGGATTACTTATGTATTAATCCAACGATGAAATTTTACTTATGATTTCCAAATATTTGATAGTATGTTTTATTTAATTAATTAAGTAAATTTAACTTTCAAAGATAAGTTGTTGAAGATCTCTAGTATATCTATTATACATTCTTTATTAACTTCTAGCTATCACTAATCTACTTATGCTTTAAATATAGCCATCTTTTGCCATGTAAATAAATTGACATTAATACAAAAAATGTTGTTATTTACAACATTGTTAAGGTACTTTAGTATTATTCTTGCTATGATGTATTATTCTGGTAATATTTTCATCCAGTACTATTTATTCAAAGTTTCTATTCATGATGTCATGGCAGCCAAATTCTGGAACGACTAATGCATGTCGACTTTTTATCTATATACACACCATGAAGTTGTAAAACATGCTGATCTGGGAGATTTTGTGCTATCAGTGATTTTCACTTACTAACTACTGATTTTGTGTTATCACTGTGATTTTCAGTTTTACCGATTTTGTGCTATGTCCTATCACTGTGATTTTTTGATTTTTACTTTTACTGATATTCTTCTATTATGTTAAGAAAATGAGTATTAAAATTTAGCAGTTACCTGCTACAGAAGAAGAAACAATAAAATTCTTTTAGAAATATGGACTCCTGCCATTAAAAAAATTGTTTGGAGATAATTAAAGAAGATTCATTCTTTTCCATTTTGGAAGATATTACACTTTTCAGTCCACCATAGTGACTTTTTAAAAAAATACATTATAAATGTCTCGTATCATTTGTAAGTAATACTGTTTTTTTTTTTTTTAAATTGAAAAATACATTTAGAAATAAAATTTGTTATATTTGTGGTTTTTTATTTGCTAAATATTTATATACATTTTCAAGTAAAACTTTTTATTAAACTTACAGTTTACCATTTTTAGATAAACGTACAATTTTATCTTACAGTTTGCCTTTTTTTAGACTTAAAAAATCACATGGTTTCGACAAAATGTCTTTTTTTTCTTTTTCCATAACGAATGTATGTCTCCATTATTTGTCATATTACATGTGGTATGATGTATTATTCCCAGTGACACCTCCATAGAATCTATGGACAAAATTTTACCAATTAAGTTTGTCTGCATATTTCTTGGAGACATTATTTTAAACATATCACAAACATAGAGTAATACATGATAGCAGGAATAATATCAAAATCCCAATAAATTCTATCAAATATTTAGCAATATTTGTTTCAAATGGTATTTTATTCTTATTATTTGTCTTTAGGATCAATTGTAAGTGTTGACTTTTATGAAAATAATATCAAAAGTCAAAATAAAAATTATCAGCTATAAGTTTTTGTTATTTTTCATAAAATAGGTTAAATACAAATTACAATAAAATTAATAAAACTATTCAAAATAAAAATAATGAACTGGTTTTGTAAAGCAACAAATAAAAAGAAGAATAAAATAATATATATATATATTCATTATTGGTAATAAACTGAGTGAGTGTCCTAAAGAATGACTAGAAAAAGGTCCTGCTTACCATTGTTTAAAAGCATCAACTAAATTGTAAAAGCTTTAAATGTAGAAGGCCGATTATATCAGTACATATAAGATTTACTTTCGATTTCTTTAAACAAAGGAAGTAAATCACCCTTCTCCAGACTAGAATTAAAAGCACTCTAATCAAGAATAGAATGAATCGCCTATTCTTGGAGCTCTGATGTGTATAAGCCTACTTTTTTGACAATTTAATTTTAATTTAAAGTTTAGTTTTTTTTTTTTTTGCAAAAAGTTAAAAAAAAATTGGAATGCTATAAATGAAGGACGTAAAAAGTTTATTTTTAGATTAAAAAGTAAGGACAAAAAAAAATTAATATAGAGTGTGAATATGTTTTATTTATAGATTTCATTTTCTGTTTGATTTTATTAAAAAATTTACCTACCTATTAATATCTGAAATGAATCAATTAGATTAGCTATTATGGTTTCTCTAGCTTCACATTATGTTTAAAAGCATCAACTAAATGTAAAATCAAATATAGATTTCTGAATATATCTATCAGTATCTCAAACTAGGAATAGATGATTCTGAAATAAATAGAGTTAATTAGTGTTCCTAAAGCAAGTCTTAATGTTATTTTCTTTGATTTAATTATCTTCATCAGTCATAAACTGTAGTACAAAGGCTTTTGCAATTTTCTTCACAATATCTTATTTTGCAAGCTCTATATATAATATCTATTCTATCATGATTAATTTTTGGATATGTTTATCCCATTTAAATTCATCTTTTTTTAATACTCATCTCATTACATGATAATTATTCAATATTTCTTTTTGATCTTTTGCTATATTTTCTATATAATTTAATTAAGTTTCATAATTTCATGTAAATTATTTCTTAAATTTTTTGAAATCACTTTGAATTTGATATTAAGAAATTGGTAAACAATGGAAAATTACCACAAAACTTAAATGATATTCCATGACATATCATTCTGTTGTTTAGCTATTTGAACTTGCCTTCAGGTAAATGAACACATTTTTACAATAACACTGCTGATATAGTTTGAATTTAAATTATCTTTTTTGTTGTTTTAGTTATTCTCACGTTTTCTATCATGTGTGATATTAAAAGTCAGTATTTACAACTGTAAGTGAAAATAAATCAATTGAATTTTCCTCTTTCTTCGGCTTAAAGGTTGTAATTTAGTTTAGTTTTTTTTTTTTCAAATTTAGTATTAAGCCTGCCATATGCACTATTTTCATTATTCTTTTTCAAGAATAAAAGTAAAACCCTTTAAATAGGCTTCTGCATAGCAAATGTATCTCAGAGAGCAGTGAAGAACCCATTACTCATCATTCTTATCAATCGCTTAGTGGAGGATTTTGATAATTTTCTACTCTTCTTATTGTTTTCTAGTTAAAAATAGTTTATGTCCATTTATTGGCCAATATTGGATTGGATATGGATGACTATCTGAAAGAAAAATCCTAAGTAGATTTAAACAGATATATTACATCATAAGTATATTATTATGTAGGAGATAAGTTTTGCTAATGATCAAAATTTTTTTGTTTTAATTTTAAAAAAAATCTGGATACTTGAGATAGATGTAATAATTTCACTAACCACTAGCAAGACTCATATATTCTACACTGAAGTGATCCAATGCCATTCAAACACTCATGGAAAGTAAAATTCTTAAAATTCATAGTAATAGTTTGCAACACTTTACTAATGAAATGAGGGTAACATTTAATAATTCAGATCTATAAGATGTTGAGCACTGACAGAACATAATGTTTAAATCTATTATGATGTGAAAAAACAAAGAGGGAAAAATTGCATTAGATATTCTCAGGAATTTTTCTTTTAGTAATGATTGAATTATCAAAAGTGATAAACTAATTCTAAAAGACTCGGAGAGATCTTACATTTAGATGGTAGAATGTAGTACTATGATAGGGTGATTAACAATTATTGCTTTTATTTTTTATCCCCTTAAACACATCTTATTCTGGCATAAGTTTTAATTAGCTTTGATAATTGTTATTCTTACAGAATATTTGAAGATACACATATATATATATATATGTAAGTTTACAATTGCACATTTAAATATTACTATATTGGAGTTATGTACATTTTTTTTTTTATGGCAGTGAGTACCTTTGATATGCCTGAACTGATTTTGAGTTGAAAATGTGTGAAAATTATGAAACTTGAGAATCAAGTTGTTGATAATGAAATAAATTTATATTTAATTTCTATGTTCTCAAAAATTCTTCATATTGTTGCCAGCTATATTTATGCAATTTTGATAGAACTGCAGCATTCAGATATTTCTATATACACACACATTTGAAGCTGTAACATTTACACAACTGGAAATGATTATGATTATTAAAATTAGTCAGTAGCACTAAAGAATTAAAATAATTAAGGGTAAATAATATTTTTTCCTTCATTTTTTCTATTTGTTATAATTAAATAATTTTTTAAAATAATTATTAATTTTTAAAATTTTATGCGAGTTTTAATAAGAAAGTACATTAGGTTTCATAGATAAATATTTTTGCATTTTTATTTTCAGTAATAAATACTTAACTAGCTTCATGTATTTTTAAAAACATTGAGATGTTATTAAATATTGCAGAACTATAAACATGTAAATATATTTCAAAATAATTCTGAAAAAAAAAAAAGGAAGGTATAGTTTATACACATATGCAGAAATTGTATTTGACTTACTTGTAAGACTTTGGTTTAAATTCATTGTTGCAATAAGAAATCATATTAGCATGCTATTATATAAATTTCTGTTTCAGCATTGTTGGAATTTAGTACCAATTAAAATATGCTTGCTAGTCAGAAAAAGTTTCTAGTTCAGTTTCTGATTGTAGAAGGTAGGTAAAAAATCCTGGACAGAGAAACTATCAATTTTTTTTATTGAATATTTTTTGATCATACAACTGCCTATATATCTGTATAAAATATACATTATAAATTGATAAATGTATTTAATAAATATTTATAAATTTATTTAAACGCACATTGATTACATAAGTAATATTTACTAAGGCTGTAAACCTCAAGAATATGCGTGTGAAAATGCGAAGGTAGGGACTTTGTGGTTAAGACATGTAGAGGTCCCTACCTTTGCATTTTCACACGCATATTCTTGAGGTTTACAGCCTTAGTAAATATTAACAAATATTGTAACAAATTATATTGTTCAGATTTATGTCACATTCTCTTCAAACATATAAAAATTTTAAGCAATCACTCAGTGCAAAATATTCCTAATCATTTTTTTTTTTTTCAATCTCCAAAATCAAATTGGTTGTAATTATGATATATAAATAGAAAAGTCTGATTATAATTTCTGTGATGTTCAGGTATTTCAAGTCTTTTTGTTGCTTCTTGTGAAGTACATATATAATGAAAGAGATGTCTCAAAGATTTTAAACTATGTAATAGTTTTAGATTGTTACAAACTTGAATATGTATTTTACAAATCTGAAATATTTGATTGGTTATATAAATAGAGGGATGCAAAGTCTGCTTCCATAGAGAAATAACTTGTATATGATACTTTATTGTAAATAATTACAGTAAATGTTTGTTAATGGATATCAACTTCAAATCATTTTTGAACACTCAATCATTCCCATTTTTTTGAAACTTAGAATTTTTCAATGGTAGCATATTATATTGGATGCATGCATGAAGGTTTGCCATTTCTTTGTATAATGCTTTTTATGCATTCATATATTGTTAGTTCAGAATCTATACTACATATATTGCTTTCAAATGAGTGAATTATTGCTTTCAAATGAGTGAATTATTGGAAATTAAAAATATCAAACTTGATTTGTTTATTTGTTGGATTGGGCATATGAAATGAAATAGCGAAAGATTTACCTAAAAAAAAAATATATAGTCTTTCTGGGAGAAATAGCTGGTGTATATATATGTTAATAGAATATCTAAAATACATTCTAGAGAAGAACAAGGTTAATCACTTCGAGAGATTATAACTGGATAGAATACAACAGACAGCTGCAACTAGACAAGTCCTTGAAGATTTTAAAATAATATTTTGCTAAAGTTAAAAAACAACAGCATCACAAAATGTTAATAAAACTTCCAAATCTGTATGTTTTGGGATTCAAGAATTAGTTTGTATAGTCATCATAAAATTTAGTTATAATTTTTTTGTTATTCTTTCTGAGCTAAAGTGACTATACTTAATTACAAGGAAATGCTAATGGCAATAATGATGATCTGTTTCTTTTAAATAAATAATTAAAACAAAACACAATCATATAATAAAATTCAGTATCTATTTAATAAGTTATCAATTTAAAAAATGAATAATTTGATTTTTTTGAAGATATTAGAATTCACCAGCAAATTCATACTAATTGGTTTTGTATTTTGAACTTGCTGCTATATATATATGCGCGCACACTCTATGCTATAGAATAATTCTCATTCCATTACTAGAAAAGTTATCAAAAAAATTTTAAATAGCAAATATGCACTAAACTTATTATTTTTATTAATATGTTATTGTTTTGCTTTTAAAATACTTTATAAAATTACATGTATTTATATTTGAGAATAAGTGAATATATACTTATTATTTTTTATATTATAACTAATATGGGATATATTTAAAAACATTTTTTTGCTTACTTAGTTTAATTATTTCTAATTAGCCAATTAAAGTATGATGTTTATAACTATTCTTTTTATCATAAGCACTATATTTAGATGATATTTAGTTAATACAAAATTATTATACCCAAGTTCTTAATATAGAGCAGTGGTCTTCAACCACCGGTTCGCGGCCATAGAAGTTTTTTGCTCGCCCGTGATAGACTGGCAAGAAAGTTTTAACAACAAAATAATAAGATTTTAAACTTTTAATTAATATAAACAATTTTTATTTATTTTTTTCATCTGCACTTTTACCTGATTAAAAAAAAAGAAACAGAACAAAATGTAATCAGTCATACATAAATTAATTTGTTTTTCTAGTTATCACAGATGTTTATGGGGGGGGGGGGATAGAATTAAATTTTTTATTACTTTTCTAAAAAAATTCAAAATTAAAAAAAAAAAGAAGTTTTTTATTATACAAACTCCATATATATATAAAACTTCATCTAAGGCTAAGCTGTTTACATCTTTAAGAAAATTTATCTATAGACTTCTGCTGGTCCATGAAACCTTATCCTTATTTTTGCCGGTCTGCAAAACCTTATCCTTATTTTTACCAGTCCGCAGGTGTGAAAAGGTTGAAGACCACTGATATAGAGGAAAAGCATGGATGTTATATACAGATAAAAATAGTGATATACTAAAAAGAAAATTATGCTTAGAATGTTTCATGGTTCAAATGTTGAGCATATAATGCTAAAAAGCACCAAAGTAGTGGGGGTACTTAATTAAAAGCTGTTCCATTATAGTGATTTATCATTAAGCAACTTTTCAATATTAATACAAGTCACTAGTGTAATTGATTATAATAGCTATATAATAATCATAAATGATGTCAAAATTGTGTAAAAGAACATAATAAAATAGTTTGTAGAACAGAGGTGATGATAAAACAAAATCTGTCTGATTTGAAGACAGCTGTCATGTTCTGCCTGTCTTTTTTGTATTTGAACTCTCTTAATCTTCCAGGCAACTGACATTTTTTTGGTATATTTATGTTTGTCATAAGATTTTTATTTATATAGTATTTATTTTTTGGTATAAAAAATTATACCCAAAAAGTTTTCAAATAATAATGATTAGTCATATAATAGTACAGATATATATAAGCATGTGATTTATAAAATTTGTATAGAATCCAAAAACTGATTGATTTAAGATCTATATGGGAAATTTTATCAAGAAATTAAAAAAAAAAGAGAAGAATCATTTACTTATTCATTACATTTTAAAAGTCTTTTATTAAATAATTTTTTTAAATGATAAAGTAGATTTCATAATATCTTAATAATATCAGAGTTGCATGTTAACTTTATTGCATGTCTTGTCATTTTAATCAAATGGTTATGTACATTTGTTAAAATATAATGTTAATTGAAATAAGCATTCAGGAATAAAGTAATCTCAACAATTCATACAAAAGAAATGAATACCTTTAAATTAAAAAAGCTCTTATCACTAGTAAAAATAGTATGTATTATTAGTTATTGCAGAGTTAATATTATTTACGATTAAACAAATCATCATCATTATCAGTTTCAATCATTATTAAACTATCGCAATTTGAAACTCTCTCCAGGTTTAATCACATTTCTGTGATCCATAGCTTTTAGCTTGTTGTTTTACATCACTTTAGCAAATAGTGTTATCTCATCCATCCAATCTGATGCATCTTTCTAGGCCTTTTAAATATCTTGAGATCTATTTTAAGAATATCAGCTTTCTTTCTGTTGTTTTCTGACACTAAGATCTGATGAATTTTCTTTCAACTTCTTAGTTTTTTTAATGATGAGAGTAATACTTGTTTATTTTTACATCTACATATTTTACTTTTGATCTCTCATTGTTATTCCTGACATATATATTTTCCTAATTCAGTATGTAATCTGAAATCTCTTTAAGTGCCTGAGAATAATATCTATCTGTAAGAAATGGTAAAACATATTTATTAAAATCTTTCTTTTTAAACACATGGAGATTTTTACTTTTAATGTTAATCTATTTTTATCAAAAACCCTCCATCTAAGTTTAATTCTATGATTAAGTTTAATCAGTATGTTTCATTCAAGGAATGAATTTGTTGTTAACTTCTATTTACTATCAGTTTTAATTTTATTGAAAAGTTTTAAACATTGAAATTTTTAGCATTTATGTTGTTTTATTTTCATTGGATGGCTCTTTTAACATTGCTTGAAGCTTTGAGGCATTATCTAGAAAATGTAGTTGACTTAAGTAATTTTCATTTATTTTTCCCACTTGAATCCCAAAATATTTTTCATAAAGTTGCTATAAAAAGTTTTGGAGATATGGAATCACTCTAACATAGATCCTTATCTTTTTTGGGGGCACCATATAATCTAATTATTGCTGTTGCATTTTGATAAAATCTTTTTTAAAATTTGACAGTGTTCAGATTCTAAATACTGATATTCCAAAACTTTAATCATCATAAAAATGCTTATAAATCCAAGACAAAGCAACAACTCATTTTCATTGATTCTTTATATATATATTTTAAAAACTTGGATGAAATCTATTACAGTATAACTATTTAAATCTATATTACTTTTTTGGTTGATTTGAATCTAAACTTTGCTATTGGTGAACTATAATGATCTTAGTAAAGATATATGAAACTGATGGAGGATTTATAAATCTACAATTTTTATTACTTTCTTAATTAGCACCACAATTACTGCATTTTTGATATTTGGTATACAACTTTACAAACATTTTTTTTTATATCTTCATCTACTTCCTTTAAGATATCAATATTTCTATCATTTTCTGATGTTTTTCCCATTCTTCATAGATTAAATGCCCTACGTAGTTTGGCACAGTAGTAGAGCATCTGTCTTGGAATTGGGAGGTCTCAGGATTGATTCTGGTGCTCACACTCCAGTCACTCAAAACTTCTTATCAACTCTTGAACAATAAAGTCATTAGCCTTTTTTGCCCTGTACAGTTTGGCACAATGGTAGAACATCCAACTTGAGATTGGGAGTCCCAGGATCAATTTGTTTGCTCACAGGTCTGGTGTTCAAACTTCTTATGAACTCCTGAGCAATAAAGCCATTGACCTTTTTTTTTTTGTAAATTAAATTATCTTGTGCCTTCATTTAAAGGATTTGGTACTTCAAAATATGTTATTATAGTTGTAAGGATTACTTAAACTGATAAATGTATGTGTATATTTTGTGAAGGGTCTTTGGTGTATAGTGGCAGTGCATCTGCTTGCCATATATAATGCAGACGATAAAATTTTTTTAGATTCCAATGAGAATTAAAATATTTTTTCATATAGTTATATTCATCGTAAATGATATGTAGATATTATTAACTAGAAGATAAAACAAGAATTGAAAACCTTTTAAACTCCTACTACATTGCAATTAGCAAATCTGATAAATTGTATTTTTTTTTACTGTTTCTCCATTTACCAGAGTCCATGTTTTTTATTAAATTATTACAGCTTTGGTATTGCATATACTGTATTACTAAAGTCTTTTAACTGGCTATGCAAATTGTCTAATATAAAGAGGAGTAATTTAAGTATCATTAATGTGCTGATACCAATAAAGGTGTCTGTTTTTCTTTTGTTTATTACATCTGTTGTAAAGTTTAAAAGCCAAGTGTTCTACATAGTTCATTAAATGCATTAAAGTAGCTAAAATGAAGTGAAATTTATGGTTATGGTTAATTAGTTATAAACCCATACTTATGAATGAATTGTATTTATCTTTTATCTTTTAAGTTTTGATGACAATTTTGTTTCCAAAAAGATAATTCCATAAATAACTATTTGTTATAAGTCATGAGCTCATTTTAATTTTAAAAATATTATTAGAAAGTTGGGTTTTGAAGAAAAATTAGTAGTCTATCAACTGTCAATTGCCATACTATGTTAATAGACTGGTTCTCATCTGACAAGCAATAATAGACCCAGTTAGTAATTGGATGGATGACTATCTGGTAAACCTGATGCTGAAAGTCAATCTGCTTTGTGTAGTTTAACGCTATGGTAAGATAGAGACCTATAAAATTGAAGATTCATTAATAGCAGTTCAGTTCTATCACTTTCTGTATTCAAGTGCCATATGATCTGACAAATCATTCAGTTATTTTATTTACTCATTTAACAAATAGATATGTGAGGGTACTATGGTTCATTGCTTCTTTTAAGTTTAATTCTATTATCTTAGAATTATTTTATTAAGATTCAAAAACTTTTACCATTATACTAAGTATCATCTTAATTTATTTTTTGTATAGTATAGAATATAGAAATTTCTTCAAATCTAAACATTGTGATTAAGGCCTTTGTCTGGAAGTAAGATAATATGTTCTCAAGTAGATTTATATTTAGTTCAGTGCCCAGTAGTTGTTTTAATACTCACTAATCTTAGGTTTTTGTAAGTTGCTTTCTCCCACAAATAATTAAAAATTTTAAATATTATCCTTTTGGAAATATATTGAAAGCTATTAAAGAGTGTGTTATTTATAACATGATGTATAATTGTAAACAATTAGGTTTTATTGATAAGATATCTAATATTATCTTTAGTCTCATTGGTCTAAACTTTTTTAATCACAAAGATTTTGCAATTTAGTAGATATAATATATGCCTGCTAGGTGCACTTTCTAGAGTTTTAATCTGAGTTGGTGAACCTCATAATTTTATTTTTGTGGTTTTGATTTAGAAGACCAGTAATTTTGTGAGGAATGATAAACCATATCTCTCACTGTCCCATTAGTATTATAATTAAATGAAAATATATTTCTAGGGAATATATTCCAATTTTTCAAAATAAAGAGAATAGATAAGATTACAATAATTATTGTGAAATATTTTTATTCATTATGAGAAAAATATTTTCAAAAATTTTATTGAATAGATTGAATCAAATCTTGAATAAATGATTATAACATATGGATTGGTTTTAGAGGATCAAGAAGCACTATAGACTTGATTTATGTTACAGGCAGATGTAAAATAAATGTTGGAAACAAAGAAATAATTTATATACTGTTTTTATTGATTTGGTCAAGATATTTGATTCAATTAGTCAAACAGATCTGTGGAACATTTTGAAATTAGTTGACTGCCCACATCATTTATATTATATTGTTTCTATGTGATAGAATGAGAAGAAAGAAGCATAGATGGAAAATTTTAGATATATGAAATGAAAATTGGTATTAAAACAAAGATATGAATTAGCTCCAACTATTTTTATGACAGTTTCTTTGGAAATGTTTATAGGCAGGTTCATGAATCAGGGATCAAGATGTGAAACAGATTTGATGGTGAAATTTTTAATTTGAATCTATTAAAAGCAAAAATAAGAACTTCTTGGCTTTGGATTCATAGTATGCCAATTATTGAGTCTTTCTTACCAATTTAAAATGCATTCTATGGAATGTAGTTAATGTTTAACTTTGATTTAGTAATTAATGATTTAAAAAAAATTAAATCCTTTATCACCCAGTGACTATATAAAAATCTTCAGCAACTTTTAGTCTGAATGGTTATTTCTTGAATATATGAATTAATTTAAACAGATTCCAATGTGCTGTTGCTACTTTTTATACATTAAAAGATAGGTTATTTTATTACAATGAAATAACTAATATAAGCAAATTAGTTATATATAGGCTGTTATTTTATTTAATTTATTGCATCAAATTGAGACTTGGTGTTTTTATCTACTAAACATACAATTATTAGAAAAATTTCGTTTAAGAATAATCTGTAAAATTCTAAAAATACAATGGCAAAATTATAAGATAATTAGCTGATCTTTCTGAATATGATATACAATCCACTATTGAAAATCACACTTTCATTGGATTGGACATATGAAATGAATGAGGTAAACTAGATTTCCTTAAAAAAAAAGACATTTTATGGTGAACTTGAATATGATTTTTACAAGAGAAGCAGGCTTCCCTTAGAGTATCTCAAAGAGACTCTTTAATAAGTGCAATTTTTATGGGGAAATTATGGCAGAGGAGTGAATGCAATGGAAAATTACAATTAAATAACAAATCAAAGTCTTTTTGAAATAGAATAGTGAATCAGTGCATTTTATATTTTGACTATATTATGATTTACTGATTGTTTTTGGATCATAGTATACTGTTATATAATTGCAAATTTATTGTGTGTGCCTAATATTTTGCATGTGAATGCACTATGAGTATGCTTTTAAATGAGAAATGTGATGTATTAGTTAACAATAAATGTGTAATTATTGTATACACATTCGGGGAATATTGAGGATATAAATAAAATTAAACAAAAAAATTTTAATTTGAAATAAATGATGATTATATTTAAAAAGGATTATTTTGCTAAATAAGTTATTTATTGTAGTTCTTTTCGAAACTTACAATAATGTAGATTTAAAATTATTTTTTTGCATTGGTGATGATCGTGTGCATATGAAGTTGTTATATTTCAGTTAAAAAATTTAATTAGCATTTTTTGATTGCTTTTTACATTATGTTTAAATTGATACATTTAAAAATTTCAAATTCTGTACTTTTCCTTTTATATAATCAATATAAACGCTTATTCTCAAGAAATTAATTATACAGATCTTTTAATTAGAATAATTTTGCTATCTCTAAAATAATTATATGAAAAACTATTAATGAATTAGGTAACTTAATTACAATGAAACACCTGTAGTTATTGTCAAATGCATTTCCTTTAATTAATCTAATTATTTTCAGTGTCATTAATTTTGTAGGAGTTTATTTATTTTTCAAGTTTCCTTGTTTCATTTAATCTGATAATATGTTGTTATTGCTTATTTCCAGGCAGTTATCTCTCTAAGGAGTTAATAGAAACTTATTGGGAGATTTGAATTGTTTGTTTAATTAGAAATATTTCAGTCAGGTTATGACCTGAATATTATAGTTAGGTCAAGCCATCAGAGAATGAGATGAGATTGAATAATGTAGTGGGAAGGAATAACTTAAGATTTGTAAAACTTCTATTTAAATTGCATACAAATATCTTTGATAATATTATGATTAATTATATATATATTATTAGATTTACTTATAATATTGTTTGTAATAAGTTATTGTTAAAAGTATGTTTCCTAAATTTTAAAATAAAAAAAAAGCTTATTTTTTAATTTTTTGATGAAGTTTTAATTATTGATTTTAAAATTAAATTATAGTATTTTTACACTATTTGAAATTTTATTGATGATGAAAAAGTGTCTGTTCCAATATCCTGCCTTTTCTTTTAATAACAATCATTAAACGCTTTTATTTAACTTAAGACTTGTTTAGGTCAAATCTTATAACTGATTTTTAATCTTTTACCAAATAGATTTTGTTCACATTTTATACACATGTTTGGTTTTGATAACTGCAATATTTCAGGGTTGTCCAACTTAACAGTTTTGGCAAGATGTATTTCAAACTGCATTCAAATTGGTTCAGTAAGTTTTGAGTCATGCACAATAAATGCCATTTTTAAAGCAGACATTATTATTTAACTTGAGGAATAAATTTTAGAGGCATTTACAGTTAATTAAAATTGTAAGAAAAAAAAAGAAGGATGAAGTTTTAATGTCCTTTGGATTGCTTGCATTTTTCGGTCTTAATAAAAACAAAAATCTTCTAATCAATTTTTAACCTATTTCTACCAAACTGATTTTTTTTAAAAATTTTATAAATGTGTTTAATATTGATAACAATGCAATATTTAAGGACTGTCCAGTCTAACGATGTTGGCAGACTACAAATTTAATTTCAAATACTGGAAATACTATAACATTTTTTGGATTCTCACTTTTTTAAATTTGAATGTAAATAATTTTCATATTTTATGATAAATGATTTTGAAAAATTGAAATGATATAGACAGTGTTCTTAATGGTAACCATTTGCAAACTATTCAAAAATTAAAAAGTAATCTTATTTCATTGGTAACTGATGCTGATGCATTAAAAGCAACAAATATATATATATTAACTAGAATTTTCATTGTTATATATAAATTAAAATAAACATAAGGTGCATTTGTAGATTACCTTAATCAGTAATAGAATATTTAGTTAGATCATAAATGCTCTAAAAAAATTTCAAGTTAATTAATTTATGAATGCTCAACATTTTTATTTAAAGTCACATCTAACAACCAAATTGCAGTTCAAGAAAAAAAATTAAAAAATATTTTTCATATATATTAGTTAATGATTCATCTTTAAATGATTTGAAAAAAAAATGGAATAAAATTTTGTACATCTGTTTATTAGGAAATAAACCTTTATTGATAATAAATTTGTTAATTGTAGAGCGTCTGCTATTCAATGAGTTTATTTTATTAATGAAAATACATTGTTTTTTTTTTTTAAATTTACTCTTTATAAAAATGTTACAAATAATCAAATGACTTAATTGCTCAGGAATTCATGAATGGATATTTGGACTGATATTCCATGTATCTTGAACTCCAGACTACCGAGCTGCCATTGCACTGAATTACAAAAAGTTTTAATGAAGTTTTAGAAGTAGTTCTTATCTTTATATAAAATATTTGTCTAATGCAAACTTTTAAATAGATATATTAAACTTTTTCTAAAGTACTTTTGATTTTTTAAAAAAAAAACAATATATATATATTTGATGTAAATTTATCTTATCCGTCTCTGAATATGCACATTATAATGAATAAATTCTAAGCAAGGAGTTCTCAATGGAGTCTGCCTATGTATTGATATAAAGATGTGAGTTCGGTAGCTCTACTATTGGATATGAGGACACATTAAATTTTTTTTAAAACTAAATACATGATTGTCAGATATGCTTAAAAAAAATTGAATTATATCGAGACAATAAACCTTATTCATTCATAAATTCAAAAATGTTCTGACAAGATGCCATAATGAAAGGAATAATAAACAGTTTTACACATTACTGTAACCGTACTTGACTATGTACCACATGATTTCAATATTTTATTTTTTTTTTGCATTAAAAAGTGATTGCTATTATTTTTGCTCACATAATTGAAGCAAATGTTGGTTTGGTCCTTAGATTCAATAGTTATAAAAACTCAAATGTGAATATGAAGAATACTCTCAAACCAAATCATAAGATATAGACTTTCCTTCTTATTAAAATTATATACAAATGCTGCAGTAGTAAATTAAATAGATTTACATAGTTTCTAATATTTCATAATTTTAACAGATAGTAAATCAAAAGATTTCCTGGGTGTTAATAGATGGAATAAAGTGATTAATGGAATGACTTCATGCTCTCATCCCAAGATGCTTTAGATTGACCTATATAAATGAATTTAGGTACAAAGACAAGACAGTTATTCTTATTTTTTCTAAATCTTTATTTTGTACTTTGGTTTGAGAATATTTTTTATACTTAACAAAACAAGTTGAGGTATTAAAACAACATTATAGTGCATGCATATAGGATGTACTTCCTTTCTGATTAAAATTACATATAAATATTGCTCTAGTAAATTAAATAGAATTACAAAATTAATATTTTAAATACAAGTATGTTGTCTGTGTTAATGTAATTAAAGGTTTTGAACTCAGACTTTCAAGCTCCTTATAGCTATCCACTCCATTCTATACAACTGATATATATGACCACATCATGTGAAAAAAAAAAGATTTCTGATATATGTATTTCTTGCTATATCAGCAGTCTTCAATTGATACAGATCATAATCACCCACATATGCTTGTTTATATTAAGATTTCAAATCTTCAAATCAAATCTTAGTGAACAAACTTCAATTTTCTCCACCCACCAACTAACTCTTCAACCATCCATATCATTGAAAATTTGATGATGGAATGCTCAAAGCTCTTGTTGAAGCCAATATTATAGTCATACCCATGTTGACTTTGTCACTCTGACCCCTCATATATATGAACTTAATTTATCTATTCAAATACACAGAAGAGGGATTGGCAGAATACAGCCTGAATATGCAATATTTTAAATATAAGTATGTTGACTATGCTGAACTTAATATAATTATAAGGGGTTTGAACTTAGACTTTCAAACTTCCTACAGCTATCCACTCCATCCTATATAAGTAATATATATGACCACATGTGAAAAAGATAAATGATTTTCAATATACATATTTTATGTTGAATCAATATTTATCAGTTGGTCCAGATCTTCCCACACATTTATAATCAGTGCTCAGTTTATATTAAGATAGCAAATCTTCCAACTTTAATAGACAGGCTTCATTCTTCTCCACCCTCCAACTCTTCAGCCATCTGTTAAAATCTGAAGCTGGAATGCTCAAAGCCCTTGTTGATGCCAATGTTACTGTTTTATCCATATTGACTTTCATGAAATGTGTATATTGGAGATCATTTATCTTTTTTACATGTATGTGGTCATGTGTATCAATTGTGTAGAATGGAGTGGATAGCTGTAGGGAGCTTGAAAATCTGAGTTTAAATCCTGTCTAATTACATTAAATTCAGCATAGACAACATACTTGTATTTAAACCCTGTATTCTCTCCATCCCTCTTCTGTGTATTTGAATAGACATATTAAGGTCTTATACATGAGGGGTCACAGTAACTTAAAATCAACATAAGCATGATAATAGATTGGCATCAACAAGGGCTTTGAGCATTGTATTATCAAATTTTCAATGATATGGATAGCTGAAAAATTGGAAGATGGAGAAAATTATGAAGATTTGCTATTTTAATATAAATTGAGCGCTGATTATATATATATTTGGGACATGGTGATCTGGACCAATCTTTTTCACATATTTGTGATCATGTGTAGGATGAGTATATCGGAAATTAAGTAAAAGTAATTTGCTTTATATTTGGTAATATTTAAGATCTAAAATGGGTTTCAAATAGTATTATAAATTTGTTTGAATATTATTAAACAAATAATATTTATGTATATATTCAAATTTGCAAACATTTGTTTGTCTGTTTAACAAAGTGGTTTCATTCTTCATTATTCAAATTACTGTCTGATCAAGCCAAGCTTATGCTTTGAAAGTCTCATAGCTGTCCCTGCGCAAAATACATTTTTTGCGTGATTTCTGTATAATGCTGGAACATACACTTTTGCAATTCGTTTAAAAGATGTGTATGGAAGCGCGGCTTTTGTCTTACAATTACTACTATCCAAAACTATGTCAGGCTGTGTGAAAAATAAGTACTTCGAATGCTCATGAAAAGAGTTAGGACAACTTGAATTCTACAGACTCTCACATCATACTGGAGCAATCTGTGAAGTGTGCACTATTTGTATAGTACTGCCAAGCACAAAAGTGGGCCATAATATTGGTGTGAAATGTCATCTATACCTGTTTAGCGGCTAATATGAACAGAACTGTTTTATAGCTCGTGTAAACAGTATATTTCTGTGCTTTTGCATGGAAAGAACGCCATATGTGGGGGCTAATCGATGAAACCCAATATTTTTATCACAACACCGTGTATCTAGTAAAATAAATTTCTTTACTAATGTGAATTGTTTATAATAGAAACAATTTGTCAACTTTCTTCACAGCAGAACAATGGGGATTAAAAAAATTGCGATTGATAGGTCTTCTATTTGCATTACTTTTGGTTCCTATCTTTGTTTTCCATAGATTGTCCTTGTATTAATTTTGTGTGTTTTTTTAATTAATAATTTGCATTAAAATATTATTTATCTTGATTGCTGAGTTTTTTTTTTTTTGGCACATTCTTAATTTTTACACCTGTGAAATGGGTATTAAAACTATCTCACTATATTCTGGGTCAATGGGTCACTATTTCAGTATGTTTCAGCAGCTAGAATTTATAGTAATGAAAGAATGTTTTTTTTTTGTTGTTGTTGTTGTTGTGTAGTCATTATCATCATTATTGGAAGCTACTCATAAATAAGTATAGACGTCATAATTCCAGGGGGGGGGGGAGAAAGCAATGAATAATAAAATATTAAAAGATGAATTTTATGATGATTATAAAATCAATCCAAACTATAAACTTTCGCTCATATCATTCACTGTTTTTTACTTGGTTTATTCCACATTTTGTGATGCTGTCATTTAATTTCTTCAGCAGCAAACTTTTTTTTTTTATTAAAAAAAAGCACTAACATCTTATCTAATACTAGCTCTCCTTTGCATTCTATTTTCAGTAATAAGTTATCAATATATATATTTGAGTGTTTTTGTGATAATCTTTATGGTGTAAATTTACTAGGCTTGTCTTTTTCTTTAGGCTATACTGAAAATCATCATTATTTTCAGAAAGTCTGTTACTTTCCTTGTTGCTCTTACAATCATACATTTTATATCTTCACATTCAGCAAATTGAAGAACCTAACCAATATATCTTACCATATTGTATTTTCTAAATATTATTGAGCTATTCTTAAATGTAATTTCAATGCTTTTGTGGTAGATTGGTAGTAAGTCCATATATCACTTCCACATAATAATTTTATCTTTAAAAAGCACTCAAGTTTTTATTTTAATATTATTTTTTAAATCAAATTCTTTATAGTTCTATACCAAATAATAAAAATATTTCATTAATTATTTTCTAAATTGGCAAGAAGTGCATAATTATCAGCTTGCTATAAACTTAGTAGTCAAAAGAAAAGGGTTCTATTTTTTGTGTTTCATCAGTTTAAATTGAAAAATTTATTATTGTATTTGCATTGCATCTTGATAATTTATTTCATGAAGATGCCTAAAAATTTTTGCAAAGACCATCATAAAAATGGAAACAAAAAATTGGGGTAGTATATTACTTTTAATAGTCATTTCATTTCAAATATGTCAGTAGCATGTAGCATGTGCGTAATATTTCTGTGGTTAATCAATTATTTGCAAACATTGTCATGAATCTGTTGGGTGTATTGAGGTCATAAGGTGTTTGATGACCTTTTGTAGAAATGATTTATAACCTTGTAAATAACAAACCATTCTTTTACTTGAAATTATATGGTGGACTACTTCCATCATATTGTTTTTAGAAAAAAATTGAAACTATTTAAATTTTCAAATTACATTCAATTGTTAAAAATATCACACAAGTTAGTATTAGCACAACATTTTGAGTGATATTATTCTACTCTCTTCTTCAGATGTTGCTGACCTGATCAGTGACAGTACTAGCATGGAAAGCTTAAAGTTTGACTACCATGCTAGTACTATCACCGATCAAGCCAGCGTCATCTGGAGAAGAGAGGAGAATAATTCCATTCAAAGTAATGTGTTAAATACTAACATATTTGCTATTAAACATCACATGATCACCACTTCTTGTGCTTGTGTATAATAAACAGGCAAAACTCACTATACATATTTGCTTGTTTTAACAACAGTTATACACAAGCATAAGAAGTGGTGGTCATGTGATGTTTATTGGCTTAAAACCAATCCTGCCTAATAGGATAGTGGTGGCTATGGTTATTAAAGAACCAAAGACATCAAAATGTATGGGTACTGAACTGAATTCAGATCCCTATGACTATATAAGCTAATGTGCTTGGATTGAAAACATTAAGGTGTTTTCAGTTTAAGACTCATAGTTTTGTAGTTAAGTGGAGATAATCAAGCAGTCTGACCAATTTAACTGCTCTATGTGGTTTAGTTCAATGATGAGTGTCAAACTCAGGAGTTTAAGGTCCTCAGTTCTATTTCTCTGGGCTCAAATTTCTTATGAACCCTTCTGCAGTAAAACCATTCGATTATTATTATCAGATTGATAAAAACAAAATATAAATCACATCTTTGATTAAAACAACTAGGTACATGTAAGCAAATTTATTATCTTGGATATATATTTTATAAGTTTTTTATTTTAAAAAACAAACTATAGGAAGCTTTTTGTAATACAATTTTTATTTTTTATCTGACTGGTTTAATTAACGTTCAATCTGTTGAAATTCTTTTTTTGGTTTTCTAGAGATTTTTTTTTTTTAGTATATAGAGAGAGCAAATTCTGTTAATTGCTAGGCTGAGGCTAAAAATAAACGTCAATCTTTTTTTTAAACGACTAATGAGGAGAAAGATGATTTACAAAATTCTTCCCGATTTGAATATTGTGCTCTTTCAATTTGTTTCTTGGAAACAGCTATTAATTTACAAAATATTTGCTTATTTTGAAAATAACTAATTGATTAAAAGACGGAAGTGGGGGGGGGGGATGAGAGTGTTACTTCAGATTATTTGAAACAATTAGTATTTTTAAGTATGTGAATAATTTTGTCATTTGCTTTGATTTGTTTTGACAATTATGGAATTTAATTCATTTTCCTAATTTTTTAAAGAATTGCATGTTTCTTGAAATAATATGTTGAGTTGAAAGAAAAAAGATTTATTTATACTCTCTGCGTGGAAAAAGATTTGAGGGTTTTAAGAGTTATTTTTGTTGCAACAACTTTGGTAGGCAGAGCACAATAGTCTAATCAATTGTTTGCATTTAGGAGTAATCCAGGAAAAATTGTTTGCATTTAGGAGTAATCCAGGAACCTTTAACTTTTGAGTTATACACTCATATCACTGGGCAAACTTTTCAACATGTCATATTATTGATAATATTGCATTGTTTATAATCTCTTAGCATAATTTATATGTTTTAAAATTATGTTTAACGTCAAGATTTTGTGTGTGTGTGTGTGTTATAATGATCTAGGATTTCATTATTTTAAAGTTCTAATTGTAAACATCAGAGCATTATTATTGAAAGTACATTAGAACTCAATATCCTCAGACTTACTCGCTATTCATGGCTTTGGTCATCCATGATTTGAAAAAGTATTAAATAAAATTAGAAAAATTTGAATTTAGACGTTTTATATGTATTAGTGTCATCATGAATATCTCTCAGATAACTATTTTCTTATCTTCATCATTTTTTCTTCCATGTGTTTTATTTTTTTTCTTTAGATTTATTTACTGGACTATCTTTTTCATAATTTCATTATTCTACTTTTTTTGCTAGTTATTTTTATTAATGTCTAAATGTGTACATTTAAAAATTAAACTGTATCGTAGATGTGTTTATATATGTTAAACATAATAAAAATAACGGACATTTTTATAAGTTAAACATGTATATTATAACGTATTTGCTAATATTCTTGCTTTCGGATATTGTTTCAAACTAGATGGCAGGATTATAGGAATTCATATATTCCCTAAGGAATAGTGAATGTTTAAAAAAAAAAAAAAAAATTTTTTTTTAAGATCTTGTATTACTTTGAAAAGATTAATTATTATTTGAAAAGGAAAAAGATGGTTAAGTAAAGAGTTTTATATATGAGCATCACGGGAAAAGATGATTGAGTCAAGGCAAGCAATATGACTAAATTTATAGGAACTAATAAAGAAAACTTTTTTTTTTTTAAAAAAAAAAATCTTAATGTTATTTCAAACCTAACTTATAGAAGAGCAAGTGATCAACTATAGGATGATAATGTAAGAGAGTGAAGAGATGATTCTAATTTTCTATTCTGGATAGCAGTTAATAGATGAAGATTAGGATTCCATCTGTGGGCTATATATAAGATTTAAGTTAGCTGTCTGGAGTAGAATAAACAAATTACTGCTGCTTCTATTGTCAATATTTAAAGAAAACTGAGAAAGCTTATGTAAAACTCAAGGTCATTAAATATATATAATTATTAATTTAGTGTCAGATTACATAATTATATAAGTAAGTTTATATGAATTCTAAATCTTCGAATGTTTTTGAATCTCAAGTTATTAGCTTGAATAGTATAACAGGATTAAAGGTGAATTCTAGATGTGTTATTGCAGACTATTTTCACTGATGATATCCAATAGGCAGAAACTACTCTAGGATCTCCATCGATTAAATTGTTTATTTACTTGGAATTAGAAAAAGTAGAGTGAATTAGTGTTTCTAACGCAATGTTATACATTAGTTAAATTTCAGGTTTCTGAGAAGTCAATCTGACATTAGAGATTTGATTATACCAAAAGAGATCATTGGAAAAGATAAACGTAATGTATATAATTAGATGATTTTTGATGAATTGCAGTTAAAAATTGGTCTAAGCAGTCACATATGAGATTGTTAATTTATATAACTTAATGTAGTCTCTTTTAATTATTTTTTGAAGATTGGCATGTAATATAATATGTTAAGCTACAAAAGTATTATGAACAAATAGAGCAAAGGAAAAAGCAGTTGCTTAAAAAAGCAAAAAAAATATTATCATCAAAAAAACTGACTTGAATTATTATAAAAAAATGTTTTTTAAAGGATGATTGTGATTACTCATTACTAATAATGTTCAAGATTATCTATCTATGGCTTGATTATAGTCTTTTTTGCTTTAATTATTGGGGCTGATTTTTAGGGAACCCATGAAAAGTCTTATGCTATTGATTATCTCTCTGAACTAATTGTAACAATGGTATCATATGTTTGAGTAATAAAATTTACACTTTTTCTATATATGCTTTTTTGGATAGATTATCTATTAATAGCTATTCAGAGATTGCTATTTCTTCACAAATGTCTTTCAACAAGTTTTATTATCCAGTGAATTTTTTATCTCATTATCAGATGTCATAGGATCTTATCTAGAATATCTCCTGTTAAAATCCTTTTATTTAATAGTTGGTTTTTTTTCATATGTCATAGCATATAGTTGGTTTTTATTTCAATTATTGAGAAAAAGTGATTTTAACATGGCAAAACAACTTTAAGCATTGGTGGCTAGCGGCTAGCACAGCTGCCTTCCAAGCAGCCAGCTGGGGTTCATGTCTTTGACATATAAATAAAAACAACTTCAATGGTGGAGATTTAAAATTGTATTAAATTATTTCAAAATGTAACTGTTGAAAGAATGTTATTCAAA
Source organism: Epiperipatus broadwayi (assembly GCA_028023455.1). Taxonomy (NCBI): domain Eukaryota; kingdom Metazoa; phylum Onychophora; class Udeonychophora; order Euonychophora; family Peripatidae; genus Epiperipatus; species Epiperipatus broadwayi. Next base: position 912,121 of record JAQFVV010000290.1, on the reverse strand, counting down.
ATCAGATGGGATTTGATTAAATCTTTTATTTTAATTACTGATTGGTTAATTTTTAAATTTAATTAAAATGAAATATACATCAGTGATTTTGGACTTATTTAAAATCATTGAATCTTTTTGATTGTAACATTTTTTTTTTTAAAAAAAAAAAAAAAAGATTATTATATTTGTATAAATTGCAATGAATCAATTTTTATAAACTTTAGAATTTATTTAAATTAATTTTGATGGATAGCAATATCATATTTAAATAATATACTCTGGATTATGATATTTATTTTATCCTATTATGGTAGAGAATAATTAAAAAATAATAAAAATTAAATGATTTAAAAGGCACCCAAAATAATTAATAAAAATTGAAAATAATTATTTAAATGCTTTATTAATAAAAATGTTATTTGATTTAAGATATAACAGATTCGATATTAGATTTTAATTATAAAATTCACTCATAAGCATAAAACAAGTATATATAAAATGATTCTGTCAAATGCAAGGAATGATCATGATATCATCATTGTCAACCATTATCAATCCACTGCAGGATGAAGATATCTCCAAATTCAATTTATCTTCTCTGATCTCTAGCCTCTCTTCTTCACATCAGTTCTACAAACTTTCTTATCTGTCCATCTCATATGTGGATTCTTTCTTGGTTTTTTAAATCTCATGGAATTGAGTTTAATATTTCAATTGTCTATCTATTATCATCTCTTCTAGCAATATATCCAGCCCAATTACACTTTAATTCTTTAATCCAGTGATGTCAGCAACACCTGTTTGTTCTCTTACCCATATATTGCATTTTAGACATCTTGTTACTCCTAACATGCATCTCTCCATACTTCTTTGAGTGGTCTGAAGTCTTTATATTGCTTTTCTATTAAGTATCCAAGTCTCAGATCCATAAGTAAGAACTGGTAAAACCCATCTATAAAAAATCTTTCTTTTCAAACACATACGCTTATTTCCTTCTAATATTAAGTTATTTCTACCAAAAGCACTCCAAACAAGTTTAATTCTATGACTAATTTTATCATGTATATTTCCATCTGTAATAATCATCTGATCAAGATATTTGTAGTTGTTAACTTTTTCTAACTCATTGTTGCCAATCTTTATTTTCATTTTTTGAGAAAATCCATTTACCTTCAGTCCTATTTTCTTACTTTCATCTGATAATTCTTGCAATATTTCCTGAAGCTCTGAAACATTATTTGCAAAAACTACTACATCATGTGCAAAATCTAAATGATTTTTATAATCTCCATTTACTTTTATTCCTTTAGATTCCCATTTTAATCCACAAAATACTTCTTGCAGTACTGCTGTAAAAAGTTTTGAGATATGGAATCACCCTGTTTTACACTATTCTTAATGTTAACCTTCCTATTATCATTATGTAATCTAGTTGTTGCTGTTGCATTTTTATAAATATTATTCAGAATATGACAATATCCTGGGTCTATACCTTGATGATCTAATGCTTTAATTACTAAAGAAATGCTTATAGAATCAAATGCCTTTTCATAATTTACAAATCCAAAGCATAATGACAACTGATATTCATTGGTCCTTTCTATAACTTCTCTCAATACTTAAATAAGACCCACTACATGTACTAAAATCACATTTAAATCTAGCTTGTTCTTTTGGTTGGGTGAAATCCAAAGTTCTCTGTAGACAAGTTGTAATTTTTTTGGTAAAAATTTTGTATAAAACTGATAAAAGATTGATAGATCTGTAATTTCTAATATTTTCTTTATCACGTTTTTAAAATATTAATACTGCATTCTTCTAACCATCTGGTACATTTTTATCATTTTGACTTGCCAAAAAATTGTATATTTCTACATCTGCTTTTAATATATCGATTATAATTCCATCATTACCTGGATCTTTTTCATTCTTCATAAATTTAATTGCATATCTCATTTCTTCATTTAAAATCCTGGACAATTCAGAAGATATAATAATTGTAGGAGGTACTTGTTCTTTATTACTACATAATTTTTGATAGAACTCTTCTACCCATTTCATATCATCTTTTTTTTTTAGTAATAGTTAAACATCTTTTTTCTTATTGCAGATACATGTTTTTTACATTTTTGAGACTTATTTTCTTCTATAGCTTTCATTGCTAATTCACAGTTATACTTTCTTATATCATTATCAACTCTTTTTCACACCATTTTACAAAATTTGAGATATTCAATTCTTCTTTTTTTTCCCCATGTGTCATAGCACCAACCGGGAAGTGAACCCTCTTCAATGCATCATTTTTATATTTTTTCACATTCCTTCTTTTCTTCATAAATTCTCTAGTCTCAGTAGAAATTTTATTGGTCCATTGCTGCTTTTTTCTACCAGTTATTATTGTTGCAGTTTTTAGAAGTGTATCAGTTAGTCCTATTAATTTCATTCAAATCTGAATCATAATTAAAATCTGCTAATATAAATAGGTTTAAATTATTCATTTGAAAATAGAAGTTTATAATTTGTTTGCTTTTTAAAGTATATATTCTGTAGTTAACCCAGATATAATTTTCCAATCATTTTATTTTCCTGATAATTTTTCATTGAACACTTGTAAGAAGTTTATGGAACATTAATATTTTAAGGAACACATATTAAAAACCAATGATGTAGAATAAAGAAGTTGAATAAATTATCAGAATGAAATTGTATTTCATTTGTATTGTTTTTGCACTATTTTTATGAATATTCAATTTTATGGCTTGTGCATTAATATAGGTCATAGCTAAACATTTGTTAGGTTATTTGTCTCCAGTTTTTATAGTCATCATTTATTATATTTATTTTTATTAAAAGCATGTTATCACAGTTCTCATTCTAATTTGTTTGTAACTATTTCCACTAACATTTTACTTCTCTAGCAAGATTATATTTACTGATGAACAAATGTACATCAGTGAGTCAAAAAAGGTTTGCAAATTTGTTAGAATGATGTTCTAAATTGAGTTGAAAAGCATTGGTGTCGCTTGCTATTGTTTTTATTGAAAATTAAATCACTAAAATTTACTGATATAAAAACTATTATTAAGTGAATAAATAAAATCATGATGCATAGTGATTAGTAAAAATATTATTAATATATACATAATTAAATATTTATTGTATTTATAAAAAAATATAATGTTATGATCATAAGACCAACCAATAATCAATTTAAAAGATGCTATGCTATAATGTACTATTGTAAAAATTACATCTTTATTGGATTTGGAATATATGAAATAAATGAACATTTTAGACTTTAAAAAAGTATTTTATGGAGAACATGAGTATGATTTTTTTTTTGGTGGTGGAGGCAGACCCCATTTACATTTTAAAGATGTCTCAAAAGACAGTCTAAAGGAGTTTTAATACTGATTGCTTTGATTGGAAAGATATAGCTGAGAGTAGTATTCAATGTAGAACTTCAATTAAAGAAGATATTGAAGGTCTTTCAGAAAGAAAAAAATGCTGCGAAGTTAAAAACATTGCAAAATATCAAATAAAGAGAATAATGGATTTAGCATAGTCCATGTATAGACATATTTATAGTTCATGGATGTATATAGCTATTGGAAAAACTATTATTATTTTTTGCCTTTTTTTCTTTGATATTGGAATAGCCATACTCTTTTGAAGAACCTTCTGGTGCTGCTGTCGATATTAATTATAAGCAGTTAATTTTGGCTTTTTTTTTTTTGTATGATCATAAATATTGAATTTTTTTTTCTTTCTTGTTTTTATGAGATTCTTTTTGTAATTCACAAAATAAATAACCATATAAAATAAAAACTCCATCCATTATATATCCACCATGCATGCATAATTATTTATTGTTATATAAAATATTTTTATTATATGCACTTTTTGCTTATGTATTATATTCACTAAAATTATTAATTTTATGTAATTCCAATATGTCAGCCATTTTATATTTAGATCGTTTTCAGAGTTTTTCTTACACAAAAATTTATAACATTACATAAATAAAAATGTATCAATCTTCTTAATACATCAACATTCTTATGGCTATTCTAGTGCATTAGGTGGTGCCAAAATGATGTCTACTTTTGATGATTATATAAATACTTTTTAGAATAATTATTACCTATTTAGGTTTTTGATTTATTAAAAATACTTAGGTTAATGATTTTTATTGCTGCTCTCCTCTTTTCTTATCACTAATCTTTCCAAACATTATACACTTTTCTAATGAATTAAATCATATGACCAAAATAAAAGTTAATTTCAATCTAGTTATTTATATTTCAAGTGAAAGTTGTTCAAGTCCAATCTGATCAAATATCTATTTGTTCATTTTTCTGATTGTTTATGGACATTTTGTGGTAGAGTGTAGAAAATTTATTTCTGAGAAATATCTACTATATATATTGTAACAGACAAATCTGTACATTCTCGCAACAAAATCTAAAACTTTAGCAAATCATACCAAGGCTGACCAGCATAGAGTGGTACTAACCACGTCTGATATAGCCCCAACTCCTTTACTAATGCTCAAAGATTTACCACCTTGCGGATGACACATATGAAGCAACAGCAGCATTTTCCTTCATCACGTGCCGGCAATAGCACATCAGTAAAGCACAAGACTAGGATAAGTTGACTTATCAACGAGTATAGCTATATAGACGATGTGTGTGGCAGAACATAATTATAAAATATGGATTGTGATTCTTAACTAATGATTAACTAATCAATAAAGACTTACCAATGAGCAACATTGAGACATGACACAGAAGTTAAATTTAAACATAATTTAATGAAAAATAAATATTAAAATTATTAAATTAAAATGATGACTATAACTTAGCTATATGGGTTATATCACACGCAGGTGACTAAGTTAGGGATACAATTTCATATTTGAGTTTGGGATTCACACGCAAGTGATAACTGGAGTCATAATCATTTATGGTTTGCCTAGTTACATATGGCTTTATTTTACATATACATTTGGGCAATGAAAATCACTCACAGGTGACATTAAACATTTTGGTTAGTTACATTAGGTTTATTACAAATACATATATCACTCGTAGGTGATGATTTAACTGTTTATATAGTAATTTCAATCACGTGCAAGTGATTGTAGTTTGGATTACAAATCATTTAATTGAGTTTGCTACATATAGATATCACTCTCAGGTGATGAAGAAATTATACATTTTAACATTTATATTTTCATGAGCCTTAAGATTATATTATAGATCAAGGTTAATTTGCTCATGACTGTCTATGCCTAGTTTATGCTATATAATTGGGTCTAGATCCGCTCTAGAGCTAGCAGAAGTGATTATACACATTGCCAAAGAACATGATATTTTATTAAACACGAATACTCAATATTCTCTATATAGTTTATGTGCTTATAAAATTAGACTCGAATTCAGATCAAAGCTGAAAATACAATTACTATGGCGGGATGAACTGATGATTGGCAGTCAGACTTCAGATATCATGGCGTATAGAAAATATTAAGTCTGATATAGCCCTTGCGTCTCGAGAGTGCCTTTTTATGAGATTTTTACCAAGTAACGGTTCTCCTTTTCACCGTATTCATTGCTGTGTAAATAAACGACCTTTAGTCCAGCTGATGGAGCAATTTATTTGAGTGGGAGTCTCATGCTCCGTTCCTAAGGATGCAGAATGGGGAGGTTCGAACCCGTCCACCATTTGAAGAAGAAAATTGCCCGAACTAAGAGTAATGGTGCAGCGCAACCACGTACAAATCATTAAGGAATACAGCAACACACACATATATATATATACGCTGTAGCGTTTCTTAAAACACTAGCACCGCTGACCACATTATATAATTAACATTTAATGACGATAAACACTAGTTTCCTTCATGAAACTACCGTATATCAGTTCATTAGGTAGCATGTATAATTATGCTATTAAGGAAAAATTAGGAATCTAATTTGTAAAGCTATCTATATAGGAATTTTATAACTCTGGAAGGAAGTATAGCACATTATTGGGCATTAAGATATAAAGTTATAGCTCTATGCTGTATCTCAATCACTCCAGCTAAACATTAGTTAAATATCTCGAAAGCGAATCTATCTTAAAAACAGCTGTACGCTTTTTAATTATCTCTTAAAACAAGACATTTTACCCCTTTCGAAACAATTTTCTTTTTCATCCTAGACGCTATATTATCTCTAGGTGTGAAGACGAAATGGCTCCTCCCTAAGCAATTTAGTCATTAGTAAAATCCCGTTTCAAATAAATATAGCACAAACTACTAACTAAGCAATGGAAAATCATAAAACGGCATAGCTTTACTTAGAAATAATGTATGTTTAATGAACAGATATCTAAAATTTGACTCTGTTTTGGCATAGTTTAAAATAAAATTGCAACGCAATTCGTTTATATCTGATTGACCCAGTTCAAGACAAATTTAAGTTGTGTACACGAATTAATTAAGGCAAATATTATTATTATATTAAAATATGTAAAAGCACATATCATTAAGTTAAAATACGCAAAATAATCTATAAACTTAATTATCATTTTATAATGAAGCATTTAAAATTATTCATAACGAAATTTATGATAATTAATTTAAAATCAATCACTTTAAGCAAGTCACAACTAAATAAATCAGAAAACTGTAAATACGTTGAACTAGATCAATCGGAGATAACTTAGCAAACCAACACATAAATTAATAAATACATAGAGTATGAAAATCAATAAATATGATATTAACTCAAATTAGTTATTAAACCAAATCAAATATTAAATTAAATGTAAATCAGGCAAGATTTTAAGGTGAAACAAAAGAAATCAAAATTACATTTAGTAGTGGATTTAAAGAAAATAAAGAAATCAAAGTTACATTTAGTAGTGGATTTAAATTTACATTATTGCTATGGCCATAGAGTTTAAATTTAGCTAGCTTTAGGAATTATCGCATTTTATCCGAGTTATTAATCTTTAAGTAGAGGAAAGTTTTTACCAGGCTCTCTGCAGCTTGCATTTGTTTCATGTTGAGGATTGGAGATGGGCATCTGCTTCTTACACACGGCTTTTCCTTCACGGCTTCCCGCATCAGTAGACTCTTGGGTCAGAAAGGCAAGAGAAAATGCCTACTACTCAACCTGCATCTTAATTAATAATTTTAAACATAGGTTGTTGAATGAAAATAATGTCCGATCCATTTCAAAATGGCCGCAGAGGCTTATAAATATTCAACTTACCCCCCCCCTCTTCTTGGTTATAGTAATTTTCTAGATTTGTTTTATTAATTTTCTCGCTGTATTCCTAGAATTATATAATTACTTTGTTTTTTTATTTCTTATAGCGCAGTTTTACATCCGGTCATTCACTATTTCTTTTTAATTACGCAGGATAATTTATCCTACAAGTTAGTATTACTTTTGGTTTGGTAATTAGGTCACATTAAAGCGAGAAAGATTAAATTTTATAATACCAATTTTTCAAAAACAAATCTATAAATGGAATTTTATAATACCATTTTTTCGAAAACAAATCTAAATGGAAAAACATCTGGTTATATATGTAACTTGATTATTTAATTTAGCAATATATGCAGAAATATACAATAATTTCAAGTATTAATTTCTTTTAGAATAAATATTTTAAATAAATAAATTTATAATGTTTTAAATCTGTTAACATTATTCTTTCCTGCTTATATGTAGTCTCTCATTACACATACAATGCAGTTTTCATTAATTTACTCTTAGAAATATATGTGTGTGTATATATATGGGTTTTTACATATACAGATACATCTTTTACCTTGTAGGTTTAAAATATACGCACACATACATAATTAATACCTTTCTATTTAAATCCAGCCTGATTTGGATATAATATTAACCTGATATACGAGAATTTGGTGATAGATACTTATATAGAAATACTACTATAGTATATAGTAGGTGAAACAGGAGGATTGACAAAGCTGACTGTTTCAATATATTAAATTTCACAGTTATTAAATACTAAAATTGCTAATTTGGATATTCAGAATTGTCATATTACTGAAGAATGGTCTTAAAGAGTATGGTATGGCTACTTGGGTTCACTAAAAAGAAGAACCATAACTAGTTTTCTGTCAATTTTATTAGACATTTGATTAAAAGGAAATGTGTGGCATTTTCTATTAGGCAGAAAATAAATTAAATATGGATCTTTATAATAAATGAACAGATCCAAAGGAAGAAGTTCATTGACTGACAAGAAAACTTAAAAATGATTGGTGGATTAAAACTAAAAAAAACAACATAGAGGTATTATGTGACCGTGATCATTCTAGACCTTTTTTGATGTACTGAAAGCAACACACAAACCTGAGGAAGGGTATCACAATCCTACTAAATCCAGCAATGGCTGTCTTGTTTAGTGAAGTCAAAACAGCTCTTTGTAATCTTAAAATAGAGAAGCTACAGGTCATAATGAAATACTTGGAGAAGTTAGTTTCAACAATATTTGACTTTTTTAAGAATATATAGACCAATGCAGTTATGCCACCCGATCATAAAGATGCTTTTATTGTTTAATTTTTAAAAATAAAGAGATTAGACAAATTGTATGGAATATCATTATTATCCACTACAGCAAAAATATTTTCAAGGATTTTGTTGAATAGATTGCTTTCGGTCTTAGATAAATGATTATCAGAAACTCACTGTAATTTTAGAGTATTAATAGATGCGGTTTTTGTTGCTAGACAAATTCAAGAAGTATCTGGAATAAAAGAGTGATTTATGTACTGTTTTTATTGATTTGGTCAAGGCATTTGATTCACTTAATCAGAAAAGTTTATGGCATTATTTGAAATTAGTTGGTTATCCACCAAAATTTATTCATCTTGTACAGCTACATGATAGAATGAGAGAAAGTGTTATTAATACAGTTGGAAAATCCAAGGTATTTGAAGTGAAAACTGATGCAAACAAGAATGTGTACTTGCTACTATATTGTTTTTAATTTTTGATGACAATTGTTTTTGGAACTGTTTATAGGCAGCTAAAATCAGGGGTAAAAGATGTAATGCAGGGTTAATGATGCATTTTTAAAGAGAATCCATTAAAAGAAACATCAATAATTTCATCTTCATGGATTCTGAATTTATAGTATGCTGATGATTATGCTATTTTTTTCAGTTCAAAATACAATTTATTGAAGGTTCTTTATCAGCCAGTGACAAAAGAAAAATCTCCAGCAATTTTTAGCTTAGATGAACTTAGAAGTGTAAAGCAATTTAAATACTTTGGTACTTTTATTAAGTAGAAAAGTAAACTTACATGATGAGGGATAACTCAAGCACTGCTGATGCTTTTAATAAATTAAGAGATAGGATATTTCACTACAGGGAAATAACTACTGCAACTAAGTTAGCAGTTTATAAAACTGTTATTTCAACTAATATAATTTATTATGTGGAAATGAGAATTGGTACCCTATTGACACAATATAAAGATCTTTATAAAGCTTTCATTTGTGAATGCTCTATAAATTTTTAAAATATGATGGCAAGATTTTAAAACCAATCAATATATTCTTCATTTTGCTAGTTATAATATACACTTATGTAAAATTATATCTTTATTGGATTGAACATTATTTGATTTTCAAAAAGAATGTTGTATGTTGAATCTGAGCATAGTTTTCATGGATAGACCTTGTCTGTGTTATAAGGATCATCTCAAAGACATTCTAAATAAATGTGATGTTAATTGTTTTCATTGAAAAGATTCTGACAAAGAAAAGAATACAATGGAAAGCTACAGTTAGTCATGATGTTGAAATATTCCAGAAATAAAGGATTTTCTGCGAAAAGAGTAAAAGAGAGCATTGCAAAATATCAAACAAACAGAAAATTAATACCAGTTTGTTTTATATGTAGATATATTTGTATTTCACAGATTGGTTTATATAATCATTGATTTATATAATCATTGAAAAACTCATTTCCTGAGCAGTTTTTTTCTTTTCTTGGAGTTGGAATAACTATATTCATTTAGGAGTGGCTGCTATATTTCTATATATAAGAAAAATTCCATGGTTATTAATTATATTAAATTGAAATTCTAACGCCTTTAAAATTATTAACTAACTAAACATTTTATTTTCAAAAAAAAAGATTTCATAAAATTTGGAGAAAGACCCCTTAATATTTAAAAATATTAACTATATAGACTTAAAGTTTATAATTTTTGGTTTAAACAGCATGATTCTTTTTTATATTAAGATTCACTTGGATTCTTTCATCAAATTTCTAAATTCAAAATCATGTTATAAATCAAAAAGATTTAGAAAAAAAAAAAAAGATATTGCTTTTGATTTAAAAAGAGAAAGTGTTCAATATATATATTTAATACAAATAAAATGCCCATTAATTAAAAACCTATTGTAATAACAATCTGCAGAAGTACTTTCGGTTAATTCCTTAACTTACCTCAACTGCGTAAACCCTGCAGTTGAAGCAGATTAAGAAATTAATTGGAAGTACTTCTTTGGATTGAAAAACTGTATATAATAGTTACTTATTGTTGTATTATTGCTTTTATTATGGTATAATATATTCTATATATTTTTATAAGCAAAATTTTAGCATTACAGAACTGATTATGTTGATTAGCTAACTGTATATAATTACAAATATTTTGGATGCTGTTTTATTCATTAATCGGTCTTAGTTGTGTAGTAGTTATTATTATTTGATTTATTGCCCTGGATAGTTTAGCTTAATAATTCACCGATGAAGGTCCACTTGAATATCAAATAACTTCGGAATGACCAATCTTTTTATTTTATTTATTAGGAATTTATATTTGAAATCTTAATCAGAAATGTTTGCTTTATATTGAGGTTTATATATATAGCAGGAGATTGTATAAAAATTATGTTTTTAATTCATATGTTGTAATAAAACTCTGACAGTGTTTGTGCGTCATTTCATAAAGGGTCATCTTTTTGAAGAATTGTGTCTGGTTCCACAAGGCTCTGATAATTTTTCTTATCTCATAGCTTTCTGGTCTGGAATTTTGATGCATAATGGTATTATTTACTTTAGATTTGAAGCTTATCATAAATTTAATCTGCATTTTTTTTTGTAAAACATTTCTTTCAAAGTAATAAATAACATGCTTTTGTGCATGCTTGAATACACTTCTTACATTTTATATTACATAAGTGTGTGTATGTAGCTGTACTAAATATAATTTTATAATCACATCTATATATCACTTTTAATTGTTTGTGAGCAGGCAAATGATTAATGATGACTGATTATCTTTCTGTAAAGCTTTTTATCTCTTGTTCTTTTAATAAAATAACACTTCATTTATAATAGTTAAATGTTGTAACAAAATAATTAAAATGTCAGAATTCTCTTTGCTAATAAATAAGCAAACCATGATTGTATATACATTAATTTAAGTTGTTAAATCCACCTAAGCTGGTAGTGAAATGACCTTCAGTTTTGAAGATTAGGTGTAAACAAACAATAAAAAATTCTATCTTGAAAAATAAGATGGCCTTATTAAATGTTTTTGATACAAGAGGTGGGTATGCTCATTTTTTTTATTTTCTTTAATTTTGATTTATGTTATTGTTTTTAGTCAGATTGTATAGGGTCTGGTTATTATGAGCTTCTCATGTCATCATTCATTTCCTTCCATTAATTGTGACAGTAAATTGAATTGCGTGTTTGTGTAAGATACATTTTCATAATTTAATTACAGAAATTAAAACTTTTGATTTTTTTTTTGTAGGCCAGTATGTACATATGAATACATAAATTATAAAAAAATTTCAGTCTTGAGAAAGCAGCTATGAAATAAGGCTTAGCAAACTGAAAAGTTTTAATTATTATTTTGAGAGAGTATAATCAATTTTGACAATTTGAAATAAGATTTTAATTTACCAAATAATTATGTTGGAGAAGCCCTGTTTACATTTCCTTTCCCTATCTACATTGAAGGATTACTTAAAGAATTCTAAAAATGATCTGCATTACAAAATCTGGCCAAGTCACTATATCTGGTGATAATGATGTAGAAGATTAGTATTTAAATTTTTTTCTAAATATATGAGGTATATAGAATATGCAAATTTTGTTTTATGTGAACTGTTTAGTCTAAATTTACAAAAGAATTGTCAACATTTAAGATTGTCATAACTAGTCTTGATGAAAGCCATTTTGAAGATGAAAGTTTGTCTGAACAGACAAATGATTATAAGCTTTTTTTGGTTAGTCAGTCATCAAGTGAAAATATTCACTATAAAATTGAATATATTTTTTTTGGAATTCTCACATATATTAGTGGAACTTCTATGAAAATAAAAATTCTTATCTAAGAGAATCATTGACCATTTTATAGTTTAGTAAAAAAAAGTCGTCATTTGTTGTTCAGCAGTATTATTGTAATAATAATGATAAAATGTGTTTTCTTTTTTGAGACCTTTAATATAATATATTAGTAAAAAGATTAAATAGTAGCATAAAATTATTGGATATGATGATTTAACTCTGTAAACTTGAATGGTATGTTATTATTAAATAATTTTGTTAATACATGAATTGACTATCATGAATTCTTTACATAGACAAAAAAAAAATTATAAAAAAATAGTTGGGAGTCATAATATAAAACAAGTCAAGAAGCTATGAACACTATAGATATAGCACTGAGGGCAAAGATCTGTTTAACCGGATTCCCAGAGAGAAACATTGGAGGAGCCATTATTCATCAGACTTTCGAATTATGAGTTTTTTTTCCTCCCTGTTATCCTAGATGATTATTTACTGACTATTGTCTGGATTTGAGTATCTTTCTTCCTGAAAGAAAAATCCTAAGTCTTAATAGAACCTGAAAAAAATTATAGTTCAATCTAAGTTAGATTCATATCCAGATTTTAAGCACAGGTGGAAGATCTTTCTATGACTACACTTATGAGGCCCTTCAATCATTGATATGTATGGCATCAGATTTATTTACCTGCAAAATATGCAAAAAAAAATATCTGATATTAATGAAAGCTTACGAAGAGGTCACATCTTTTGATCAATTTCTTTATCCTCATATGTCTTATAAATTAAATTGCTGTGATTTAACAAATTTCATATAGAAGTTGAGAGTTTATTTTATAGTGACCCATTGATCCTGTAGAGCTATATAATCTTTATTGCAGATATGTATAGCCAATTAGATTTAAGAGATACATATTTATAGATATATAACATTCTTTTCACTTTTATCAGCTATTGCTTTACATTTCAGTTTTGTGGCTGGTTTTATGATCACATTTTAATTCTTGTCTACTTTAGCCATATTGTTCTAGGATTTATTTCATCTTTTAGATATTCATTTAATAATAATTACAACTGATGTTGCTACCTGAATTTTTTTTTAGCTTGTATGAAAAATTTTCAGGGCTTAGAATGTCTTTCAATTTCCACTTTCCCACACCATGACCTGGTGTTATGGTAGACTACATAAAGTTTCTTATATTATATATAAATGTGAAAGAATGTAGAAAAAGTAAATTGGTAAAAACAAAAATAAATAGAGTCATTCTATATAAGTCGTTCATATATTAAAGAATAAAAACGGAATGATCTGAATATATATCATAAACGGAATGATCTGAATATATATCATTGATTTTTTATTTATTTGCAAAATGTTGAAGAATCTGTGTTCTGTGGTGAGGGTTTTCAAATGTTATAGATTTTAAAACAAAAATAATTATAGATTTTAAAATAAAAATAATTATATCGTTAATTATTTAGGAGGTTAGTGACTTTTGACTATTCAAGTGCTAGATTGATCATAACTGATACACTTTTTTTTTAAACTTTATTCAGATGAAAATTGTTCCAGGAACTTTTAGCACTCCCACCATTATACTAAATAATACATGGCAATAATTTTGTAATGAAACGTGGACACTAAAATTACAACGTCAAAATAAAGATTGATTACAGCTGATGTTCAAATTTTTTTTTTTTTTATTGCTTTGCCATACAATTTATTTTCAAGAGATTTTCTGGAGACATTTAAACGTTTTTTCATTTAGTCTTTTTACATAAAATTTTTACCAATCTAAGTAGCAATGATTACATTTTATATAATCACAAACATTTGCTCCTTATGCCAATCGTCATTTTCATCTATGTTTGACTTATAAAAAAAATAAAAAATACTCTACTTGATTTCAAGCAGAATGTAAACACACACGAGCGCACTCACACTTGTGCTTAATTACTTTTCATGAAAACAATTAGTCATAATGGTTGAGTAAGTTTAAAAAAATTCTGAATGGAATATATATTTTTTTCATTATGTTAAATAGATTTTTCACCAATCATATTTTTTTTTAGTTGAAAAAAAGTTAATGGATGAGTAATTCATTTGGGTGGTAATTAAAAGATACTTAGTCATTTTTTTTTACATTTCAGCAGGTCAATATACTGTCTTTTAGCTTTATATTTGAAACCTGATCATTTTTTATTAAAGTAAGGATTTCAAGTTATTCAAGTTACAAATTGCATTGTTCTTTTTACTAAAACATTCAGAAACCTTTCAAGAAAAAATGTGTTTTTAAATTTTTAATTAGAGGTTTTTATTATTATTAAAATAACAAAAATTATGAAATTTATACAGCTTAATCTCTATAAGTATTTAATTAATATTATTATACTGATAAAAGGTAAAATAGCTTCTCCAACAACCCCTTGCTAATTGCTGGATGGTGTGAATCTGGGCAGTGTTTCAACTTTTTTTTTTTTTTAACTAAAGATAGCAATATAATAATTTTCTTATTAAGAATGAATGGTTATCTGGTTTAATTGTGGAGCACCTTATATATTTAAATGAAAATGCCATCCCAGATTTGAACCCAAGATCATGAATATTAGAAGGGAATGTACTACCATCACATCACAAGGTTCTTCACTATTATTATTATATATAAGTTTTGTAAATTAGAAGAGCTTTTAAAACATTATTTGCATTAATTAAGGAAGAAAAAGCTCTGATGGTTTACATAAATGATGAAGAGAACAGGAAAGTATACAGAATATGAACTGAGGGTATGGCAATGATGATACATCTCATAATTTTATAGATTATATCTTTTTCTTTTTTCATAAGAGAATTTCACTCCAATAGGAATCGAGATTGACTTCTGGTGATTGTACAAATAATTGTACCAAAATGATCTATGATGGATTTTTTATATTTGTTCAAAAAGCATATTCATTATTGTGATGATGGAGTCCGCCCATCTCATTAATAGTCATCCCCTTTTTTTCATTGTCGACTTTTCCAGGGTGATACGTTTTTTCAAAACATTTTTACAGATTGACTCATTATCTGAACTAAATGGAACAGTTTTTATTTATGCTTCAAATGGTGTATTCATTTGTTTTTTTGTTTTTTCTGCTTTTTAAAAGTTTTTGATAACATTTTCATTTGAAAGAGCAATTCATTTTCCATCCTTATTTTTCATTTTTAAAGATAACTATCTATATTAAAAAAATTATCAAGATTTTTCATGACAATTCTGTTCAGCATTTGCTTATGAAATACTTTGGCTACTGGATTAAAAGTTTTGAGATTGATGAAAGGCAAAAACTGTGAACTATTTTTATGACTTCATTATCAATTTTGTTAGTTAGCTGCTGATTTTGTTGTCATAATATTTATCTTCTTTATATTTAATTAATCAATATATTATTTAAAATTTTTTTAAAAAATACCAGCAAGCGAAGTCACTCATGCCACAACTGAATTAATTCATTATGTTACTCAAGGTACTTTTTTTACTTAGTTTTTCTACAGCTAAAACACTCTTTTGTGACTGTCCTGAAAATAACTGAATAAATACAGAATACAAATTTAAACATTTTTTAAAATTTATTTATTGGAAAACCACATTCTTTCACAAGAATTAAACAAATTTGACTAGAGGTAAGCTTAATTGAAATATAAAGGCCAAATACAAAGAATTGCACATAGCTTCTTGTTTGTAAAACACACATTATATTGTAACGGTCAGTTTCATATGCTCTGCTAACATGCTGCAGAGCCCAAACCAAATACCAAACCCAGCACCCTTCTATAGGGAAATCCTCCCAAGGAATACCAAGTTTGAACCTATTTGCTTGTGCTCTATAGTCTCTACTACACGAACAACGCTCCTGAAGCTACTGAGAGTACATTTTCCTTCTAAGCCCTGGAGTCAGGGAGAAACAAGAGATACTAAATACATAAACCCACCCTAGGTTTGCTAACTAATGATCTGTAGATTGTACAAAAATAACACTAATATTTAACTTATTTAAAAATGCTGATCAGAAATGAGACACTATGATGGATCATATAGATAGATGCTAATAACGAAAGATGCAATTCAATATAGTTTAGTAAAGATACAAATAAATATACAAATATTAATAAACTGTCTGCATTAATCAAGCAACTGCATCAGTAAAGTTGCAATTAATATTAGTGAATATACAGGTGTTAAATTAATACAGGTTATTTCATTATAGTGATATATTTGACTAACTGAACCTCTATACTTTTGAGGGTAACTAGATAATATACAATATTAGATTAATATACCTATATAACGGTAAGAATTGTACAGCCATGCAATAAAATCCAGAGTATAAGTAAAACACCAAAGCAGATCGAATCTAGATGGTGAGACCCAGAGTTTGGCCAACATTCAATTCATTCATCTTTATTTCATGATTTAATACCCTATGAATGACATTTCCTAAGTTACACATGAGTTTCACTTTAATTCGCATGCACAAGCCTTCTGGCATCCATTGATTATTCTGGTTGGCACTGAGTGAGACTACTATATGGAGAGTTTTGCCTGTTTTAATAAGTTATGTGCTAGCATAAGAAATAGTGGTCATGCGATGTTTAGTGATTTAACATCAATCCTGCCTAATAGGATAGTGGTGGCTATGGTTGTTAAAGAGCCAAAAACACCAAAATGTATAGGTACTGAACTGGGGTCAGACCCATATGTTTATATAAGCTATTGAGCTTAGATTGACAATATTAGTGTTTTCAATTTTATTCTCATAGTTTTATAATTAAGTAGAGATAAAAGGTGGCTGTGAGAGGATTGCATTAGATCCTAAGATCTAGGTGCAGTGCTATCAGATCCAAAGCTCCTCACTGACAAAGGCCACAAGCTAGAAACTAGTCTGGAGATATTGGATGAGTAGGCACTAGATGGAGATTTTATTCACAAGCTTTTGGCATCCATCGATTACTCTGGGTGGCACTAATGTATGGAGAGTGTTGCCTGTTTTATTAAATTTATAACACTTAAAAATAAATAATTTTTTATTATAAAATTCTGATTATTTTTGGGTTGCCCCTATAGTACATAAGAAGTCTAAGAATAAATGAAAGTTAGATATTTTGTTATATTTTGATGCAAGTGTCCCAAGCCAGCATTAAAACAATTTATATAATTGTGCACCTACATAAGTCTAAGAGTAAATGAAAGTTATATGTTTTGTTACATTTTTATATACAAATGTCAAACTTACTCTATCCATAACTTTGATACAATCTACTCTAGATTAAATACAGTAATGATTATCACTAAATATTTATTAAGCTAGAAATTATTTCTAGCGCAGATATAAAATTTAAACTTCTATTAAAGATTAACATATCTGATTTTTAAATCTAAACATAACACACATGAAGTTATTCACATTTCTATCTCCCATGTAATATCTTTTAGAAATGTATTAAATAATTTTCACAACACCACAAATTTTTTTGAAAATGACTAACAACATAATAAAAAACTTTTCCCATCATTAAACTTAATCGGAAATGCAGATATAAATTGGATGGATACACTGCAATTTACAAAATTATTATAATAGATATTTAAAATAATTGAATGTTTAATCATTTGAGAAGTCATGTAACATTTGAGATTAGAAGTGATAAACTGGATTTCAATTGATGAACTTTTTGCTCTTGAATATGTCATTACCACTGTGAAAACTCTACACAAAGCATTGTTTTAAATTGCCAATAAATAGATAGAATGAAATGATTAAAACAATTTTTTTTAATCTAAGTTATTACTGTCTTATGAATCTACAGCCTATTATTTTTTATATGTTTATTCTTCGTGCAAAATTTTATATAATTACATCAAAAAGCACAGTCTGTTTACTGTAGAATCTGCCAAAAATGGTGGCTACTTGGAATTTAATATGTGTGTGTATAGACCAGGGGTCCCCAACCCTATGCCCGTGGGCACCATGGTGCCCGCAGACCATTTTCTGTGTGCCCGCCGCTATCCGAACACAATAAAAAATTATTTATCTGATACAAATAAAATTAATTTTTAAAATTTCTTATAAATTATTGTATTATATTGTAATCAAATTGTAGGTCATACTATACTTTTACAGCGTAAAAATATAAATGTTAATTATATATTAAAATTTTATTTTTGAAATAAATATTTTTTTGTATATTATGTGTATTATTAACAATATCCAACTATAAATTTACATTGAAAAAATAAATGGTGCGCACCATCTGGTTGAAAAATAAATGGGGCTCGCCACCTGGCCAGTATTATAGAATGTGCTCTTAAGTGCAAAAAGGTTGGGGACCCCTGGTATAGACAGTAGTTTGTTTATTACATTAAAATTTTTTTATATAGTATACAAAAGTGTCAAAAAGCTTATAAAATATATAGTATTGCATACAAGCAGTCTTCAATCTGTAATATATATAAAATTAACTACTTTTCACTTGATAAGGTTATATTTATAATTATAATAGCATATTAGTGTTATTTCAAATAATATGGCATATATGTTCAAAAAAATTGACAATTCATAATAATAATAAAAATAATTCAATATCAAAAAATATCAATTGCATAATAAACTGTACAAATGCAAATTAGAAAAATGCATTTCACTAACTAAAATACATTTTATTTTATCCTGATTTTATACTTTATTTATTATGTATAGAATTTTGTGGGCCACTAGAGAGAAGACTTCAAATATATGCATAAATATCAGAAGAGTTTAGAGCTTGTTTTCTAAGCTCAATTTTATTACTAATATCGAAAAAAAAGATTGCAATTTGAGAAAATGGAAGTAAAAACAAAATGAACCTTAAACTTGCAAAGTAAATAAGATGGAAGTTGTAGCTCTAATATTTAGAATAAACTGCTTGTAATTGCAATAGAATTGTATTATCATTTAAGGGCAATATGGTCTCCATGCCTGACAGTTTATTAACACAAATGAAGCTTTATTCAATATATACTTATCAAAAGAATATTGATTATGTAAAACTGTACAAAAATAAATTAAAGTATAAAATGCATTTTATTTAAAAAGTTCTGCATTTCAATAAAATTTCAACATCATTTAACTAATGTGGCTAGTGTACATGCCAATTCACAGGGTGCGCATACACATGTATATATTTTTTTCATACAAAACTACACAAGTATTGATTACATAATAAATCATACTAAAATTTTTTTTTAGTAAAGATAAATTATTTTAGCTGAAATATATTTTCTTATTTGTTTTATTTTTATGCAATATGCTCATAATTACAATACAATTATTTGCATGTTATTTAATATCCTTAGTATAAAATTCGAAAATTCACCTCCCCTCCCACCTCCAATAATTAATAGACTGTGCTAATTAAAATTAGAAAGTGCACATTATATTAGCTATAATGTATTACTTATTTTTCTTTTTCCATTCAGTATTATAGTATATTTAACTAGAATTGAATGCCATTTAAAGCCATATGATTTCTATGTATGATAAATTAACACTTGTTTTTCAACTGTTTTTTTTATATTTATTTATTAACACACGTTAGAATTTATGATTAATAATCCTATTATATAAAGTTAAACGTTTTTCATTAACTATTGGTTGATAGTTTTACTTAATTAAAAATAATGTATTTTTAATCTATGGTAACAAAATATTTTTTTAATTGTAGGAAACCACTTAAAATGCTTAATTTTTATGTGAACTTTGGATTTATAGTCAGTTTTGAGGAATAGATTGTGGTTCAAATTTGAGTGAAGCTGTATTTTTAAAAATGGGTTTATAGTTCTGTTTCCTATTATTCATTCTGATTTGTGTTTATATTATTTTACAGTTAACTGTATATATTAGCTACAAATATTTGGATTCTACAGATGTTTCAATTATTCTATTTGAAGAGTGACATTTTAATATTTGATTAAGATTTCGATAGTGTAAAAGGCTTGCCTGTTAGAATTGCTGAGATTTTTTTTATATATATTGCTTATAAAATACAGTTCAACATATTATTGTTCATATTTTAACATTTTAATCTTTCAGGAAATGTCATAATCAACAAAACATGAACTAGCTGAGGGAAATAAAATGTCAGGGGGAAAAATAAAGTAGTGATAAAACATTTCTTGATATTTAACCTCTGAAAGTAATGTTTTCTCTTGTGTATATTCTTTTTTTTTAAAAAAAAATCTGTTTATGTTGAATACATGTGCTGGTGCTTGTATATATATATATGCAAAGACAAATCGAATGATTTAGGAGAATCTTGGAATGCAGTAGTAAGATGGACTAATGAATGATTAATCATTATCATTTTTTCCAGCCATTATTGTTCTATTGCAAGATAAAGGTCTCTTCAAGTTTAATCCAGTTTCTTAGATTTTTAATCTCTTTTTTTCACAATACACCAGCAAACTTCCTAACTTTATTTATCTATTTCACATGCAGTTTTTTTTTTCAGGTTTTTTACAATCTCTTGGGATCAAATTTAAGACTTTAACCATCCATCTATTATCACTCCTTCTAGCAATATGTCCAGCCCAGATCTATTTCAGTTTCTTAATTTTTTCAATATGTCAGTGATACCTATTTATTTTTGATCTTTTATTGTTACTTATAACAATTATCTTTCCATATTTCATTGAATGGTCTGAAGTCTCTGAATAGCTTTGCATAACTTTCTATTCCTTTAACAATTTGTTTTTACACCTAATATTTTGAGTTCTTTCATAAATCATGAATGTCTTACATATCTAGAATGTCAATATATTCTAATTATGTCCTAATATAAAAACATGGTTATATATTTGTATATATGTGTTTTAGCAAGTATATATATATATATAAGTATAAACATATATATGCTTAATAATGATGGCAGGTTCAACAAACAAGGCATTACACAAGTGATACTCTTTATTGTTATGAATAGTATTTTGCTGTTATTTCTTTTTTTTTGCAATTTATTCTATCATCTAATATTTTGATGTAAATTATAAAATTTCATAAAGAACTTTATATATAATTACAAAATTAGTTGCTAATGAAATCACATGCTGTTCAAGTGGCCAAATAACAAGTTTAGTATAATAGTAGGTTAATGGTCAAACAGATTTTTTTTTTTTTTAAAACAATAAGTCTATCACTGTATCACTGCATTAAGTAAGCAGTTTGGGGCAATAATAAATTTTGATTTTTAGAGTTATACTAAAAAATAAAGCTTTTACAATATTCACACTTTTGTGTGTTTATTAGATCATAACATTTCATCATATATATATATTAAGGATTTTTCTTGTGGCAAATTGTTATGACATATGGGATTCTTATTTATCATGAATCATTTGTTTAGAAAATAAAAATAAAAACAGCATAATGAATGAATTTATAATAAAGAAATCAGATTTTTTTTAGTTATAATACAAATCATATTTAATTAAGAGCATAAAATATATTTTAATAATTTATTTGTGTAATATATTATAATGCAAATAATTCAAGTTTGCAAACATATGTTCATATACATAACAAAGTCTTCTTTTTGTTTAACCTATTGCTAAGCACATTTTAGGTGTTCTCATAATCATAACTGATTATGATGATTTTCACCGAAAGTGCAATTAGAAATAGATTATAAAGAAGAAAGAAATAATTTCATTACACATACATATGAAGGGAAAATCAATGTTACAATGGAAATAAAAGAAAGGAGATGATAAATAATGATCAAGGACTGCGGAAACCCTATTTAATTAAATTATCAGATGGCTGGATTTAAATTGATTAAAATTAATCAGAGACCACACAAAAGTTAATTTTAATAAACTATATTTATCATTATAATGAAAATTAACATGGAACATTAAGATACCAATAATCACTTGAAGGTTTTTTGATAGGATTTTTATTATTTTTGAAAAAAAATTGCAAACTTAACCATCATTTAAAATATAAACTGTTATGACTTAATCAAATATAATCTATCTCAAAACTTATTTATCTCAATTACTATAAAAATTAGTTTGGTTAAATTATTAATAAGTTTTATCATTACAAAAGTAAATTAAATAATTAATTAAAACAATATTTTTATTTTTATATATTTGAATTTTTATGTTCACAGTATGCACACATATACATGTGTGCGGCAAATTTTTAATATGTATATACATACCTTACAAAGATGCACAACACTGAAAGCTTAATTTAGCAATTTAAAAAATTAATGCCATAATAATTATTAATTGTTGAAACATTTGTAGAATACAATTTTATATTATTAATTGTTGAAACACTTGTAGAATATAATTTTATGTACACTCATGTGTATGTGAAAGTGTTAAAAATTCATATTGTTATATGGTTCATTATTATGCATGAATTTTGTTGTCTATGCCACAATTTGGAATAAAATGGCATAGATATGATGGTTGCTGTATAATACTTATTTTTTTGTGAGCGTAGTTTTTATTGAATATTATTATTATTATTTTTCAGATTGGTATGTATTAATTTAAATTGATGTTTATGCCATTTTTTATTATAGCTTACACATACATATTAGAAATGTATTTCTATAAAATATTTTTGTGGTCAGATGCAATTAAATCTTGAGTACTTTTCGGTTTCCAAATCTTCCTGCATTACTGGGTTTTCTTAATTATGAATCTCTCTTCTCCCACTATATATCTTCTGTCTTTAAGTTTTCCATGTATTGCTAAAGATTTAAACAAATATTAAATGTAAGTAATAGCATAATTTTAATATATGTTTTTATATATATACAGTTTTTACAAAAGAAAAAAAAATATATTACTGGTGACCTAACGGTTAGCATAGCTGTCTTCTAAACAACTGGCCTGCGTTTGCTCCCTGGTCAATGCATCTGACATATGAAAAAAACATATGAAAAAAAAAAAATCTGTTTTCTTTAAAAAAAAATAATATTGCAAGCTTTGTCAGCTGATTGTTTTTTTTTTTCAACTTTCTTTAAAAAAAATTTTCTTTCATACTTCATGTAGCAATAATAACCTTTTTTTTTTGACCAGGAAAAAATAAAACTATCTAAAATCTTGACAAAATATAAACATGTCTCTCATGTCAATTATCATATTAATTTACAGTTATTTTGTTAAATGCATGTGTTTTTTTTAAAAGTGTATACATATTAATTTATCAAATATTAAGTGTTTATTTTTAAATGTGTGTATATATATTCAAAAGTAAAATATTGTGCCTTAATTAAGTAAACTGTAACTTTTGCTAAAATAATAAAGTTTGGTTGATATGATAATTTAAAGGATTCTTTCCCCCATAAGTGATAATAGATGCTATAAAATCATATGAAGCCAAATATTAAAATGCACTGCTACTGGACTCCCCCCTTGCTATAAAAACAATATTTTGAACTGCTGAATTTATGAATACATGTTTCTTATTTAATAAAATAATATTGGGAGTTAATATTTTGTCATTTTGTAATGGGTATTCTGCAGACATATATAAATAGCAACATTTACGTATATTGTTAATTTACTCCACACATCCATCTTCATATGTACATATAGTAAAATATAATTTAACATTAATCACAATTATATTTGAAAGTTATAACTATTTTGCATCATTAACATGTTAATTTGAATCGCATCATATTTTAATTGATCTCATGGAAAAATTCTCAAACTCTTGCTTGATTCAAGAGTAAAATTATTTTTTTTATATTATAATTTGTTCAAATTACTCTTTTTTTTCTTCCTTCCTATTCTTTTTTTTTTTTACTTCCTAGCTTTTTTTTTTATTAGTATTATAAAACCATCTACTATAATAAAAAATACTTTATTGTTCTCTTCTTATTTTGTAATTAATTTGAAGACCTTTTTATTTTATTAAAAGGAAATTTCTAATTTGAAAGCTAATTTTCTTAATCTTTTTTTTAAAAAAAACCCATTATGTTAAATATTTAAAAACACAGTCTTCTCTCCTCCTACACTTTCCAAATGAAAATTAAGTTTCAATTTTGGGAGATATAATTAAATAGCTTAAATATAAAAGTAAACAGAAGAACAATGAATAAGAAGTTAAATTAATTATAAATGACTTATATTTGGTAAGAAATTCATTGTACAGGATAGTGCAATAAGTCTCCAACATATTTAAAAATATAACTTATTTCAATATTTTACAATTTTTTTTTTTTGGCATTGCAAATGCAGGAGATGCCAAACGAAATATGTTTTCAGTATTATAGTATCTCTGCTTTAAGACTAGGAAAGCTATGGCTGATCAAGGCAGCTGAAAAGTTCCAGACACATTTGTTTATATATAAGTTCCAGGATAAAAAAAGGAAAAAAAATAAATTTTTTTACTGAGATCTTTTTCATTAAGTGCAGAGAATAGTAAAATCTGTTTTAAATTTGATCTCATACTTATGTTTTTTTTAATTATATTAAAGACTTATGCAACATTGTTTCTATATTTAAAAAACACAAATACTAGTGCCTATTAAACATATTAACTGAGAATATATTTATCAAGGAATGCCCCCCCCCCCCAATAAACATACCCTCAGAATACTGATAAATTAACAATCTTCAGAATTTCTTTTTATCTCTTGAAAATTATAGGAGACATTAATATTAACAAAACATAAAACTGGAAAGATATAAAAAATTCATATTTTGTTTATCAGTATTTTTTTGAGTTTTCAAACGATTTATTAAGAGAATAAAAAAAGTAAACAATAAGGCTTTCTGGAATGTTTTATTGTTTTTACAAAAAAAAATTATAAACTTAATTTCACACACATATATACATCATTTAGAATTCAATATATCTCAAAACTGATTCAGGATTCACTAAAATTAAATTTATTTAAGAAGTTAGTAGTTATTATTTTATAATTAGTTAATATCTTATTTCTTATTCCATCACAGGTATTGCACAAATCAAAACAATAATGATAATAAGATAATATGGAATTAATGTCATGAATAGAATTATATATTATGGAACATCCTTGATAAGAGTGAAATGACATCCAGGATATTAAAATTTCACTCTTATTTATTTTATTTATACAATTTATGTTTAATGTCAGGTATTCTTTTACTCTTTCTATTTAATATATATATTTGATAATGAGTATTTATTTCACTTGTTTAAGTTAAAATTATTTTGTATTTAATGTTACTGTATAGCTATCTTATATTTAATATTATATGCCACTTCTATCTTAATATATTTTTATAACTTCACATACATTTCATCACTAATTTTGAAATAATAATAATAGTAATATTTTTTTTTTAAATAAACAAAAGAGTATTAAATTAACAGCAGAAAGATGAATTGCTTTTAACAAATGGTAATTCATAACAGAGAGCATGAATTATATTTATTGCACTACTGTATAAAACAAACAGTTAATATATAAATAAATAAGTAAATGTTTAGTGTAAAATAAATTTTTTTTTTACAAATTATAATTATAATAGTGTTCCTCCTTTTTTAATGCCACAATGGCCTTTGGAGGGCACATATAAAATGAAGTCTGTATACAATTTTTTATTTCATATAAAGCTTTCTAATTAAATTAGAAACTGATTTCATTATAAACTAATTGTCAGTAAATTTAATTAAGCAGAATTTGTCTGAAAACAATATATTCATTTTCTAGAGTTGTATTTCATGGTATTTATCCTATATAATGTTGTTTAGTTTAATTTATGCATTTTAATAACAGTTCTATTAAATTTTATTACTCTTTTCTGCTTTTTGAGAATATAGACCATATTAAAATTGGACTTGAGTGATGCAGTCATTTGAAAAAGTATTAAGTTTTTATGAAAAATTTAGTTTGTATAGCTGCAAATGTGATAGAGTTTTTAACAAAAACTATGTTATTTTCTTTTAAATCATAGTTTCCATAAACAGAAATGACTTTTAGAAAAATAATTAAGTACATTTTAATTTTGGTTTAAATGAATGGTACAAATAATTATAGTTTTGTTCTTTGTTTTTTTAACTTTTTACTATAAAAAAATTAACTTATAAGTAATGGTTATATTTTGAAAACTAACCCCCCTCCCTCCAATCCCCCTCAAAACTACTGAATAATTTGTATTGATTTTATCAAATGCTCAAGTTTTCAAATATGTTAAATGAAATAATCATAATGTTATTTTTATTAATAGTATTTTTTAATTAACATCATTTTATTAGTATATTTAAAAAAATATTATTAACATGTATTTATTAAATATGTTAAATGTAAATTAAATAAACAATGAGAAATAGTAAAGAAAAAAAGCATATATTATTTAAATAAATGAACTAAATATATATGATAAAAACAATCAACTGTTAGTTGCTCATGAGGTTTTATAACATTCATGCATTGGATACAACAGATTTGTAGGTTTTAACACTTAATTCTATCATTTTATTTCAGCTTTAAATCATACAATGCAATATATGTGTATTATATTTGCATTTAAAATATATATATAAAAACAACAACAAATTAACTAAATTTGAAAATAAACATTAAACTTTACTGTTTTAGAAAAGCCAAAATGATTAAGATATTTTTGCTTTATTCTACAACATTGTCTATTTCTTATATTAGGATTAAAAAAGGTTATTAGATTTTAAAAGCATATTGCATTAAAATCAAACATAATTGAAATCTTTTTTCAATATTCACATTCATACTTTTTTGTTAAAAAAAGGGAGTGATTATGGAAAATCGTTGATTGATAGAGCAGAGACAAATTTAGTGTTAAATATTTTTACAATTCAATGAGATTTTAAATTGTACAATTTATCACCTCAAAATATATTTTAGGAAACAAGATCACTAATGTGATAAATATTTTACATCAGTAATATTTCTAGTTTTATTCAAGTAAATAAGATTTATATAATTGATTTTCTAATAAAAAGCAAATTTATGATTCTAAAGAATCAATCAAAAAATAATATTGTTATCAAAAAGCAAATGATAGATTAATTTTAAACCATGAGATCACATTCTTAAAAGAATAATTTTCCTTTTCTTATGTTACAATTATAATTTTGTTTTATGGCAATATATCAACAATTATTTGATCAATCATGATTAATTTGGGATCATTATCTTTTCAAAAATATTGACCTATTTACTGATCAACATTAATTGGATTGACTAAGCGGTAGATATCTAAAAAAAAATCATACCCTTGTAGAAATTCTAACTTAGTTGAAAAACAATTTCAATTTCTTCATGGATTCAATCTCAGGTAGTTAAAAAAATAGATGGATGAATTAACGAGTAGAGTCTTTACTATCAGGCATAAAGAGACAGATAGATAAAATAAAAAACATGGATAATATGGAAATTGTAATCATTGATGCAATAAAATAAGTTGATTGGAATTAGTAGATAAATTTGAGATCTATTAGTATAAACTAATAGCCACAATAAAATTTTAGTACTTATACTGAAAAATAAAATTTTATAGAAAATTTTTATTTTGTTTAATTAAGTTCATATAATAATGTTGTAAATATATTTTGTATCTAGTTCATACTAGGGTCAATTAAAATCCAGTAAATTAAAATATGAATCTGTAGGATATATTCTTTTCATCATATCATATGTTTAACTTAAATAAATTTGTAAACATCATTGATTTAATTCTTGAAAGAGAGTAGAATCAAAGATCTTGGTAAAAATTGACATTATTTGTTTATTTATTATATAATTTAATAAAATGGAATGTATGGCATGCTGTTTAAAGCATAAATAAATGCAATACATTCTTAATGCAGTAGTAGAGTAGTGGATTCTAAAGCTCAAGATATCATTTCCTTTGCTCAAACTTTACATGGATTCCCAAGCTAAAACCATTCAAATTTTTTTCTTAACATA
The DNA here is from genome assembly GCA_028023455.1 of Epiperipatus broadwayi. Classification (NCBI taxonomy): domain Eukaryota; kingdom Metazoa; phylum Onychophora; class Udeonychophora; order Euonychophora; family Peripatidae; genus Epiperipatus; species Epiperipatus broadwayi. The sequence goes on along the minus strand of JAQFVV010000290.1, from coordinate 883,805 downwards.
GTGCATTATATTTGTATAAAATCCAGCCTATTTAGAATATATATAGTACTTTTATATACTATATTGCAATCTCTATCTCTCAGTGATTCATGATAAAAAAAAGATTACATCCTATTATATTTTGTTGTTAGTTTAATGAATCAATGTTTTGGAATAATATGGAAATGAGGTTTCAGGACTTATATAATTTTATCTATGATAATGTTAGTCTTTGACCATTGAGTAGGGGCATATAATAATGAGATTTCAGTAAAAAATACATGAGATATTATTTTTGTTTTAACCTTCCTAGTCAAAGACTAGAAGGGACATATTTAGCATAAAAGTGAGATCCCAAAATATATAGAAATCAATCTAATGTCATAGCTATATCAGCATACGAGCAATTTAAGTTGGATTCAGAACTTTGTTTTTTTTTTTAAAATTTCAGACTGTTAGCTTGAATAGTATAAAAAGAGCAATGGATATCTACTAGATGCATAAATGCAGTAATTCTATCATTGAAATCTAATTCTCACTAAAGAAGGGAAAAGTTAGAGATTGACTAGTCTGAAGATGAGTATATATATTACAGCGCTACTATCTAATATTCAGTGATTACTCAAACCTACAATAGTTAAATTCTAGATTAAGGTGAAAAGAGTTGCTCTTGTAAAAATAATTGTTTTTACTTCATTTTTTTATTGTGTGAGCTTAGAATATTATTTATACTGATTTAATGAAAAAATACCACTATATAAATATCTATTATGTCAGGACTATTTTATCATTGTATTATTAAAACTAAGTACAAATCTTTCAGATAGATTATGCCTATTTGTTTTCTTATTATTATCAGATTGAAGTTAGGAAGAATTTAGTATTTTATCATATGAATGTTAAATTGTCTGCCTGAAAGCAGATAAAGTAATTAAGCAACCAAATGAAAACTTGATTATTGTCACAGATAGATTGCCATTGATTACTCTCCTCTTTACGAAATGTATATTCTAGGGCTTCTCTTAAATTAAGAACTATATTGTAACATTAGCTTGCCCTTAGATTATTAAGATGTATTCAGAATGTAGATGTAATTACAACAATGACCACTATTCTTTTATTGGTAAATATTGGGTGCTGACTGGATTTTCTATAAGTTATATTAATCTCTAGCTGAATTTCATAAAGGCAGATTGGTCTCACAACTTTAGTTTTAATTTGATTCTTTTTAAAAATATTTATATGTAGAAATAAATATAAGTTCATTGACATACAGTATTTTCTTTTTCTTTTATTATGCACATAAATGTGATTAGGCCTTAAGTTTTGTATGGTTTGGCACATTGATAGAATGGTAAACTTGAGAGTTACAATTTTATAGTTTGAAACTTGATTTATCACTCCTGGTATTCAATCTCTCAAAGAAATTAGAAAGTGTTTTTGAACCATTTTCTCAATAGAATAGAATATATTTATTTTATTACTTAATAATATATGTGTATATAGATATATTATGTATTTTGGGTCTCAAATCGAAAAAAATGTAAATCATGATTGTAGATTACAGGAGCTAATAAAAATAACATTTTAGTCTGTGAAATCATTTTTAAAATTTTGTTCAATGTGTTCATTTCATATCTAATATTAGCATTTTGTTATAAATAATACTGTTATTCTGTGGAAGCCTATTGAAGAACAATATTTTTTATTATTGAAAGTAACTTATGTATCGAAATATAAAGTGAAAAATGAGAAAGATAAGGGGGGGGGGGAGAAAATATGTATTTGGTGCTAAAAAATGATGTTCAGAATTCTTGAACAGCAAAAAGGACACCAATTAATTTTCAAAAAAAAAAAAAAGAAGTCTTTATTTACTTTAGAATTTAAAAATAATAAGAAATCATATTTTGAACATGTAATGATAGCAAATGGTTTACTATGCAAGAAATGTTAATTCCATGATTGTTAATGGTGAAGGAAAATGAAAACAAGATGATATATAGAAAAGAATGAAGAGCCTTTATACATGGCCACCAGGAAGTCAATAGTGATTAACAATCCTATTTAGTAGATAAAGTCATTTGTTAATTTTTTTTTTTTTTTTAAAAATTGATTTTAAAGTGAGAGAAAAAAAGCCACATGATTTTTGTAATTAAATAGCAAGGGAGAAAACACTGATGTAATTTAAATATATAGGGTATATGAGCACAAACTTTCACCCGACCCACCACCACTCTCCACTCTATCTCATAACACTGATACACTTGAACATTTTATGCTAAACCAGCAATCATCAGTTGGTTCATATTATCATCTCCACACATATATGCAGTAAGTGCTCAGATATATATTAAGATAGCCAATATTCATACTTTAATGGACAGGCTTCAATCCATTCTACACTCCAACTCTTCAACCATTCATCCAATTGAAAATCTGGTGATGCAATGCTCAAAGGCCACCCTAAGGCTGAGATTCTCGTCACATACATGTTGACCAAAGACAATCTGACCTCATGTACTGGGTATAATTCATTTAATACATATACAAGGAATGGGTAGACATCTCTACTATGTAATAACTGAAATACAGGCTTATTATATAACTGTATCAATATATGTAATATATAGGTTATATAATCACAGACTTTCACACGATGCATCACTCTTCACTCTATCTCATAACACTGATTACTTAAACAACCAGCAATCATCAGTTGGTCCAGAATTATTATCTCCACATATATGCAATAAGTGCTCAGATATATATTAAGATAATCAATCTTCATACTTTACTGGACAGGCTTCAATCCACTCCACACTCCAACTCTTCAAACTTCCATCCAATTGAAAATCTGATGATGGAATGCTCAAAGGCCACCCTGAGGGCAAGATTCTCATCACATCCATTAATTGAGTAGACTGGCTTGTGTGATTTGAATAGTCTAGGAATATTGAAAAAGAGTAAGTTGAATACAATGATTTTTTTTTAAAAAACAAAACAAAACATGAAGAATTAATGAAATGTATTTAGAAGAGTAGGATCAGGATAGTCTCTGAAAATAAAATAAAAAGTTTTGAAGTTGTAAAAGCAGTAAACAAAAGAAGTAAGATCAATTACTATTGCCTGTGCACATTCTAGTAAGAGAAGAATGAGGCTTATAATATAATGGTATTGTATCTACCACTATACTCATGATCTAGAATTGGAACCACAATAGGATGAACTTTGATTTTTTTTTTATGTAGCTGACTATAGAACCCAGTATCCAATAGTTAGAAGGTTAAAGTCCAAATTAATCTGAGTTGATTAGATGTTGAGGGAATATTAATATGATAAATGTAAAAATAAAAAATGGTAATACTATGATGCAGCCTTCAGTATTGGTAGGAAAAGTGTTATACTTCTACAGGTCTTGAGCTGTTGTTGAAATTCTGCCAGTTCACTTTAGTTCAGCAGAACTAATTGATAAAATTTTTTTTAGTTTGGAACTGAATATTGAATTGGTATTTGTATTATTTATTTATTCATTTCATAAAATTCTTTTATATCCTTTATGAAATATTTCAATTTTATCCCATACATTTATATTTATTATTAATAAAATAAATAAAATGTATGTTTTAATTGATATTTATCAATAGTATAAGCAGAATGCTTTATGTATAATTTTTTATAATATAAATCACAAGTAGAGAGAATTAAAAAAAATCTAACATATAAGATAAGGCACATCTCCAATTCCTGCTAATATTTTATTATATTCTGAAAGTATGTTTATTCATTATCAGTTGTTCTCATGTGAAACAGCCTTGTCTATTGGCTGCAAATACTATGCAGTTAATGTATCATCAAAAACAATCACATTTAAATTCATTGTTTATAATTTCGGCAATCACTGATCATCAGTTATCTGCCGCCAGTGCATTTTATGCAAATATTTTGCAATTAGAAAATAGCTTTTTTGTCAGGGTGTACTATTTAAACATTTTTTGTTATTGTTTTTACAGTTCTTTCTTATAAAACCATTTTTTGGACATTATTTTTATATTGATATTTCAGCTGGATTGAGCCATCTATGTTATTTAAAAAAATATTGTAGATGCATTGCAGGTTCAGACATATATAACAAAATTAAAGGTTCAATCAATAAAAATATGAACAAAATTTAAAATATAAAAAGGGGGTGGAGCACAGTAATTAAAAAAATCAATATAAAATCAACAGGTATACATTTTTTTTTGTTTTCAAATCATTACATTTGTTAATGGAATGTGATTTTAGAATGATCTCAATAGTTCTTTGATTTTTCTTTGGTGGAGAATGTCACATTTAGATAGGAACTTAGAAATAGCTTTGAGTAAGAGTGCTGATGAGCGCTGCTTTACTGCATTAGCATGTTTGTTTGCCTTAGCATTGATGTGATTATTCATATCCACATAACTCTACATGGGATTTCATAAACTGCATGGATCTCAAGAGGAATCGAGTTATATATATATACTTAAAACATGTCAGTAATACAGTGAATCAGTTATTAAATTATTTGAATCTCATTACTATATTTCGCATTGAATTTATAATTGCATTTCTGTTTGCTATTTTTTTCATGTCTCCATTTTTGGATTTTTTTTTTATCGTCTTATCGTCAGTAGATAACTGTAAGAATGGAATCCACTTGTGCAAACACATCTTTATCTTTTAATATTACGTAGAGATTCTGATTCTTATCCCCCCCCCCCCCCACTATTTTTTTATATTTTAGAATTAGAATGACCATATTTGTTTACAAATGGCTGCTAATATTTAAATACAATTATATTGTCTATACTGAACCCAATGTAATTTAGAAGAGATTTGAACTCAGACTTTCAAATTACATAAATCTATCCACTCCATCTTATACAACCAATACACAGTAATGAGATAAAGGTGCTCCAATAAAAATCTGAATATGATATGAAATTTGAATAGAATATTTATTGGCAAATTTTTTTTTTTAGAATTGCCAAAGTTGATTTCAGTGAAAGTAAAATTTTTTTTTTTTTTTAAAAAAAAAACTTTTCTATATTTTGAAATATAATATTATTCCAGCTTCTTATAAATTTTAACTTTAGGAAAAAAAAAAAAAAAAATTGAAGCAAAATGAATTAAAAACATTTCATTTGAAGAAACGTATTTTTATTTTTAAAAAAATATATATAAAAGGAAGGCTCTTTTCTATAAATAGTTGAGTAGTCTAGCTTTTTTTTAAAACCATAATTTTGTCAGTTATTTTTTTTTTCAACATTTATCATTTGATTTCTCTTTTTTCCAGAATTGTAACTGGAGTTTTTTAAAATTATATTAGGAAGATAGAAAAATAAATATATTGAGTTAATTTTTAGAAAATGTTTGGTTTGAAATTACATTTTAAATAAGCAACAATTACTTGCTGGATAATTTCAATTTTTTATTATCACTTAGTAATCCTCCTTGTCATTAGTTATAAGTTTTTTTGCAGATACCAAAATTTGTGAGAAGTAGTAAACCCTGTATAATGTACATTTTAAATAGATACACATACATATAGTGCAAACATTTTAAATGTATATGTGCAGTGTGCATTCGTAATATGTATGGATAATTTAATTAAAAAATAGGTATAGTAAGAAATCAATAAAGATTATTAATGAAAAAGTAGAATACTGTATATGTTTTTAACACATAGTAATACAGATTTTTAATATGCATATAATTGTATAGAATACACGATGATAGAATTATTTTAAAATTATACACATTACCCTTTTAGCCCTGCAGTTTTATTTAGGTGTGAATGCTAAAAATTTATAGTTTTGTTTTTTACTATCAGAATTATTTTTGTGTACAAATAAGAAAGCAAGCTCTTTATTTTACTTAAACTAGGCCATGTTTTTTTAGCATTATGTATTTTTCAGTTAAGGTACTATTTGGAGAAGCCATTCTTTCATCCAAATTAAGAATCTGTCTTAGAATATGTAAACACCTAAAACATTCTTTCAAATGCTTCACAATTTATAAAGTTTTGTATATGGATTAGTAAAAAAAAAAGTCTTGTACCTATCATCAGTTCAAAAAATATGAGAGAATTTTTCTTTTTGACCAGTCCCATTCCTGTTGAAACATTTTAATAATTAATGAGTTGCAACCTAATTATTCTGAAAAGCAACTTCAACTCAAAATACAGAGATGGATTTTCAACTAATGTCTAGTTCTTTTTCTTTAATGTGTTTATTTGAAGAAACTGATCTGCATAATTATTTGTTTTTATAATAATCTTTTAAAGTAATATGTTATCAAAAAAATCAAATCAAAATATTTTAATACTTTGGCAGTTTTCTGTATTGACAATGAGTGATATCTGATCTGCAGTGAAATAGAATGAACAGTTGGGTGTAGTATTATTATACATAACATTTTTGTTTACTCAATATTACAATTTTATTAATCCAAGCTTTACTCATGTTATCATTACTATCAGTTAGATTCATATTCTAAATCAGAATAATCAAACTTATTCTAGATATGCACTCATCACTGATGAATGTTGATGCAGTACTTTATGCAAATATGATTTTTATATAACTGTTTGTTAATCTAACATTTATAAAATATAAATCTCAAATATTTTATTATATGTATTTGAAATCCTAATTATAAATATATAACCTTTATGAAATATATCTAATAATATTATATATATTTCTAAAGCATATTATAAGCAAATAGTTTATACTTTGTGGCTAATTATGAATCAAAATATATAAAATGTGCTAACACGCACAAGCACACAAAGCTAAAAACAAATAAAGCAAATATATATTATTTTAATATCTATTCATTAAATGGCTAAGTGCTTTCAAGGTTCAAGCCCTCATAATCATAGCCGTATTACAAAATATAAGAAATCAATTTATTATATTTTGTAATACGGCTATGATTATGAGGGCTTGAACCTTGAAAGCGCTTAGCCATTTAATGAATAGATATTAAAATAATATATATTTGCTTTATTTGTTTTTAGCTTTGTGTGCTTGTGCGTGTTAGCATATTTTATATATTTTAAAGCATATTATGTAATTTGTTTATACTGAATTTCTGTATATATAATTAGAGGGATTTGAATTCAGTTGATTCATTCTCCAATCTTTCTCAAGCACTTCCTACACATGACCACATACATGTGCAAAAGATACATGATCCTCAATATACATATTTTGTGCAGTATCAGCACTCATCAGTTGAGCCATGTCATAATCTTCCACACATATATACAATCACTGCTTAGTTTATATTAAGGTAGCAATCCTTAAATTTTTAAGGGACAGACTTCAATCTTGTCCATTTAAGTTTGAGGAATTGTTATATTAATCTGGCCCAACTGATAAATGCTGGTTCTGCATGAAATATATATATTAGAGACTATGTATCTTTTTCATATGTATGTGGTCATGTCTATTGGTGCTTGATATGGATTGGAAGATGAATAGATTGAAAAATCCTGAGTTCAAATCCCTCTTAATTACACCATTATATGTCATGAATGTGATGTAATAAATATATTGAAAGCATGCAACTTTTCTGTATGTTCATTAACAACCAAGTATTATGTTAGCTCAGAAAAGAAGATAATTAGTAACAATTGAATTACATATATAAGAAATATTTAGTATAAGCAAGTTACATACTGTTTTAGAATTACATTATATCTTGGTATAAGTTCAGCCCAACTATCTGCTATTAATATATGTATCAATATGTAATGGTCCGATAACGAGGGGTTAGATTGACGTATGACTACAATATCAAATCCATTAAGAGCTCAGTGTTCCATCATTGATTTTTCAATTGGAAGGGTGAGAAGATTGAAACCGTCCTTTAAAGTTTGAGGACTTTGCTATATTAATATAACCTGAGTACTAATTGTATATATGTTTGGGAGATTATGATCTGGCCCAACTGATGAGTGCTGGTTTTGCATGAAATATGTATATTGGGGATCAGGTATTTTTTTCATATGTATGTTGGCATGTGTATCAGGTGCTTCATATGGATTGGAGGATGAATAGACTGAAAAATCCTGAGTTCAAATTCCTCTAATTAAAAAATATATATATAAATTATCTAAACTCTAATATTTTTATATTTCAGAGCAAAAAAAAGTATTATGTAGACAATCTAAAGTACATAAAATAAAAAAGGAAAAAATCTTTAATTTCACTATATTTATATATATGAAATATAGATAACATTTGTTTTTATCAGTGCAACTGAACTCTCAATACATCACTCAGGTAATAAGATAGGCATAAGTTTCTATCTATGTTTAATACTTTGTGGATTTCACAATTACTTTATGATAATATGCATTGTAAGTTCTTGCTTTTATCAGTGTATCATTCATCCATCAGTCCAGAAGTCAAGCAAATCTCCCATACTATAGATACATATGGAATATAAATAATCCGTATAATATATTACAAATTAGCTTCAAATACACATTATTTTTTAGAGATACTTAACTTCATATGTATATTTAAATAAATTTTAAACTCCTATTCAATTACACATTGCTAAAACATGAACCGAGACATGCAAAAATGACAAATGATTAGTTGGTCCATATCAAATCTCTTTCATATATCTTCATCATTTGTGCAGTATATATTGAGTCAGTTATGCATCTCAGCATATAACAACATAGTGTATATGCATGTATATATATAAAGTTGAAAGGAAAAGTAGAAATAAACACAATTTTTTTTGTAAACATTTTCTATATTACACTGGAATAACAGAATTAAATAATTTTGATTTTAAAAAAAATTATATATTAAACATTTAAAAAGATCTGATATTTTATTAATTCTGATTTTGAAATTAAAATAAGCCTGTTTTTATGTTACAATAGATATACTGGCAATTATAAAATTCCACGATCTATTTTGATTAGATTACATTTTTTAAAATTAAAGCTTGTATAACATATTTTGATCCAACAAAGTTGTTTTTGAAAGGATTAATATAAATTGAAAAGATTCATAAACTTTTTTCAATCAAGATAAAGAAAACTTAATGTTAATTATTGTATTTTTAAAATTCTATTCTGACTATAAAAAGATTGGAAAAAAAGGTTAGAGGGGAGTTTTTAAAGTTTTACAGGTTATAGAGGGTTACTATGAAGATATAATTGAAGGCAATACAGTGGAAGTCCAGCTGCTGCTACTAGTTCGTAATGGTAGATTTTGGATTCACATTGAGGCAAGATCCAACTTCTGTGTAGTTCATAGCTAGTATATATGTGTGTATTAGACAGCATAGAGACTGAATGTAACTTACTGCAGTCAACAGTTACCAGATTATACCTTTTCTGAAGATAACAGTAAGCCAGTCTACTGTTTAGAAGGAACCAGCTTATTCAGAGAGTCCATCAGCTTGCTGTAGAATTAGTCTATATGTATACTGTTTTATCTATATGCAGAGAGGCACAGATAAAAATACTGCATCATATATATATTAAGTACAGCTGAGAGTCCATCAGTTTGCTGAAGAATTAGTTTATATGTATACTGTTTTATCTATATGCAGGGAGGCACATATAAAGATACTGCATCATATATATATATATAAAGTACAGCTGGTGAGCAGTGTTATATATATTAAAAATGATAGTCTTTTAAATAATTCCTTGAAAATGGCATTTAAAATCTATAATGTAAGAATAAAACAAGTAAATTATTTTTGCTTGAACTATAAGTCTAAAAAAAAAACAACAACAAAGGATTTATTCATAGACAATTTTATTTTGAACAAAAAAAAAAGTAAATTCCAAAAATCTTCTTAGATTAGGAACAAAAAAAACTTAGTGGAGTATTTTTAAAGATGTTTACAATTAATTAGGAATAATCTGTTTCTTAAAAAAACTTTTATGAAGGACTGTCAAAGAATTGATATTACTTTTTTTTTTTTACTATTATTAGAAATAATGAATTAATAACTTTGATTCATACTATTTATATATTTTTTTATGCATGTTCATTTATGTATGATTAAAAATGAATTGAATTTTTTCACAAGTCTAGGACAATTTGAACATGTTAATTTCAAATTATTATACAGCACATCTGTGTGCTTATATATATGTGCATTTTATGTTTTTTGACATTTAATTAGATATGTATTGAGAAAATATAATATGGGTTATTAAGATTATTTTTAATATATAAACACTAGTATGTGCATACATTTCCATGCACATATAATGAATTTCATTTATAGGTTTATGACAATTCAGATATGTTCATTTTTTATGCAAGCACATTTGTGTGCTGATATATGTATTTTATGTAAACCTATTATGAAATATTTGTAAATTACTATGTGATAACTTATTGCATTTGATTGTTTAAATTATTCCAGTGAATTTATTCAATCCGATATAGTTTTAGAATATTATATGCTTGTGTTATATCTTGATCATAGTAACAATTATAGAGCTTTTGCTCTCTGAGCTGGATTTGTGCATAATACTCTGTTATATAAAGGGGTTTATATTTAGGGTCTATGGATATCCAATTGATGATGATCCTGGTTGGCCAAAGGGGATATCCTTTAAAGTCCATGCACTACATTTTATTTTAATTATTTATTTAAAAATTGTTTATAGTTGGCCAGTACATTAATAATACTAAGTGGCCAGAGCATTGATGATGATCAGCATGTTTTAATATTCCAGCATTATTGTTTTTATGTTATATATTTTTATGGATTAGCACTTAAGTTTGTGTATCCAAATTAATTTGTTGTATTGCTGCCCTAAGTTTGGCAAGGGCTAAATAATTAGCCTAGTCTGTAGTAGATCTATTTCAAATCCAGTCACAAGATTGACTGTTAATTAATTTTTATTGTTGATCACTCTTGACGATGAATGATTATTGCTTTTAGGTAATGCTAGTGAACTTATAGTTAAAATTCTGTGCTGATCTCTCATGCTCATTTCTTTTTTATTTAAGTTTATATTTTGTTTACTTGGGGATGATGATGGATTCTCATCACAGATTAACCCCTGATTTTCCATATCATTTCAATATATATTGAAACAATCAGATTTATCCATCTACCTGTTCCACGTATATTATCCCCACCTCTATCTATATGCCAGGTTTAAACCCTCTCAGAGTACCCATTTAAATAACATCAAATTACTATATATGCAAAATCACACACACATATATATATATGGAAAACAGTAAGTCTGCAATTTAATAGTATATGTATAGATTACAGATATGTAACCATTTTATAAATATTTCTAGTTTAAGAAGTATTTTAGTTTAAATTATTTAGCCAATTTTATTGTTATGTTATTGGTATATATTACAGATATGTACCCATTTTATAAATATTTCTAGTTTAAGAAATATTTTAGCTTAAATTATTTAGCCAATTTTATTGTTGTATTATTGAAATTGCATATGTATATTTCCGTTGTTATTCTGCATGTATGGTTATAAAGTTAGTTTTCTACTAATTATCAAAGTAACTTCCAAAATAACATTTAATTTTTGTAAACATCTTTCGAAGTAGGTCACGCAACAGTTCTAAAATAGCATGAACTTGATTTTGTAAATATAAAATGTTAATAACAATTTCGCAGAATTTTATAACATTGTCTTAATAAACAGCAGGAGGAAAAAGCAGCAGAAAAACAAAATCTAAATTAGTTGTCATCATTAAAAATGTTTTTCTAAAATAAATAAATGGGTTTTTTTACTAGTTGTGGATATTAAATATATTTTTCTAAAATAAACAAATGCGGACAAGCTTGTAAAATTAAACAGGTGGCCAGAGTTAGAAAAATATAAATACTTAAAGTTTTGTCACCAAAAATGAATCATAGATATAATAAGTGAAGTATAAGCAGAACCCATGTCCATTTTATCTTCAAAATGGTGGAATAGTCCGGCAATAACTCACCACCTCCTGCCCTTGATCGGCAATGGAAAGAACTTTGGTCCGATAAAACCTAATGTCATACACCAGCAAAGCAGCCTGTGGAAAAACCTCCATTAACTTTAAATCATCGCCAAAAGTGTCAACTTATTATCATCCCAAGTGCCCAGAACTAACTACAGTGAAGACAACTGAATGGTAAATTTTCACTCAGAGTTCTGTTTATAAACTGTGTCTTTCGATTCTTTCTTTTAAAAGCTAGCTATTTATTAAAACTGCCTCTTCCAAACACCTTTCCTCAAATCTGCAAAGAAGACTGTTAAATGCTAATGTTTAAATCTTGTCTGATTGTAATACTTGAATTCTCTTTTAAAATGTAAAACTCTAGTAATCTATTTTAAATTAAATGTATAATTTTCTGCGGTCTTTTATGCCTATTTATAATCTATTCAATTTATTCTATAATTTTTTCATTTTAATATTATATGTATTTGATATGCCAAGTAACTCGAAACTGCGAGTACTTATAAGTATAATTTTAGCTTATCGATCTGCGGAGATAATTTCAAATCTTCGCTATAATAAATATTAAATAATCGAATTATTATTTAATTTTCTATTCGCTGTTTCGAGATCATGTTATTTTACATTCAAATATCAGCCTTTCAAGCTAATTGAGCACACGCCTTTTGAAAGTGTTAAATAAATGAATACTTTCCTCTTCAATCCAAGATATAGTATTTATGCAGGAATAAAAAGAATCCCTCTTATTCCCATGACTCACATTCTTTTATATGAGCAAATCCGAAGAACTGTTGAGGAGAGCGTGAGTAGAATTCTCACTTTAAATTACTATTTACGATGTTTTTTGGCTTTTACTGATTAATCTTTGGGTATTAATATTATAATAATCAGTCATTCTCTAGTTAAAATTGTAGTTTGTTTAATTCTAATTATGAATTATAACTATTTGTATATGTAACTCGTACATCATAGGAACTAGCCACAGAGATATTCTCAAAGCATATTTTAATGTTTTATTCGTATATGTTGAGATGCAGGTGATAATCTTAAACTAGGTTACTAATTAAGTTAGTCCCTAAATAGTATATTTGAAATACTAAATTTGAGAACTGGGTTGTATAGATATGCAAATAGACGCTATCTATTTTTAAGGCTTGATAATAATAATTTTACATATTTGCATTATATGTATGTATAAGTTATGGATGTGTCCTTACAAAGTATGCAGTGTACAATTATCTGCTTGCTGCATGATTATTGATCAGTTGATGGTGGAGGTCACACTTATCCACTTAGTTTGGGTAAAATACACACTTTTAGAACTAGGGCACAAGGACCTAGATTATTTATAATTAATGCTTATCCGACTCACTGAACTTCTAATGTTCCTATTCGTAGCAAGTTGATTGGTTGTAGGGCAACCGAGTCTTTGAGACTGAAGCCCGTGAATAATGACCCATTCGTACCTTTGAGCTTTATTAATATTTTAATATGTGCCATATTATTATAAACCAGTTTTCTCTCCTTTTATATTAAATGCTTATCTAGCATCAGTGTATATCCTAATCTAGGTTAACACGCTAACCTGCGTATCTCCGAGCCTAATTATGTGCTTGACTTAACTTGATATAGATAGACGCCATAAGAGCGCTATTAAGTTAGTTATATAACTCTGGGTATAAAGTTCCGTATGATTTAGCAGACTACAAAAGAGCTAGAAATTTGGCATATTAATATAGGCATAAACTCCCATACCGCACTACACTTTATTAAACACTTATAATGAGATATGTAACATTAATCTCATTAGTTATATAATGCCTGCGAGCATAATATCTCACATTCTCATCACATAATTTTGTATATTTTAATTTCACTATTTGTTATTGTTTTATTAAATTAATAATATTTAAAATTATAACTCGTTTCCATATTTTTATTGTCCGTGAGTTCATTTTATCCAGCTCTAGATTTAATTGCACATACATCATTTTATCTATAGGTAGATCAATCATTGATATATTAATTAATCACTTAGTCATATGTGTGTATATCTGATCAAATCAGTGTTACAGCTAATTTATGAGTCTTATTGTTCCACCCTGGGTGACTGCCGGACCATGAATAAATTGAATGTCTGTGTAAGTTGAGAAGTGTCATCCATAGGGTATTAGATCGTTGAGCAGAGGTGAAAGGATTGAATGTTGGTCGGGTTCTGGATTCCAGCATCCTAACTTAGATATAACCCATTTTATGGAAATATGGTGCTTGTTACTTGTTAGTTTTTCCCTAGTTGGCCTTCCAATTTTGGGCCAGTAGACCGAATGTGGTCCCTGCACATTTGGACTGTTAATTGGGAGAAAGAGGTACCTATAATGGTCTTGACATGACTCAGCTGTGGGTTAAGAGTTTATTATCCATGTATAGATACACATTAATCAAAATTATAGTAACCCTTTTATGGATATCATTGTTATTGAGCATATGCACTTTATATAAACCTGGTCAATAATTGTTTTACCATGTAACATTAAACACTTTGTAATCCTCACCGGGTAAGTGTACCCGAAAATTTTTGTAATCTTTTAACAAATAAAGGTTACTTTTGAGAAAAAAACAAAAAAACTTTTCTAGTCATTTATTAAATTAAATATTATCCCTAGCTCAAATATGTACTTTAAATCTTACTTAATGAGTAATATAACTCTAATATTATAGGGGTATTAACATCTAATTTTCTTGCCTATGTTGACAGTTATGATAACTTTCACTACACCATACATGAAATATGTAATAGTATAATAAATCTAAAGGTTAACATTTTGAAATGTTTCAATATATGAAATATAGAACATACACTGAAGAACTGAGAAATTGAGACTATTCAACATATAAAATTAAAATGTTTTAGAAAAAATATTTTAATGTGCAATATGAAATAATATAAAATTAACAGGCTAAAATATTATATATATAAAAAAACCTAAACATGAAAGTTTTTCAATACAAGAGATACAATTAATTTTATTGTTCTAATTTCTTAAATCTGGAATATTTCAATAAATAAATTACTTTTATATATATATATAAAAATTGTAGCCATTATTGTTTATTAATTGAAGAAAAATTATTTTTAACATTTTCTAAGAGCACATGAGATAATAAATACAAGAAAGAATTTACATTTTATTTCAACTAAGTCTCACCAAACAAGCTGAAGGTTCTGCATAGAGTTACAATAGAATGATGGAAGTCTAGAATTTTCAGCAATTTTAATGCCTCTATTAAACAAGTGTGAGCACTATAACTAGAATTTTTTCTTTAATGTGGTCAGAGTGAGCATCTAGAATAGAAAACAGGAAAATAAGTCCTTCCCATCTTACTAATTAAGAAATGAAAACTAAGAGGAAAATATGTGCAGATCTTGGGAAATCATCATTCTCCAAAAAAAAAGTAATAATAAAACTTATTACTTTTATACTCATTTTTATTCTTGTGATTAAAATTATTGAGAAAATATGAAGTCTACATTAAATTGATAAAAATCAAGCTACAGTAATTGTGTGAAAAAGATAGCATTTTCTCGTGATATTTTATGATTTCACTTTTTAAATTAATTTTTATTTTTTAAAATATTTATATCTTGAATCGCAGTTTATTGAATTCATGAATATCGAAAAAAAAATGGATATGATGGTGAATATTAAATTTTTTTCACCAAATTCTCACACACAAAAAAGGAAAACATAAAAAAAAAGACAGTCAATAAATTATAAGTTAAAATAAAACATGAGTTACATTTTTTTACATGCATTGATAGGTTTTGTGGTTGTTTTAATTAGTTCAAATGATGCCTCTTCGTAAAAAGTGTCCTGAAGAGAGACTTACTATTATCCATGCATAAAAGGATTTTCTGAAAAAAGTAGTCATAAAGAAATATTTTTTTATTTATGTTGACATATGTCTACCAAGTCAAGTTAATTATGGTGATCAAGAGTGAAAAAGGGGTATGAGCCAGCTAATAGAAATTTTTTATGCTATTTAATATTTTTTAGTTTTCAACTGTCTAGCAATCTTTTTCAAAACTATAATTGACAAAAAAAAAACTATGTATTCAATGTACATACACTTATATATGTAAATATACTTTACATCAATTTGTTGTTTATATATATATATATTCTCTTTATATTTATAAATACAAATGTTTCATGTTTTTTTTGTTTATTAGCATAATTATTTTTATATATACACCTTTATCCCAGTTAGCAGTGAACCTTTATGTGA
The DNA here is from genome assembly GCA_028023455.1 of Epiperipatus broadwayi. Lineage (NCBI taxonomy): Eukaryota > Metazoa > Onychophora > Udeonychophora > Euonychophora > Peripatidae > Epiperipatus > Epiperipatus broadwayi. The sequence continues at coordinate 867,542 of JAQFVV010000290.1, read as the reverse complement.
GGATATGCCACAGTGATCATCATCAATTTTTTACATACTATTTTGATTTATAATTATTCAAGATGGCAGTCATTTGTAAAATTGACACCTTAGGATAGTGACTTCATTAAAGCTATTTCTTGAAAATAAAATGGCAATATTCATGCTAAAAATATACTGTAATTATTATATAGTATACAATATTATATTTTGATTATAGAAATACGATGAATGCACTTTATTAAATTTTCATTTAGTGACTTTACAGAACAGTTAGTGCTTATATTTATGACATATTCAAAATAAATAAAAAAAATATTTTTAATGACTACAAAATACTTTGATTATGTATAACAACAAAAGTTAATATTTAGTTGTAAAACAGGTATATTAGCTAATTTATATTCATTCAATCAGTTTTACAGGTTGAAATTTTTATGAATATTATTTTGTCTATGACAAAATAACTATGATTGTAATAGTCACTGTGATGGTAAGTTATTTTAAAAAAAATTTCATGCACTATGCAGTTAATTAATAATCAACTTTGCAAATATCACTTATTTTTTTAATTTTAAATCAATAATCTTATTATGTTTGTGATTTATTCATGATAATAGCTCATTTTATCATGAATGTCGATCAGTAAAAGAAAAAAAAAGATGTAATAATTTATTAAAACTACCACAATTGACTATACATTATATTTCTTTACCTATAGTCTTTTTAATTTTACTACATTTATATAAAATATAAAAAAATAGCAATTTTTTTAAAAAAATAACATGCTACAAAAAAAATAAAAATCCTAAGTCTCATTGGTTAGAAATCACAATATATATATATAATTGGACCTAAAGTGCCATGAACAAAAAATTTTAATTGTACACTGTGTTAACTTTTTTAAAAATTTAAAATGTGCATTATGGTTAATTTTTTTTCTTCTTGCTTTATTTTAATTCAATGAATCATGACTCAGGAAGTATTCTGTAGTTGCATAAGAAGCAAATTGGCAGATCAGCAATGAAAATATTGTAATTTATTTTCTTTTAAAATTATAGTTACCACTTTTTTTAAAAATAGAATATTTACTCTCAAGTCAATTTTTTTTAATAGTATACTAAATAAAATGTTTACTTATTAATTAAACATTTTTCCAATTTAAGCATTATTATTTTGATCAATTTATATATATATTGTATATAAAGCAAGGATATTAATTATTTTCCCATAGGAACTCTTTATAGTTGACTTATTTTTTATGTGTGATTTTACTTTATGAAGCATTTTGGGGTCTAGTTGTCCTCACTAACTGGGATAAAGGTATTCTTTTAAAATTTTTATCAGCACATTCCTTATCACAAACTACATTATGTCATAATTATCAATTAGTCCTCCAAAAATCAGAGCATCCTATCTCACTAGCATTTCTCAAAACAATTGTCAGTTGTTATATAGCTTATGACATTAAACACTTAGATCTCAATATTCATATTGAATGTTCTTTAATTTTTTATTACTTCACTTTTTCACAAGGTATGTTCTGGTTCTATCCATTTAATTTAACACCTTGTGGAAGCTTGCACTGATAAAAAATGTAAAAATAAAATACAAATATAAATATTTTTTTAGATTAAAAATTATAAATTAAGAATTACAGCAATGAAAAAAAAAAACACTAACTCTGCAAATCGATATATGACTTGTTTATGTTATAGATATATTAATATAAAAAGTATAAACATATTTTTTATAATTTATTATCATCCTTATAAATTCCTATATATTAATTGTTTAATGTTACCCTAAATATTTTGGCTTAGATTCTGGAATCTAAGATCCATGGTCATGCCCAACTCAATCACTTTCAGCACTCAAACTTTTTATGAACTTCCAAATAATAAAACCATTCATTATTTTTAGTCATTGATTGATATTGATTGATTATTATTTTCACTTAATTTAGGACATAATTGAAATAAAATCCTTGTTTTGATATTGATTGATTATTATTTTCACTTAATTTAGGACATAATTGAAATAAAATCCTTGTTTTGATATTGATTGATTATTATTTTCACTTAATTTAGGACATAATTGAAATAAAATTTTTGTTTTTACTTCACTTTTAAGTGGTAAGTTTTAAATTGCGCTTTACGCAAAAAAGTGAAGCTTAGTATTATTAGAAAAATAATTATATGGCCCAGCACTTTCAGAGAATTTAGGTTTCCATATTCGTAGCCTATCTTGGGAGTGATGTCTTACATTGAGATTTTAAATGAAACTTGGCAGTAATTTATGCAAAATTTATTCAAAGTTTTCTTTCATATAGGCCATTTTCTGGAGATTGCAAAGCATGCTTCTTTTCGGTTTATTCCATAGTTGTCATTTGCAATAAAGCCTGCCTCCTTTATTTTTTGTTTTGTATCATTACATTCAGTGCACAGTGCTCTTGCCAAAATGGGTTCAAACACTTGGTCTGTTGTTCTTTGGTGCTCAAAGAATATGAAAAATGTTGGTTTTTCACATAACATTATATATAAAAAGATTAGGCAATTTCAAGCTAAGCTACAAACTGACATGGTTAGGAACAATAAACCAAGAATGCTGCTAACTTACATACCATCAATTGCTAGGAAATATTATAAAATATTTGCTTAGTCCTTCGAATTAGGATTCCACACACCACCTTCAACAAACATACTGATAAGCAATACCAAAGACAAAATACACCCTGATCAAATAACCCAAGCAGTTTACAAAATTTCATGCCCAACCAATGGATGTAGAGCAGCATATTATGGAGAAACCCATGCCAACAGCACCATCAGAACATCTCAACATCACTGTTTATACAAGAGATCTCTAAGCAATACTAAAAACAAATCATATTCTTTGAGCACCAAAGAGCAATTGGCCATGTATTCGAACCCATTTTGGCAAGGGCACTGCACTGAACGTAATGATACGAAACAAAAAATAAAGGAAGCATACTTTATTGCAAAATGAGTCAAAGATGTGCCCTTTGACAGCCACTGAACTTCTGTGTGTGCAAAAATAACATATTAAAATCTTCATTATTGCCCTGGCAAAGCTGTCAAAACATTCTATTATTTTTTGCATTGGATTTGATCTTGTTTATGGCTTGAATTATTATAGTTAATGATGAATGGAGACTTGTAGTTATCTGTTTTTCTAGAAGATGTTGTCTATGCACCACACAATGAATACATAAAACATTTGATACTTCTTCCTGCAAATAAGCAACAAATCCATGATAGTAGCCTACCATTGATGGTGCTTCATCAGTAGCGCATGCAATAATACTATTCAAAGGAATATTTTTTGTAAAGTATGATTTCACAATATTAAATATAGATAATCCTTTTGTACCTGTAATGAGATTTATTGTGAATAGCATTTCTTCTTATAATGTATTGTTTTCATCAAAAGAACGTAACATATGCCATCAATAAAGCATTATTATCTTCAATGGTAGACTCATCCAATTGCTTGGAAAATAAAGAGTTTTGGAGAATACTTTATAAGTTTTTTTTCAACATTAACTGCCATTTCTTCAATTCGTCGCTTTACTGTGCTATCGCTTAGGGGCAACATTTTTAAAATTTCAGGTATATTTTGATGCAACTGTTGAGATAAATTCTTTTATAGAGGGTATTATTATAGTTTCTCCAATATTATAGCTTTTACCAATTTTTGCAATTAATTGTGAAATGCAATAAGAGGCAATTAATCCATCTTCATTTGCTGCATGTTGTTTTTTAACGATTTTGAAATTTTTTGTATATTTGCTGAAAATATTCAATGGGCTTGTCCTTATCATTTGTATGCTTTGTAGCAAGATAATTCTTGCAATCGAATTGACTTCATTGCCTCATTAGATAATGTTTTATGACACAATAAACACATTGGATAATGTTTTATGATACAATAAACACATTGGTTGTTGTTTATTTACAACAGATTCTATGAAACCCATCTTTAGGTACTTAGTAAATAGCCATGAGCATATTTCTTTATTTGAGACATGGGCTCACAATATTTCATAATATTTTGTTTGAAGCTGTAGGCACAAGCTCATTCTCACAAATCTAACTGTGTACTGACCAATGTGACCGCAAACAAAAGAGCCTGCACCATAAATCGTTATTTGAACATGCTTCTTGCACATCATGGTTGGGTTTGGGGGGGATACATGAGCTATTCTGGGACAAGGCTCTTTTGTTAGCGGTCACACTGTAGTACCATTTAGTTTCACTTATGTAACATGAACTAAACTTATGCTTGGGAGATACAAATAGTATATTTTCAGAAATTTAAATTGTCACAGGGAATTTTATGAAAACCTAATGAAAATGTTTTTATATAATAAAAAAAAGAGAAAGTGCTTCGGTATCCGACAAAACCCCTACCACCCACCATGAAGGCTGGAATGCCCATTAGTGGACGGTAGGGACCAGGTTGACTACCACTGATCTAGATGATGCAAATATTTCTCTTGATTTATTTGTTTCTTTTTTTTTGTGTGTGTGAATTTTCAGTATAACAAGAGATGTTCATACATTGTAAGGCACACAAGAGCTGCGTTGATATGTGTGTATTTTGCTTTTATCAAATATTTTCACAAATGTTTATTTAGTGGATGACTGTTGGTATTTAAAAATAGTTCAACTACTAAAAGGGAATTTTGTAAATTAATGTTTAAATTTATGAGAATCAGTAATTTTTAGATGTTATAAATAGCATTTACATTAGTGGTCTGTGAAGCAATTACAGTTGTAGGGATATTTTCTTATATTTATTTTAATATTAAAGTCAGTATATTCTTTATGAATAGATTTTGCATTATTTAAAGAGAACCATGAATTTTAATATATAAATATCATTTATTAACTAAATATGTAAAATTTAAAATCCTAATACGATCAGAAGATAATAATCAAAAAAGCAAGTCATATATAACATGATATTACTTTTATAAGCTTGTATTTACAAAAAAGTGGACTGGAATTTTTTTGATTTAGTTCTCACAGAGGGAAATGAGAAAATAGTTTAAAAAAATATTTATACAATGTAAACATTTTAAGCACTGAAGCATCAAGTTTAATACAACACTTCTTTATATTACAAAACTCACTATATATATTGCCACACACAGCAAGTTAGAGTAATCAATGGATGCCAGAAATGCTTGTGCATAAAATCCCCATCTAGTGCCTACTCATCCAACATCCCCATACTAGTTTTGGGCTTATGGCCTTCGTCAGTGAGAAGCCTTGGATCTGAGAGCACTGCACCTAGATCTTAGGATCTAATGCAACCCTCCAGCAACCACCCTTTATCTCCATTTAACTACAAAACTATGAATCTTAAATTGAAAACACCTTAATGTTTTCAATCCAACCCCTTAGCCTATATAGTCATATGGGTCTGAACCCAGTTCAGTACCCATACATTTTGGTGGCTTTGGTTCTTTAATAACCATAGCCACCACTATCCTATTAGGCAGGATTGGCTAATAAACATAGCCACCACTATCATATTAGGCAGGATTGGCTAACCAATCCTGCCTAATAGGATAATGGTGTTTATGGTTATTAAAGAACCAAAGAAACCAAAATGTATGGGTACTGAACTGGGTTCAGACCCATATGACTATATAGGCTAAGGGCTTGGATTGAAAACATTAAGGTGTTTTCAGTTTAAGACCCATAGTTTTGTAGTTAAATGGAGATAAAAGGTGGTTGCTTGGAGGATTGCATTAGATCCTAAGATCTAGGTGCAGTGCTCTCGATCCAAGGCTCCTCACTGACGAAGGCCATAAGCCTGAAACTAGTATGGGGATATTGGATGAGTAGGCACTAGATGGGGATTTTATGCACAAGCCTTCTGGCATCCATTGATTACTCTAGCTTGCTGTGTGTGGCAATATATATAGTGAGTTTTGCCTGTTTTAACAACAGTTATACACAAGCATAAGAGGTGATGGTCATGTGATGTTTATTACTTCTTTACATTCACGGATCAAGATGAGCACAACATTTCCATTTAATTGAACAAAATGAATTATTTTCCTCAGCCAAATCTATTCCATTGTATTAATCTGCTTAGTCCAACCATAGACAAGTCTCCTGATTTGTCTAATTAAGCACAATAATTTCTTTATAATTGAATTCTTTGTTCTTAGGAGCTCATGTAAGTTTGAATATTACAACTTTTAGGATAAGATGCAATCCAGTAATCTTTGTTTTGAACATATTAATTTACCATTGCACATAGGAAAGTTATTTGGCCGAACTGCAAAGGAAATCTTCAGCTCTTAAATCGTGATTAATGAAAGAAAGAATAGTGTAAGAAAACTTGACCCACAAGGGTTATCACACTTTTCACGACTATGACTCTGGTTTGGGCTTATTAATCAATTCTAGTACCAAAATAATCATTTACCATTCACTTTGGGGAGGAGGGGGTATTTTGTTTTGAAAACATCTTAAATAATTTAGTGTTCTGAAATAGTTGATTTTTTTTTCTACTTTAATGAAGTAATTTAATTTAAACTGAAAATAAAATGGCCTGCCTACTGCAGACTTTTTTTTAAAATTTCGCGTCATATTTTTCTACAATCTAAAAAAAAAAAAAAAGAAGTTGTTACTGTAATCAAAATTTTTCTTTAGGAGCTAAAAATAGTTTGCACAAGTCAGAGCCTTGTCAGATGCTATTAGTCAGCAAAGCATCTAAAGTAAATGGAAAGGGTTGAGCTCCCATTGATTGTAATTTGATGATGCCGCACTTGGAATTTTAATTTAATAATCAATTTGATTTCTTATGCTAATATTTTTTTTTATTCTCTTGATTTATTATTTGTTTGTTTCTTTTTTTTTTATTGCGTATTTAATTTTTTTTCTCCCAAATTTTAGAATGAAAAATCAAATAGATAAATAATAATTATTTTTAATTTCAATTTCATTGCTATTTATTATAATGCATTATTTTGATAATGGTTTCATTTGAAACTGGCCATTTTTGCATTACAGGCCATTTCTTTTATCTTGTGTTCTTTTCAAAATTTTTAGCGGTGTGTAAGGTTAATTGCAGACATTACACATATGGCTATGTAGTCGTCCGTGACGTTAGTTTTCATTCGGCGAAAGGTTATATTGGTACCAAGGCCATCGCTCCCATTAGGTAAACTAGGCAATATTAAAAGATGACAGTTTTATACAAAGTAGATTTTTTTTTTTAAAAAAAGTCAAATTTATGCTTTTTATTGTGGTGTCAGTTCTGACTGGGACATAATAGACTATACTATTGATATTGAACATGTATTATTTAAAAACCGTAATATTTTGATTTAAACTTATGGATCCAAAAAGAGTATCTTAAATAAAGATGTCTAAAGAAACCCCAATATTTCCTCTCTCCTTTTCCTCCTGTATTAGATTTGACAGCTTGATAACTGTTTATACACTTACTGGGATAATGAAACTATTATCTATTAGAAGCTGAAATTTACAGGGCATTTTGGAGATGTATGTGAGGTGTTGTTTATGTAGATTGGTGTCAGAATGGATCTGGAAGCTTAATGGAAGATTAGATATTTCCTCAGATAATTGTGACCTGGTCATTTTATTACTAGTATTGCAAGTCTACTTTTTTTTTTGTAGATTTGTAAGCTTTAATTCAGTTTAATTTCTTCATACTTATCATTTAAAATAAGTATTAAATAATAATAAAAATGGGTGTTCATTATTTGTCTGAAGGTTTGTAATGATGGTATATTATAAGATGTGATATGTTGGACTATTTCCATCATTTATGAGTGAATGTTGAATGTACAGAATAGCTCAGTTGGTAGAGTGTTTGCCTTAAATTCAATATTCAAGAATCTAAAGGTGCGAGTTCAATTTCTAAGCGAATATTGTCACTGTGCATATAGGCCAGCAACACCTGAAGAAGAGTGGAGAATACTACTACTCGGAACGTTGTGTAATTACTAACCTGTATTGTCTATTTATGTGTTATTACTAACAAGTTGTTTGTATTTGCTAAGTTTAAATAAAGTTTAAAATTTTCTATACATTCAACATTCACTCATAAATGATGGAAATAGGGTGTTCATTAGTTTTAGGATGAAAATAATCGTATGGATTATTATGCATTTAAGCATCCCAATTTAATATATAACATTCTCTTAGAACTACTATACTACAATATTAATAAAACTATGTTTGAAAATAGTCTAGATACTCACTGTTATGGTTTTTCAAGTTCAGGGTCATAATTTGTTATCCAAGAAAAGAAATATTTAAAACCATAATAATACTATAGTTTGTGGTTTACAATAATAGAAGGGTGGAGTCAAATATTACATGTTTTTGACTCTATTTTTTTACTTGAGTAAAAATTCGTTTGATCATTTGCATAGCATAGTTGTTGTTGTTTATGATTTAGTGTAGGTATGGGCTCAAAGCTAAACATATCAGGTTCAATTCTCAGTGCAGATAAAAAAACAATTTCACTTCAGCCAGTTGAATGAAACTATTATGCCTAATATGTCATCAAAGATATTTGAATAGCATATGATTTTCCTGTGCAACAAACTTTATATAGTTTACCTAATACCCGAGTGCCACACTATCATAGAACTAGCTATGTTATGAATAAATTAAAAATATTAATTGAGCAAGGGTTTTTAGAGACTGATATTACAAAGTGCCCACCTTTATTACAACATTTTATTCTTTAGTATCCTTTTCTCTCAGCTTCTGTAAATTTCAGCTTTTGATAAATTATATACCTGCTCTTAATGATTAATCATTTACTGGTTTGACTTTAATATTGAAGAGAGAGGCATTGAAATTTCTTTAAATACTGATTATTTATGACTCTAAATTGAGTCCACAAGTCTTGCTCAGAATATTATGGCAAGGTTTATAAAAGAATTTGTTATGTGGGATTGAAATATAAAGTGCATTTGGAAAAGTTTATTTTTATTATGATGAGGTTAAAGTGGTGTATGGTGCCTAGTGTTACTGCTTATTTGATTGTACATAATGACCTTAATATTTGAATCTATTTTTGATAGAAAATTTTCTTTATGAAATGAAAACAGAGGAAAAATATTCAGTTGTCAATAAATTATTCACACCATTTTCTCTGAAGTTAGAATGAGATATTCGGCTGTTAGGCACTATAATCAAACTGGTGATACTTGATTATAAGTGATTATAGTTGCCACAATTTGCTACTCTTTATAATTTATTTTAGTATCAGAAAAATTACTCTCATATAAATGATTAGAAATTGTTTACTACATTATGATTACGTTAAAAATACCACAGGAACTATTTTAAAATCCTTGTTGCAATTAACTGTATATGTTACAAATTTTTATCTTGCCGAACATCCACTAAAACAATGTTGTAAGGATACAGAAGATTATGTATGTATTGTGGCTGTGGAATATTTATTTATGATTCAAAAAATCTCTCAACAAATTGATCTGAAATCTGCATAAAATATATATATATATAAGTCTCTATTGTTATAAAATTATTAAGATATTATTATGGGATGAATCATTTATGGACTCTTTGCTTATATGTTTGTACTTATTGGATATGGAGATTTGAAAAGAGAAAAAGATTGTCTTTTATTTTTACATGATAATAAATCCAAAGTTTGGATTGAAGGAAGTAACATAATTTAAAGTTATAATTTAATAATTTAGACACATTTTTTACCATTATTATATATATTTAATTTATAAAGTCTGTAGAATATTATAGATGTAGGGAAATTTTGGTAGAGACAAATAAATTATGAGATTGTATTTCTATGTATTAGAAGATAAATAAGGACATGCTGAACTTTCTTCTTTAACTTCTGAAGTAATATATATTATCTGCTATGCTATTTAGTTCTTTTCCAAAATATAAGAATACTTTTAACATAAGATATTAAAACTGTCATTTTACATATTTTATAAATTACTCATCCTAAACATTGAATCACAACTTATGACTTAGTTTAAATCCAGACTTTAGTAAACTTGAACTTTTTTAAAAAATATTAGCCAGGAAAGACAAAATATGAATAGGAAAATTCTCAAACCATCATCACTCTTTCTCTGATTAGAGAAGTCCTTGCTTTACAGTAACTAATTAAAGACTGTTTTGTCAAAAAATGTCTGTATAAAGCAAATATAGAGAAAATTTTATTCTAAACAAAATCTTGTTTTAAAAATAAATTAACGCTCTTAAGCAATTTTCTGACAAACATATTATATAAAAAATCATTTTGCAGAACATTTGTAAGGGAAGATAATAAGTTAAAATAATATTATAGAACAAAAACAGGAGAGAAAGCTAAAAAAACAACAACATTATAATTGAAATTTTCACCAATGGCATTTTCGATAGTATAATTCTTACGATGCAGAAAATTGATATTTTTAGCATTCCAGAACTGAAAACAGACATTTCCACTAAACTAGTTGATTAATTATGTATCCAAACAAATCAGTGATATATCTTAACAACAAAATAGTAACTACAGAATAAAATAAAATGAATAATTCAACATTAAATGGGATTTTTTTTTTTAAAAAAAAAAGAGATAGCAACTGTTAAGAAAACACAGTTTTTTTTACTTCTTTTGATAAAACTAGTAGTTTGGTTATTCAGCAATATACCGCTCTAAGCAATAGTAATACTTTAAAGTAGTTTTTTAATTACTCATCATTATGAATAGCCAATTAAATACATATAAGAATAATTCTGTTTTATAGTGTTAATGATAAATCCAAAATTTCAACAGATATTTTAAAATAGTAACTAAGTAAATGGAAACATCAGAGCCAAGATGTTTGGCGTAGTTTCCTTTTTTCAACAAATAACAAACATAACCAATTGTGAATTGTAAATCAGCCTGGCTGGAATAATTCTTAACCTTAGCATCATCTCTCAATTTTTTACCACATCCATACATTATGTAGCATTACAAAAAAGCTATGAAATGCAAACAGGCAAAGATAAATTGTAATACAACACAATATTTTTACTTTGTCATAGAACTTATTACAGAAATCGTTTTTTTTTTTTTAGTCATTGAGCTTCAAACAGAAATAGAAAATTGTATATTTCTCTAAACTAAATAAATGAAAAAAAAGTTATTAAAGTTAAAATCAATAATAATAAGAAAAAAAAAAATGAAGAGGAAGAAAGGCAACATAGCTATGGGAAATAGAAATACTAGTTTATTATTAATATTTATAAAATGCATTATTTTAATTTGTTTGGGAACTGATCTTTTATAGTGAATCTCATCATTTCCATTTCTCTTTATTTCTCAGTATTTATTTTTTAATAGAAAAGAACATTTAGCGATTTTTCTATAGATATCAAATTACTAGATATTATGCCTTAAAATCCATTAGTTTTGAATTAATCATATAATATATTATTTTAATTGCAAAAACAAAAGAAAAAAAAATAATGGCAAACTTTTCAAATTTATTAATAATGTGTTGTTTACACATGACCTACTTTAAAGACATTAGTAAAGCCAGCAGAAGCTATCCATCTTCTCACTGCAATTATTATTCTTGTCATTATTTATATGAATAAAACATTACAAATATTATTTGCAATTTACTAGATTTAATATGTATGTGTAAAACAACACATATTTAGAGATATATTTGGTATCTCATCATCAATAGTTAACATACTGCTGTAACTATGATACTTTCTCACACATAATTTTGTAGCCAATCATTAATAACTCATGAACAAAAATATGTAAGTGAATCACTGTATTGTTTGTTATATTATTGTCATAAGTAAATTACCACTTTACTATGTGAATATAATCTATGAAGGATATTGTAGTCAAAAATTTTCAGATTTACTCTGCCAATAATGTCAAGTCTATAAACATATTCTTAATGAGTGGATTTAAACTAAACTATGACTTGATAATTTATATTAATTGGTATAATTCCAGTTATTATTAACACTCTTGCATTATTTCCCAGTTGATATAGACACAAAATAAAACAACATCACTTTTGCATATGACTATCATGAGATTAAATTTTCTTATATAATGGATCAATATTTTAAAAACTTATACAAACTTTACAGCTTTTACACACCTTAATATATACACAGTATTTTCTGATGTGAGTACAGAAGGCAATTTTCTTATGGCATGAAATAGCCTTTCTAATTAAATACAATTTTATATGCTTCTTAAATATAATTTTACTTTTTGTTGTTTTGCTCAAAATTTTCATTAATTTTTTAAAGATGAAATCCAAAACCAGCATATTTCCTTCAGCAATTTATTTCATCCCAAACTATCTTTCATGTAAACTGCCAGAATTAGAATCCAATTTGAAATTTTAAAAAATAGTCTTGAGGATTTTTTCCCAGGTAGCTTGTTCTTATCTTTAGGATTAAACAAAGATGGAAAAACCTTCAAATTCTCATTCCACCCTGCCTGCAACAGGAAAGCTTGATAAATACTGCTGTCTTATTCATGTTTCTTCATTAGGGGTTATTGAAGACATCTTTGCCCTTCAGTGAGTTATTTAAAAGTTGTTTTATTATTAATCATTCCAGCCATATTTAGTTGTATGTTTGAATTATTGTTATACAATATTAGCCACAATATTCACTAATACTTATTTTGTTTCAAACATCCCTTATTGTTCAGTAGATGTATAGTACTTGTTAACACACACACACATATATCACAGTTGCTTTTTTTTTTTTTTTTACGTATATCTATGCAGAAATAAATTACAATATAATCAATTTTTAAAAAAAATGTAATTATTAATAATAAATTGAGACATTTACACACATATATTTAAGGTGTATGTTCATTCATTCATATTCACACAAAAATTAATAATAATAGTAATAATAATGTATTGTACTAGATCTTTATCTTTAAAAATAAAATGGAATGGGCACGTGTCAGAAAAACCCAATTTCATTGCAATTAAACTCTTGCTCTGGATTCAGTTCTCTTTCTTCAATATATATATATATTAATTTTACAGAAATCCTTGCATAATTATATAGTAGTAATGGGTACAACAACAACAATGTATGAAGAGGCCATTAGAAATTTGCCCTGCTTAATTTAAGATGTCTAAGAAATCGAAGGCTGTTTTAGCCAATAGAAAATGTAAAATACAAAAGCACTGAGTTTTTATTTTGTTTTTCATAGTTTGATCACTACTCTAATGCACTTCTCTTGTAATTTTTTTTAGAAAATAGCGCCTGAAAACTTACATCATTTATATTTTAAAAACATTTGGGTAGTTGATCTTACAAGCAAAATGAAAATAGAGAGAAAGAAGAAGAGAGAAAAGAAGAAATAAAGAGATGTAGGGAGGGGAAGAGGAGTAGAGACTTTAATTGTTAAATCTTATAGAATATTATCAAAGTAAGTGAAGAAAAATTAGTAAATGTTTATTTTTTTAAAAAAATTTCCATAAAATTCAATATCAATATGAAAATAAATGCTTAATATATATAGCATTTGTAAATATATATCTAATAGATACTAAAAGTAATACTTCTTACTTTCCAGAAATGTTTGAGTGCTTTAAAGACACAAGAGGTTTATAATTAGGAGACTAGATATATTGTTGATTTAAAAAATTTAAATACTGTAGTCTATTGTCAAATGCCGAAGTTTCAGACTCCATTAGAGGGTTTCTACTAGTTCATATCACATGATAACTTTGGTCTAAATGACAAACTTAATATTAACAGACAATGAATAATATTTCTTTGGCATAATTTTTACTAAACCACTCTCATGCAAGGTAGGGACTGGTTTCTATCTGCTTTCAACCTTGTGGAGGGCTGTAATCAAAAACATATGACAAAGACATGTGAAACAGATCATATGATCCTCAAGATGCACATTTTGTGCTGAAGCAGGACTTATCAGTTGGCCAGACCACAATCTCTTACACATAACTTTATCATTGTTCAGTATATATAGATTGTGGTCTGGGCCAACTGATGAGTGCTGGTTCAGTACGAAATGTGCATCTTGGTCATCATACATCTTTTTCATGTCTTTGATCATATGTTTATAGAAACCAGGTCCCTACCCCTACCTTGCATGAGAGTGATGTAGTGAAAATTATACTATAGAAATATTTATTAAATGGGTAATCTTTAGTTTAATGAAATTACTAATAAAAATTAAATATTAACAGATTTATCTTATAATTATAAGTTGACTCACTAAAATATGAAATACTATTAAAAATGTCAAGTATAAATAAATTTATATTATACAAGCACATCCATATATTTAAACAGTTTAAAGTGATCTGAACCTATTTAATACATTAATTTTTTAAAAAATTAAACTGCTTCTTGAAATAATATTTTAAACTTTTTTTAAAAAAATTCCAAGCCTATTCATTTCACTGATGAAATTCCTAAAAAAGTAAAATTTGATTAGTTTTTTTTTTTTTTAAAAAAAAAAGCTATTTATTTTAAATCACTGTTTGAAAATTTGCATTACTATTTTTTTCTATTACTTTTTTTTTTTTTTAATTGAGGTTATAAAAAAATATTTTTTGTATTAATACAATTATCATTAAAATATTTATATTTTTAAAATCCATTGGTTTTACTGTGTACTAAATTACATTATAAAGGAATATCTTTGTCACCAGTAACCGTTACTGGATTTTTACAAAACTGTTATCATAGATAATACTTTGTCAACACAATTTAGTTTATGCCTTTAATTCTTCTTTTTTTTTTTTAAAGTTTGGATGTATTCCAGGACACTTCTTATCTTTGGAATCCAGTCAAGAATTTCCTGGTTCATTTATAATTAATACCTTATCATACGATCAGCCAATCTCCATTTTTATTTTTTAAATGTCATTTTTGAACTTTAGTTTGATCATTTGTCCATCAGGTTTTTTTTTTCCAGCTCAAAATAAATTGTATGTATATTGATATACACACGTTCATATATACATTTAAAATTAAAATCGACTTATTATCTCAAAGACAAGCATGATAATGTTTATGAAGATTTGTGATGATGACATTTCAACATTAATTATATGTTGGACTAAATATTGAATGTCTTTAAAAAAATTTGAAACGTTATTTAAACTTTTCAAATGCATTCAACTGTTAGTAATAGCACACAGATTAGTATATATTGCAACATTTTGAGTTCTATTCTCTTTTTCAGGCATTTCTGACCTGGTCAGTAATAGCACAAGCATAGAAATCAAATCTGGATCTTCATATTCATGAATTTTGAATTTTAAGATAATGTTCAAACCAACTGAGCTATTTTGTCAAAGGCAACAATCTAAATTTCATTTACTTACCTATGAGATTCTTACTGATTTCCCCACTTTTTTTTTAAGAGCAAGATTAATTACTATCTTGTAAACATTATGTATTATCATATTGAGTTTGTCATATAAGCAGCTTCTTTGAATTTTCTTCTCTAGTCAAATTTTTTCTCAAATATATGTTCATTAGTGTCTGCTATTTTACACATCTGTTTTCTCTTTTCTAATCATCAATTTGTGCTCTTTCAATTGCTTTTCAATGGGGTGGTTGGTCTCATCAATAATATATCCACATTCACATGATATTTCATAGATGCAGTTTTTGTTTTTCAGCATTTCAAGTTTAGATTTTGTAGATATTAGATTTTCTTACAGATTGATATGACTTTGAAAAGTTGTTCTGATGTTATATTCATTGCAGATTTTCCTTAGTTTGTCTGCTATTCTTCGTTTATAGAATATACTGCAGTACCAATAATTGTTTTTTCTTTTGATGTTTCCTTTTGTTGTCTTATTAAGATTTTCTCAATGATAGCTGTTAAATAAACATTATTCATGACAGTTTGTTCTATGTATATCTTTTCTTTTTCCAAATCATTGGTTTCTGAATAAACTTGTTTTGCTGTGTTCCATTGTGGTAGTATAAATCCATATTTTGTGTTTCTAGTGTGATTGGATGTATATGTTAAATATTTTTATTGTGTGTGGAATTTTGTCATGAGGGACTTTTGTCACAAGAACATCTAAGGAAACATTAATTTTTGTTTTGATTCCGTTGTGAATTTGGTTGAAGAGGATATGTTGTTGATGTGTGCTCAGAATGTTTGTAATAGTGCTTTACCATGTGGCCATACAACAATATATTGTCAACATAGCAATACCAAACTTTGAGTGGATGTGGAGTAGTAATTATGGCTGTAGTTTCAAATTTTATATTGCTAATCAGAGGTGACAATGGTGACTCCATAGCCACCCTTGATTTTGTTGGAAGAATTGTATGTTGTATTGCTAGTATGTTCTTGTTATGAAGAATGTTAAATAATTCCATTATGCTATCAATAGGAAGAATTGTTCTGGTTTTTCAGCTATTACCATCATTTAATTGTGTCCTTACTATAGACATTGCTTCATCACAGAGTACATTTGTGAATAAGCTTTCCAGCTTATCAATATATCAGTTTTTTCAATTTTCATGTTTTTTTATTAATTCTACAAAATAATTTGAATCCCTAACAGAAGACTGGATCTCATAAACCAAAGGACTAAATACTTTGAGAATAAATCTTGTCAAGTTTGGCAAGATGGATTTCTAGAACTAACAATAAAACTTAGTGGAACAAAGTTCTTATCGATTTTAGGTAGACCATAAAGATAAGGAATATTGCTGAAATATGATGTTAATTTACTTTTTTCTGAATCAGTGAAGTACCTTCAATGCTTTCTGAATAATATTTGTAACTTTGTTTCTGTACTTGGTATCATATTGTTTATCACTTTTTTGTATTGGCCTGTTGTGAGGAGCTCTTGTATTTTATCATTGCCAATTGTATCCATTACAACTGTAGCATTGTCTTTGTCAGCAGAGAGTATGATTATAGATTTGTGTTGTTTGAGAGATGTTATGGCTTTTTATTCATCATAGGTAATGTTTGATTTTAAGTTTTGGTGTCTCTCAAATTTTCTTTTTATTCACCAGTGTAATTCTGCTGGTTTTTTTTAAAGGTAATTTTTGAGTGTCTTCTTTAGTGGCAGTCATTATATCTAATAAAGGAATATTAGATTGTATGTCTTTTTTCAGAATAGAAATTTCACCATGTGCTAAATGTTTAGAACTAATATATTTAGCAGATGATGCTGGTAGGTTGTTTGATACAGTATATTTTTAATATGCCCATGTAGGTTTACAAGTTTTTTCTTTGAACATTCTTTTATTTTCCACTTGGAAACCTTTAAGCATTTATTCTTTTTTTTTAACAGGGCCTCACTTGCTGTCTGAGTAATTTTATCAGGAACATATTAGAGATTTTAATTGCAAACCCTTAGGAACGATTTCTTCAGATTTACATAAGAAAGTTAATTTTCTTTTTTGGCCAGTTTTAGACATAATTTTCATAATGTTTAAAATTAGTTCATAGTATCAGTGAAAGTGAATGGAGATTATTTAAGTCATTTAGATTTTGCAGATGATGTAGTTGTTTTTGCAAATAATGCTTTAGAGCTACAGGAAATGTTGCAAGAGTTATCAGATGGAAGTAGGAAAGTAGGACTAAAGATAAATGTTAAAAAGACGAAAATAATGTTTAATGGATTTTCTCAAAATATGAAAACAAAGATCGTTTATGGTGAGTTAGAAGAAGTTAACAGTTACAAATATCTTGGTCAGATTATTAATACAGATGGAAACATAATGGTTAATCATAGAATTAAATTTGGTTGGAATTCATTTAGTAGAAATAACTTGATACTAAAAGGAAATATGTATATGTGTTTGAAAAGGAAGGTTTTTAATAAATGTGTTTTACCAGTTCTTACTTATGGATCTGAGACTTGGATACTTAATAGAAGAGCAATACAGAGACTTCAGACTACTCAAAGAAGTATTTGGGAGTAAACAAGAAGAGATCAAAAACACAATATATGAGTAAGAGAACAAACAGATGTTATTAACCTCATTGAAAAAATTAAAAGAGTGAAGTGGAGTTGGGCTGGACATATTGCTAGAAGAGATGATAATAGAGGGACAATTGAAATCTTAAACTGAATTCCAAGAGATTGTAAAAGACCCAGAAAGAGACCACATGTGAGATGGATGGATGAAATAAGAAAATTTGCAGGGGTGATGAGGAGAAGAGAAGCTAAAGATCAGATAAGATGGATTGAACTTGGAGAGACTTTTATCCTGCAGTGGATTGATAATGATTGATGATGATCAGATCAATACTGAATACTTAGTTTTTGTCTGAAAGTTTGTGATGATGACATTTTAGTATTAATTATATATTGGACTATTTTCATCATTTAATATTAAATATTGAATATCTTTAGACAATTTTTATTTAAACTTTTCAAATACATTCAGCTGTTAATAATAGCACACAAGTTAGTATATAACACAATGTTTTGGGCGATATTATTCCCAACCTGCCCTTAAGAAAAAAGTGGAGAAATCAGGAGGACTCTTATAGATAAGTATATGAAATTTCTATTGACTTTTGACTTTGGCAGAATAGCTTAGTAGATTAGAACATTATCTTAAAATTTCAATATTCACAAATCTAAAGATCCAAGTTGATTCCTATGCTAGTACTGTCAATGGTCTGGTCAGCAAGACCTGAAGAAGAGAGGGAAATAATAGCATTCTAAATGGTGTGTTATATACTAATCTGTGTGCTATTACTAACAGTGAATGTATTTGGGAAGTTTAAATAATGTTTACAATTTTTCTAAAGACATTCAATATTTAATATTAGATGATGGAAATAGTTCAACATATAATTAAACGTGATAACCTGCCAAATATACGTCCAATGAAGTAATTTATCAAAAATTAAAATTTTAATTTACTTTGTCAAAATTTTTCAATTAATTTTACCTTCAGTGAAATGATTTCATTTGAAAATCAAGAATTTAAAAAAATGCAATTTAAGTAATAATTCGAAAACCCTGTCATAAAACATTCAAAGAATGCAAAAAAAAAAAAAAGGGGGAGGGGAGGGGAGGGGGGATTAAACCCAGTTAAATAATATAATGCTAATATTAATTCAAGATCTCTAAACTTTATTATGTAGCTTTAAAATTGAGATGTTTAAATAAATTATTCTGAGGAAGGCATATAACTTCTCATTATTGATCATATATTATTATTTGATTATATGTTATATTTTATGATTGTTATTCTACCTACCTTCTAACCGAGAATTTAACATATATTTATTGTTTTCGTTTTCATTTATAATGAATATATTTATTATTAATATTTTACTATATTTATCATTTTTAATCATTATCAATCCATTGCTGAATGTTTTTTCCGAGATTAATTTAGTTTTTCTAAGCCTTTGCTTCTTTTTTCTACATGTTACCGGTAACTTCTATCTCTGATATATTCATGTTACATGTTGCTATTTTTCAGTTCTATTATAATCTTTTTAGGATCAATTATCCATCTATTGTCATCTTTTCTAAAAATATGACTTGCCTAATTTCATTTCATCCATTGATTCATCAGTAATATCTGTTTGTTATTTCATTATATATTTCCTTTTATTTCAATTTGCAACTTGCTATCTTTTGCTAAATGGTTTTCAAACTCTTAATTGTGTTAAATACCAAATCCTGATTGTATTCACAAACAAATTTTAATAAAAACATTGACTATATTTTTTTCCATTTTAAACACATATGCAAATTGTATGTTCTCATTTAATATTCTTTACCAAAAACATCCATTCAAGTTTAATTTTATTGTTAGTTTCATCCATTATGTTTCCATTTGTATTAATAATTTGTCCAAGATATTGGTAATTTCTAATTTTATATAACGTTATTAGTATCAATCTTCATTTTAATTAAAAAAAAATATTTTTTTTTGTTATTGTAATTACCTTTAGTTATATTATTTTGTTTTCATATATAGCCGTTTTCATTAGATGTGATAATAATCACACCATGTATAAAAATTATTCTCACTTTATTTTTGATCTTTTTGCTTTTCATTTTATTCCACAAAAATATTTTCCATGAAATCACTAAAAAATTTTGATAGCTATATTCACACAGTTTTATACCCATACTAATTTAAATTTTCTTAGTATGACCATTAAGTTCAGTTATGGATGTTGCATTTTGTTGGTTAACCTTCAGGATATGATAATAATCTGGATTTATGTTACTATGTTCTTTTAATTATAACATAAATAATTGTGGAGTTATATGCTTTTTGAAATCTAAATTAACAATGCAATAACAATATTCATTAATTTTTTCAATAGTGTCATTTGGATATGATCCATTATTCTATAACTATTAGCTAATGCCTAAAGTTTTTTGTAGATGATTTAAAATTAGCTGAATATGTATATTGTGCAGAATTGATAGAAATTTGTTAAATTCTTAATTTTGTTTTGTTTTTGATATTTCTTAAATATGAATATCTCTTTTATATTCTTATAATTATTCTTAGTATTTAAGCATTTGGTATATAGTTTTAAAACCTTTTTTTTTTTTACATATCTATAATGATTCCAATATGTTCTGGAGCTTTTCCATTTTTTTTTTTTTTAATGTTTTGCATTTTAAATGATACTGTGATGATATGGGCTCCTTAGTTTTTCTATTCTTTATTATTATTATTATTATTATTTAATCTTTGTATAATTTTTCAGACACTTTATGATTTTTACTCCTGATTTTTTCATTGCTGGAATATCTTTTCTTCAAATACTAAAATGTTATTTATATATTTTTTAAATTTTTTATTCTATTTTATAGCTTTCCTTGCTATTTTATAGTTAGATTTTCTCATGTCCTCATTAATTTTTCTGTACTATTTTTCATATTTCTTTCTTGCAATTATATCTTCCTAGAAAATTTTCTGATGAATTGCCGTCCCTCTCCTTTTTGCTAATGACCTAACTTTTCTTAATAGAGTATTTTATTGTTTTGCATAATTTGGTATAGTGATTAAGTGTCAGATTTTAGAACGTAAAATCCTCAGATCGATTCAAGCCCTGGCATTTCTGGCACACTAATTTTTTATGAACTCCTGTGCAATAAAACCATTTAGTTATTTATTTATACTATTGATTTTATTCATGGCTGAAAATTATTCAAAATCTGTAATATTTAAAACGATTTATAATCTTTACTTTGAATTAATTGAATATTTTCAAAATTTAGGAATATTGATTGTTGATACCATTTTTCTTAATAACTTTTGTCTTTAGTTTTGTTTCAGCATACATCTTACTTATTATTGAGTTCTTTTGCTGGACCCATTAAGTATATTTCAGTTAGATATCTTAATGAAGAACTCATTAAAGTATATAATGTAGTTTTGAAATTGGGTTGTTCAAATAAATTGTGTTAATATGATGAGATACAATAACAAACTATTACTAACAATGATCACATATTATACTTTCATCATAATACTGATTGTATTTTCTAATTGTTTTACTTGTTTTAGAACAGTGAAATTAAGATTTTTCACTTGAATACTTCTGTATCCTTTTTTTTAATGAATTCATATTGTATAAGTATATATTTGTTTAACAATTTTTTTTTAAATATTAAAATCAGTATGTTATAATGAATAGTTTTAGGGCTATTTATTAAGTTGCCACATTGAGTATGGGGTGAGGGGGAGGGGGATATACTCCTATGGTCAATGACCCTTGGTTTTTTTTACCTTCTTACAAAATTTAGAACATGCAAAAGGTGTATAATTTTATCCTTAAAAATTGTCTTTTGAAGTTTGAAGACTGATGTACATGCTATTCAAAAAAAAAAAAAAAAAAAGTGAGTTAATAAAAAATAAAAACATTAAAATTTATAAATTAAATAAATTTTTTATTCTTGGAGCATCCTTACTGAATCCAAATTTTTAAACATTATTATTTAGATTTTTGATTTATAAATTTGTTAGTGATATTTTTTCATTGAAAGTTCATACATTTTTTTCCACTTTTTTTTCTATCAAAAGTTTAATATAGTACCCTATACCCACTTAGTGCTGGACCTTTATGCAAGAATTCATAATAGCGATCATCATCAATTTTTACCCATTATTTTGATTTATTTAAAAAAAATAAAATTTTTTTTTTTGGCAACCGTTTTGTAAGACTGATGAAGTCTTAGCATGATTATTAAAGCTATGTAATCCAAAAGCAAAATAATGCTATTTATGCTGAAATAGTACAATGCAGAGTTTATCCATAATATACAATACTGTACACCATATTACAATATCATATACAATATTTTGAATATAAACTTAAAATATGATTAATGAATGTACAGTACAATATTTTGTTTAATTTTCATCCAGCATCCTTGCAAAACAATCAGTAATTTTTTTTTTATTAATGACATATCCAAAATAAAGATTTTCATCACTAATGACTACAAAACAAAAAAAAAGTATTTCATTTAGTATAATAATCAAAATCATATTTTGATGGCAATAACAACAAATGAATTAATTCAGTATTAAATTTTAAAATGTATACATTAGTCTAAAAACTGTATTTACTCACTTTTATGGATTAAAGTTCTTTTGAATGATATTTTGTTGGTGCAAAAATTTTGATCATCACACTGGTTAATTCAGTATAATAAAAAATGAAAATCATATTTTGATGGAATACAACTAAATATATTAATTCAGTATTAGATTTGAAAATATGTACATTAACTTAAAAACTGTATTTACTAATTTTTATGAATTAAAATTCTTATGAACAGTATTTTGTTTGTGCAAAAATTATGATCGTCATATTGTAATTTAGTTATTGTAATTGTTATTTGGGGGGGGGGTGATTTTATGAATTATGCAATTAATAATCAACTTTATGTAATCAAAAGTTACTAAATCTAAATTAAAAATAACAATCTACTTGCTAAATTGTAAAACATCTTGTATTATATTTAAGAATGGCAATCATTATCGCAAATGTATAAAAATATAGAAACAAAATTAAAAAAAAAGAACATTTCATTTGGCATAAAACTAAATTTTGGTCATTTACCATTAATATTTAATTTTAAATTGTGTACAGTTTAAGTATTTGCTAAAATATTCAATCAATCAGTTTTGGATTAAAATCTTTGTAAATGCTAATTTTAGTCAAATCAAAACTATTATCATAAATCTGTTTTCATTTAAAAAAACATGAGCATGATTTTATACATTATGCAATTAGTAATAAATTTAGTATGATGAAAATGCAATACAAATAAATTGAAGAAGATTTAATATTAATTTAAATAATCCACATCTCTGCCATTACAAGTACTGCACTATGTGAAAAATTTTAAGTCATCTCAAGAAAATGGCTATTGCATTGTAATAAAATATGACATCTCATGACAAAAAAAAAATGTCGCAGCTAACATATATGTATACAGTATAAAGTGCTATTTATTTCAATCTGCACACTGCACATTGTAAAAAAAAGACCTTCAATATTGATTACAATATGCAATACAGAATGCATTAGATACATTTTTTTTTTAATATATCACAATATTGTTTTTTTCCCCAAAATTAACTGCACGATTATGGTTCTGTAATTTTTCAGTCCTATAATTTGTTACTATAATTTGATAACCCTTACACTGTTAATAAATATTTAAATGAGATATTATTAAACATTGTTTTTAAATTCTAAATAATTTTACAAAAATAATATAAGACTATGAATTTAAAAAAAATGGAACTTTAGCACAATAATTATCAATTTTGCAGAAGAATACAATATATATATATATTTCAACTGCAAGCTTTTATTCTTTTCTCAGTTCATTTTTCAATATGTTTGCATAGTTGTACTTTTTTTTTCCTAATGATATTGATTTTTTTTTTTTTTTTAAGTTTACAGCTATATACATTTTCTATCATTGCAATCTTTAAGATATATTAACTTCAATAAGTAATGCAGTATTTTATTGATACTTTGGATAAAGATGCCTATAAGAAATTGATGATGACAATATTTAAGAACTTTCATTATCATATATGGAAGAATTAAATAAACCAAGAATTAATGCAACTGAATGAAGAAAAGAAAATCAACAAGCTTGTAGAGAATCTGGACATAAAAAACTAAAAAAACTGATTTTTTTCCCCGTAGGTCATGAACAGCACATTCAATGAAGTTGATCACTCCATTAAAGCTAAAAATGCCTTAAATCAATGAATGAGATCTTATAATATGTTGTATAAAGAGAAAATTAAAGAAGTAAGCCAACCATTTATTTTAAACTTTTTCTTTAGAGATCCTCAACCATCGACACTTGGTGTACTCCTCCAAAAAAACCATAATCATAAAAGGATTTAAAAGACAATGACAGATGCAACTGATGATTTAGAAGACTAGATGTTGATGAGTGCTAAATGGCTGGATTATAAGAAAGTGAAATGTTTTTTTCTTTTCATGTAAATTTAAGTTACACTATTTTGCCTACATACATATTTTATGTACATGTCTGCATAATACACATATAGCACTATTTACACAGGCTTATATTGTACATTGGATTTTTTTAATTATTGTATATACTAGATTAACTTGTTTGTTAATGCAATGTTAATTTATATGATTTTTATCTGCAGGAATGAGCTGAATTTTTTCCCTTAGAAAACCATTGTAATTCCTTACTTTTTATACAATCTTTTTCATTTATGATGAATTTTGGGGGAATCATATGTCCTTGCTAAGCAGGATAAACTAGTATTTTGTATAATAAAATATTTGGTAAGCATAAAGCCAGAAATTTTAAGAAATTTAAGAATTTACTAATAGCAGAAAAACCCAGTAAAATATTCTTGTATTGCATCAGAAAATTTAATGTTTGTTCAAGGGATGCTTAAAAATACAGAATGAACAGCTGCAAGTAAAAGTGACTATATTGATTCTGAAATTAAAATGATCTTAAAATATTAAAGCAATTGGAGAATCCATATTTACTGATAATAAGTTTCTATAGGGGGAAAAAGTTATTGAAAGAAAAATGATACTGTCCAGAAAGGATTCTTTTGCATTGAAATTGTATTATTCTCATAACATCAATGGCTTGAGAATATGAAAGATACTTTACTGCCATTTTATTTAAAAAATCAGGATACAAAGCCATAAGTTTTTTTTTGTTGTTGTTGAATGAATGTGAATAAGTGCACATATATATTTAATAAATATTTATGAAATTGTTGCCTCTTAATTTAGTATTAATTTATTACATTAATATTATTATTATTTAAATTTTATATATACTACAATGCACTTGAATGTAATCAGACTGACAGTTTTACTTTAACTCTTGGCCTGGGGTAGTTGGCTTTCATTAGCTATGGTTTTAGGTAAAGTGCTTTCTAATTAAGTACTGATAAATGAATAACTTTACATGTTAAATTAGCAACAAAAAAAAAACTTTACATAGTAAATATTTTCATATAATGATAATTAGTATGTACATGCATTTTTGCTATATATAAATGCATATGTATACATCCATAGGACAGTACAATAAAAATGTATCCATTGTATTGTCAATAAAACTGATAAACAAAAATATGAGCTATTATATAATATATAGGGGTACATGGTAACTACACTGTATTGTAACTATTCTAATGCAAATTAGTTGATAAATGCAAGAGCGACAATAAAAGTGATAGTTGAACTCTAGGAAAAGAAGAATTAAAGATATTTAAAGAGTAGAGAAGGTAGGAAATCTTGAAGATAATTTGAAGGGAGATGTGATAGCTGTATTTAGGAAAAGGTTATGATGAAGTGGATTCTTTTTATTAAAAATGATTTTTTGATAAATATTATACTGTAATAGTTTTTCTACTTGTTAAAATTTTTTTTTCTTTTAAAGATTTTTTTTTTTGCATCTGAGGGAGGAATTTTTTTAACATTTTAAGAAAAAGCAACTCTATTTTTAATTCTTGGAAAGCTTGTTTCTGTCTTCAAAGTTTGTCATCTTGACAGATTATGGGTTCCACTTTAAAAACTGATGAGTCATTCTTTTTAGGTCATAACATCACTTCTAACAAAGAAGCTGTGAAATGGAATAGTGATATTTTTTCTACATATCTGACAGCCTTACAATCACTTACTGATTTTATTACCTGAGAGACAAGTGGTATGCTTTGATTTAAAATAAAAAGAAACACCTGTCTTAGTCACCTGTTAACAAAAGTTTTAAAAAAGTGACGTCTTCTTTTAATTAAACCAGTTTTTAAAGAAAGTTCAAAGTTTAAAAATTATTTTTAACAAGATTTAAAAAAAAAACCAACTTTTAACTTTGGAAAAAAAAATTACAGTAAGAAATAAGCAAAAGTTTATAATATAGTTTATAAAATTAAATTATGGCTCTTATTTTCAGTTATCAGCAAAGGCATTGGTTAGCAGCCTAAGGGAGAGGGTGCTAAGAATCTCATATGTGGATCAGATTATCATTAGATGATGATCTTTTGTTTAGCTAGCTACAACTTCAGATCACTTATTGTAGCTCACTTTCTAATGAAAAAAGATTACACGAATTGGAAGAACTGTCTAATGAAGAAATAATTGATTTGAGAAGTGGATATTTACTTTACTATAAGGACACAAGTATTGGAAGTACTGTATAAGTAGATTGGTATTTATTTTAAATAAAAAATAGAAAAACAATATTGTGAAGATTGACGGTATATCAAGAGAATGGCAACATTAGTTATTCGACTTAATGGAAGATACCAAATGTAGATAATTAAGATTAATGCACCAACATGTTGTTCTCATCATGATGAAAAAGTAGAGGATTTTTATAGGGCAAGAATTAGAAAATGATTGGAAGATTAAAATGTTGTCGGCGATTGTTTATATTATAGAAATAATAGAGAATACAGACTTGTGAAGTTTACAGAAAAAGAAAAAAATGGACATTATGAATTTTTTCTTTGGAACAAATGCAAAATGGACATGAAACATTATAATTAATGAAAATACAACAAAAATGGATTACATTTTGACTAATATATATATATATTTTAAAATTGTAATGTTTTTAATAGATTCAATACAGAATGTTATCATTAATACTAAAAAAAATGAAAAAAAGAGAATATTAACAATTGATAAATTTAATTTTAAGAAGGATTCCAATGAATTTAAATTATAACTTATTAATTGTTTTAAAATACTGACAGATTTTGAAGCTGGTGCAAAATTAAGTGAGATCAATAATAACAGAGATAGAAAGCAGCAATTCACCAGTAAAGAAAATATTTAACAATGAGTTATTAAGAATTGAATGTATAAAACATTATCTTGGTATTGGAATAAAAATTCTTTCAGCAGTAAGAAGAAAAAATAGGATTGTCATTATAAAGAGGGATGACATAAAATGTATGGGAAAATTCTACAAATAATTATTTACTAATAAAGAACAAGAAAACAAATTAGTCACGGCAGTTTTTAAATCGTTTGAATGGCTAAGAATTTTAAATGAAGAGATAAGGCATATAATTAAACCTATGAAGAAGGATAACACACTGGGAAATAATGGAATTATTATTGATAACTTATAAGAAATAGATAAAGAAATAGAAAAATTATTGGCAAAACTATATTTAAATGATAAAAATGTATGAGTTGTTTAGAAGAATGCAGTAATAATATATCAATATTTAAGGAAGATGATAAAGAAGATATTAGAAATTGTAGAACTGTCAGTCTTCTATCATTTCTATACAAAGATTTTGCCAAAATAATTATAACTCATCTACAGTAAACATTGGATTCATATTAATGAAAATAGCAAGCTGGATTTAAAAATGGTGTAAGCACAGTAATAAGTAATAAGAGAAGTTATACAAAGGAGCAGTGAATATTATTTGCCGTTATGCTTTAGATTTACAAATTATAAAAAGTCAGTTGACTCTACAAGCATTTTTAGGGTAATTAAAGCATTGGATCATCAAAATATAGACTCAGGATACTGCATATTCTGAAGATTATTTATCAAAATGCAATAGTAGTGATTATATTGCATAATAGTAAGGAGATTAACATGGATAAAGTATATGAAAGGATGCTACAACAGTTTTACAAGAAGTACTTTCTGAATTGAAATGGGAAACTAAGGAAATAAAAATATATGGGGATTAATTGTTTTTGCAAATAATGCTTGTTTCTGAGCTTCAGGAATTGTTGCAAGAGTTATCAGATGAAAATAAGAAAGTAGAATTAAAGATAAATACTAAAAAGACTGAAGAAATGTTTATTTTTTTGAAGAAGAAAATAAATATGGATAATCATGAAGTAGAATGAGTCAACTAACTGCAAATATTTTGCTCAGATTATTAATACAGGTAGACATGTAATGGATGAGATTAATCATAGAACTAAACTTGGATGGAATGCTTTTGATAGAAATAACCTGATATTAAAAGAAAATATGCCTAAGTGTTTTGCTAATTCTTACTCATAAACCTGAGATTTGGACACTTAATAGAACAGCAATTCAGATACTTCAAACTATTCATTGAATTGTGGAGGGATGTATGTTGGAAATAATAAAAATGGATCAAAATTAAAATCTTTAAGTGAGAGAACAAATAAATGGCATTGACATTATTGAAATAATCAAGGGCTTGAAAAGCATCTGGATTAGATGTACCCAAAAAGTAAGTGTTATAAATTTAATCTCTTTCAAATTACTGTCTATTTGATACAATACACATTTTTCATTTTTCAATGTAATCCAGAAACACTTGCAGAGTGATGTCTTATAACATCTGCTGCATTTTTTTTCACCACTTCTAAATCCACAAAAAAATAGAGACTCATATTAAAAAAAAAAATTGCACAAAGTGAGATTGAGTGAATATGGATGATAAATAAGCTGGATCATGCTGAATTTAATTAAAAAGTGTTTCGCAATCAAAGCTTTGAGTGTTGAAACTTTGTTAGGGTGAAGCACTCTTCTCTTTGCCATAAAACAGGATGTTTTCATTTCACCACACCACGTAAATGTTTCAGATCTTGCAGATAAAATGCTTGACCATTACAAACTAAATCTGAGAGGAAAATGCCATTTGCATATAGTAAAAAAAAAAGTCAGCTTGTTTTAAATTTGGCCTTCACTCTTTTTAGGGTCATGGAAAATTTAACAGTTCAATCAAACCACTCATAAACTTATGTTTTTTTTTTGACATAAGCTTGCTTGTAATCTGTTTCAAGCATTACAATTGTTTTCCCTGTCATTTTCTGTAAACAAAAATAGAATTTTACATTGTTTGAACTTTTCAGTCACTATAAAAATCACCGAACACTGAAAACTCACTTTACAAAAAATGTGATATGTGGCTTCATCATTTCACATGGTAATGTCATTTGGCAGATTGATGCAGAAGAGTTTCTGCAAGAAGTATGTAACAGCAAAGACATATATTACAACAGGCATGCAAAACAGAATACAATTCCGATTACTTTTGGCTACTCCCTCATATTTATAAAAGAGATGATAATAGATAGACAATTATCATCTTAAACTGGATCTCAATTAATTCTAAAAGACTTTAAAAAGGGCCATATGTGAGATGGGTGGATGAAGTAAAAATATTTGCTGGTGTGATGTAGAGAAAAGAAACTAAGGATTGAGGAAACTGGTTTAAATTTGGAGAAACCATTCCTGCAGTGGATCAATAATCTTTGGTAATGATGATAATATAATTTAAAGGTTACTTGTGTAGTTATTCATTTGATATATAGTTCTCCAAGGATTAATTGGAATATGTATCATTCAAAAACTTTATTATCTAAATAAATAATTTAAAAGTGATCTTTAATTTTTTTACAAGTAGTAAATTAGTTAAAATTAAAAAACAAAAACGATATAGAAAAACTAGATAGTAAAATTAATGTTTATTTATATTTTTTACCAAAGATTGAGTTTATACTGGGAAAGTAAAAATACCTCCATATTTATCTCTCCTTCAGCATAAATTGTGTTCTTATGACTATTTTATTAATATAATAAAATAGTAATAATAATCAAAGACAATGGGTGGATTCTGTTGTTACAAATGTCTGTTATAAACCAAAGGAAGGGATAAATATCCACGCTGTTAGAAAATAGATAATAAATACATGTTAAAGATGTATTTATTTTAATAATAGAAGAAAATTAGTCTATATATTTTAAAATTTATTAGTAATTTTAATATCATGATGGTTAACTGCATCAATGTTTGATTGCATATTTATTAGTTTGAAAATTATTTTCTATTTAATATGTGTTTAATGATACAATTTTTAATAATAATTTTCTAAAACATTTTACTATATGCGGGGTTCGAACTCAGACTTTCACACAACCCATCACTCTCAGTGCCATCTCATATTGCTGACTCACCTGATCACACACATGTTGAAAAAATAAACAATCACCAATATACGTATTTCATGCTAAACCAGCAATCATCAGTTGGTCTAGATTACTATCCTCACACATATATATAATCAGTACTCAGCTTTATATTAAGATAGCCAATCTTTATACTTTAATGGACAGGCTTCAAACTATTCCAACTCACAACTCTTTAGCCTTCCATTTCATTGAAAATCTGATGATGGAACGTTCAAAGCCCTTGTTAGTGCCAAGGTTGTCACCCTACCCATGTTGACATATTAGTCATTCTGACCCCTCATATACAGGAGAATAATCCATTTTTACACACATCTAGACCAACTAATGATTGCTGGTTTAGCATGAAAAACGTATATTGGTGATTATTTATCTTTTCAACATGTGTGTGATCAGGTGGGTCAGCAATATGAGATGGCACTGAGAGTGGTGGGTCGTGTGAAAGTCTGAGTTCGAACCCCGCATATATTACATATGTAAATGCAGGTTTAAGCCTGTACAATGTATTAAAACATTTTACTGCAAGTTGACTGCCATAGTATTTGAATAAGCTTCCATGGATTCTTCTGAGTTAAGCTTTTTATTTGATCTAAAACTCATTTTATAATATTTATTCTTTTTGAAAATTGTAAAGAACAATGACATTCATAAAAGCTATTTTATAGTTGAATATTTGAAAAATAAATTACTTCTTTAGGCTTAACTTTTTTTTTTTAACTTGTCAGACCCACAGAAAGACTGGTGAATAATTGTTTTATTATCAACTTAAGTTATTGCTTTAGTTTTATTTACTACTACATGAAATTAATATTCTGCAATTCTATCAGTTTAAACACAATACAACTGTTTGATTCAATTGACAAAAGTGAACCCCCCTCCCACCCATATTCTTCGTTGTTACACTATATCAAAACATACAGGGGTTTATCTAGTACTGTTTTCTGTAATTTATTGATCTCACCTTCTGATTGTATCATCGTTTACTTGTATTCACTGATCCCTAATAAAATTTCTATATTTATAAAAATAAAAATAAAAAGTTAAAAAACAAAACAAAAACAATTGAAGAAGATTGAGAATTATATTAATAAGAATAATATAAGTTAAAATAGTTAAAATATCCAACCAAAATTAATTATTTATTTACAAACATATGAATAAATAAATACACAAATAAGTAAATTAAGATTTATTTATTTTAATATACAGTATTTTGAAATATGTAAAGCATTAAAAAATAAATCAAGCACAGTGCTACTGAGAATAATCTGAAAATAACTTCAAAATAAATGAATGTCTAAATAAATACATAGTACTATCTATTTTAGTACATTAGTAGATTGATGATCTTGAGAGCTAAAGATTCCTGTATTAAATCTCAACTTATCATTTCCAATGTTCAAACTACCACATGGTCTTCCAAGCTATTAAGTATTCAATTATTTATTTATTTTTACTAATAAAATAAATTACTTTCCGTAAAATATAAATAAAAAATATTAACTTAAAAATGAAGTTAAAAAAGAGAAGTTATAAATAAATATAATAAAAATAAGCCAAACGTTTTCAAGGATCCATGCCTCATAATCATAGCTTTCTTAAAAATACATAATAAAATATATACAAAGATATATAAAATTAGCACGTGTTACGTGGACCATTTCTTCGATATATCAAAGCAAGTGTCTTTTCTATTTATAGCATTAATATTTCCATTAATATAGAATGCTTATTTTTATTATATTTATTTATAACTTCTCTTTTTTAACTTCATTTTTAAGTTAATATTTATTTTTACTAAATAAATAATTTACTAACAAATAAATAGTTTAAATATTTAAGAACAATTGTGAATTGCTGAAAACTGAGTAAAAAGTAAATTGAATTTTTACAATGTCATGCAAATATAATTTCAAAAAATATCTCAATCACAAATGTTGTTCAGATCCTATCATTCTGAAATAATTACCTTTACTTTTTCCATGCTGAAGACTGAAGTTTTGGTAGTCTAATTAGAAAGCAAAGTGATTGTTGACAAAACCAGTAAATCTTGCTAAGAGGATGAAAAAGAGCTTTGATAAATAAAAATTAATGATCTACATTCCAGAATTTTTCCTTTACTAAAGAAAATTGCAGAATTAAAAAAAAAAAAGAAAAAGAAATAATGAAAAGATTGAATGGAAGATAAAATAAATTTTTCAGAATGAAAGTATTATTTTCATAACGTTTATATTCAAATTTTTATGTCAAACTCTCAGATGATAAGAGAGATTTAATTATGCATGCATACTAGCACCAAGTGATGGGCTTTATGCTGGATTCAAATTCAAATCAAGTCAACTTGAACATGTTTTTGAGATTTTTTTTAGTTATTCAGTCCATAGCTAAATCAGATAACCATCCTTTATTAACTGATATATGAATAATAAAGGTAGACAAACTAAGAATTTTTATCACTTTGCAATAGATTAAGCCTTTTATCTATAAAGAGGCTATTGGAGAAGCTTCTGTCTCAATGGGCTATTTACAGGTTATTCTACTTTTACCTATTAGCATTAATTTATATTGGTTAAGAAATGTTTTATAGTTTAAGTGCTATTTTATGCAAAGTATCAATAGACATTCTAAGAGAAAAAAACTTATTGAATCTTTTTATTGTTGACATACTATCTGAGTTAATAATTTTTTCTATATTATAGAATTTGCTTCTAGATTAAAGAATTTCAGGGGAAACTTAGATTTTCAACTCACTATATATTTGGTAACTGTTTCATGATGACCATTATGATTATTAAGATACCTTAGATCTTGTTTTGTAAATATTGAATATCTGCAATTGACAAATAATCATATGAAAATTTAAATCTAAATAAACCTTTTGAAGTTGATTATTTGAATTCATAACAATTATAAAAGGACTTATGGATATAAAAAAGTGCTTTGAAAATGCCAAATTTTTTATAATAATCTTTTTTGAATGAAATGAATCTCTGAATATTAAATTGCATACTGAACATGAATAAACTGCATGTCTTTGAGCATTTAACCTCAATAATGATTTTTGTTTATGAAACAGGACATGTTTGGATATGCTAATCCTTGAATTGGCAAGTTTTGAAATTGTGTATTTATTTTTCAGAACTAAAGAATGAAAACTTATTTAGCCCCTTAATGCAAATGCCATAATTAAATTGTTAATACTGAATTATACATTTAGTTAAGTATTCTTATATATATGTTTTAGTTATTTTTTATTTGTGTGTGTATATATATATTGTTAATTTATGTTGAATACTATACTGAAGCTACTGAAAGCTTCACAAGTAGTATATGATGGAATAACTTCTAAATATGAAGGCTATTTGTGAATAACAAATAAACAGTACCCAACTAAGACCCCCCCCCCATCTTGTAGGATAGACTGTTGGTGACCCTTCAACCAAGTGGCTTTTGACAGAATAAGCTAATTAAATGTCACTATAAATTTGATATTTATAAATCTAAAAATCACTGGTTCAATTTATGTACTAGCTGCAATTCATCAGACCAGAAATCCTTGAAGAATAGAAACAGAATAATATCCCTCAAAAATTGTGTTCTATACTAACATGTGTTATTACCCACAATTGAATGTATTTAGAAAAATATAAATAAAATATGAATTTTTGTAAAAACACGTAGCACTTTCAATAGGCAATGGAAATAGTTCAATATAAAACTATAAATGAATACACCTTTTTTATATTTAATAAATAATATAGACTTCATAAACATGGTTTCAGTATGGTAAATGCTATGTCATAACAATAAAGGTTTGTATAAAAACAAATACTGAAAAGGCAGATGGTATCATCTATCTTTGGAAAAGTTTATTTACTTATACAACTCATCAGAAGCTTCAGTTACTTTTTGTTCAATTACATATAATCAGAATTATTTATTTACAAATAAGAGATTATATATATATTTTTGCGTAAATCAGATTATGCAAAAAAAAAATGTTAAAACTTTATCATAATTGTTTTTTGTTGTTGTTTATGAATATTAATTAATTCAATTATTAAAATAATTAAGAAATATAACTTTTAATTTTATCCACTCTGGCAAATTTTGTTTGACATTGGGATTCAGTTTTCATTTGACATTATTGTCAGGTGCTACAATAGTCTTGGGTTTTAATTTATATATTAGTAAACTATTTAATGAAATGTAAGTATATTAATAAAATAGTAATAAAGTGAAAATACTTTGGATTCACTCTGATGTTGCTGTGTGCACTTGAATACAAAAAGACCTAATTCATTTAATGGTGAATTTTACTTAATATTGGTGGCCTGTTCCAGTCTCATTCTACTATTATTGTGAGGCTATACATTAGTGTATATAATTCAAGAAATGAGCCTCTCACGAGTTTTATAATTGACAATATCATTATTTCTAAGATAATTATATATATACGCACACAAACAAATAGCAACTCAACTAACTTTAAACTGTATTTGATATGACCCACAACACTAATAACTCTAAATAAATAAAGAAAAAATGATTTAGTGCAGTGGTAAAGTGGCAGAGTCAATCCCTCTCTAGCATTATGCATGTTAATATATTTAATATATATGTAACGAATATGTCAATGCATAATGCTAGATAGGCATCTTTATTAATAAGATGTATGGCAGGTGAATTGTAAACATAGATAGTTGAGTTATATATATATACACAGACACACATTCTCTTGGATGTTCTTAAAGAAGAATCATAGATAACCGATATTCCTATTGATTTTTTAGTCTTGAAATATATTTGTTTCTATAATTCACTTTTTTTGCACATGTTGAATTATTTCCAGACTTAGCTTTTAGCAAACATGGATTATTATCATACAAGTTTTTAAATTTTTAGAGATTACTTGAGTAATTTTTGAGCTGCTTAGCCAAGCCTGCTGTGAAATAAAAGCAGTCAACTATGTATTTCACTTTCCGAATTAATAGATCCAAGTATCTTTGATGGAGGAAAAGATTAAACATTCTTCTAATGTTTCTCTAACAAAAAGCTTCACATATTTGCTCAAGATTCTAATATTTTTTATTTATTACTGGAAAATGAGATTAATTGAAAATTTTACGTTATTTTCAAATACAGGATATTTTTGTTAAATTTTCAGGGATTATTCTGATCTCTTTATTTACTTG
The DNA here is from genome assembly GCA_028023455.1 of Epiperipatus broadwayi. Taxonomy (NCBI): domain Eukaryota; kingdom Metazoa; phylum Onychophora; class Udeonychophora; order Euonychophora; family Peripatidae; genus Epiperipatus; species Epiperipatus broadwayi. Next base: position 831,851 of record JAQFVV010000290.1, on the reverse strand, counting down.
TTGTATATACAAATATTAGTCTGCCTACATATGTGTGTAAAGTGTTTGTGTGCATATGTTAAATTCTTTGAGTGAAGGCAAGTTCAATACTGAAAGCAGTATTATGACATTTGAGTAGTAAGGATATGAATTTCGATCTCAGGAGGTCATGTAATGTTTGAAGACTGAAAAGACAGAATTGAGTTTAAACTATACAATCTGAATATTGATGCTTATTTGACCAATTCACATTAAGAAGAAGCTTTTGTCCTCTTTAATAATAGCTAAATATTTAATTACCAATCAATACTATGTGGCTAACTGGGTTTGGTTGGCTATAGAATTACTGTGTAAAATAAAAGTGTCAAGCCTCTTACATCCTGAAAAACAAATTATGTTCTCCTAAATCAGATTTGAATCCCAGTTTATGAGGTATGGAAGATGAATATGTTAACCACTATACCATGAGATTCTTTTTATAAACTTTTGTATCATGTTCCAATGTACAAAATATTTTTTTTGGAAGAATTATTTTAAAATATTTTTGGAGTGATGAAATTATCTTGACACACACTATTAAAAATGTTAATTTTAATATAATCTAACCATTTTGCAACCTTCCTATAAATACTTTTTAGAATTTAGCGATATTCTGAATCTATGATTAGTATTCTAAAGTCTTAATGATTGACAAATGCTTATAGATACATTCTTTTTTTCAAGTATGTGATGAAAAATTCCAATTCATATTCATTGGTTCTTTTTATAATTTCGTGCAATATTTGGTTTTGTTCTTGTGCACAGTAACCATCTTTAAATCTAATCGGGTTGCTTAAATTTAAAAAGTTTTTGTAGATAATTTATAATGATCTTATTAAATATCTTATATAGAATTGATAGAAATCTGACAGGCTTACAATTTTTTACATAATATTTTTCATCTTTCTTAAATGTAAATACTATTATAACATTCTTCCGTTTAGTTGACTCCTTTTTATTTAGGCATTTAATATTTAGCTTTATAAACATTTTTTTTTCTACCCCATTCATTAAATGAGTCACCACCATCATCATTATCAAACACTCATAAACAAATATGAGACGTACTAACCTTGCAGTTGGAGATGGGGGAGGGGAGTAAACTTAAGCTAAAATTAAGTTTTGCTATAGTTTTAAATATCTATTATGATTCCATTATTTTCAGCTTTTCATTTAAAATATAAGGTGTTTAAAAATCATTACCATTATTATTTTTATCTTTATAATTAAATAAGTACAGTTAAATAATAAAATATAAATGTGATCCTCAATCCATAGCCTCTTGAGTAAATTATACCTGATACATTATGAATACATGACTCATTGCAATTATTTGTCCACTATAAATATAACAAAAGAGTCTTGATATTTGTAGATTTGAGAATTTTTAAAGTGAGCAATAGGAATTTTTCAGGTAGTTGGATCAAAGCAATAAATAAATTTTTAAATATTTCTAACTTGAGGATAAAACAAGTCATTCCAGGAGTATTTAAATTTTCAATATATAAAACATGAAGTATAATGCAACACTTACTTACCAGACAGCTAAGCCTGCACTAAGTTGATAATGCAGATTGTTAATAATAGAATGTTTCACTCTTTTAAGTATCAATGATTGATTTACTATCCACATAATATTTTGGATGGTGAATAAAATGATCCGTTTTGGTTGATTGGTGGATTAGTATTAATATGAGGAGGCCATTACTTGCAAGTTTGTTAAAATAACTGTAGAAAGTCTGACTTTAAATTATTGCTATGATAGACACATTCAAAGACTATTACTTACATTATAAATGTTATATACTTCTATAACACTATAAGCATTTTTATTTGTCAGAATTATAGTATATTGGATTAGGGATAATCTCTAGTCTAATAAATGATAGTAAATCATTAATATATTTCTATAAAAGAGTTTGGTTCAAAGTTGTGAATGCTGAAAGTTTGCCACTTTTAATCAAACTATAGTAAATTTCTATCTGTATATACTAAACAAATGATGAAGATATGTATAGGAGATTGTGATCTCGACCATCTGATGAGTGTTGATTCAGCACAAAATGTATATCTTAGTGATCATTTATTTTTTTCCATATGTTTTTAATCATATGCTTCAAGAATGTAATGGAATTGAAGTTTGAAAAATGTATATATAGATGAATGTAAAGTATGTTTTTTAAAAAATATTCATATGAAGTTAAATTGAAATATGAACTACACATTGTATTTTTATATTGGACTATTTCCATCATCTAATATATGTATTGAATGTCCCATTGAAAAGCGCTTGCAAGAACATAAACTGATGATTAGAAGAGAGAAAACAGAGGTGTCTAAGGTAGTAGACCATGTATATATCAATGAACAATACAAAAATATTGCATAGAGAAGAAAAGATACAAAGTAGAAAATTTAAAGAAGCTGCTCACATGATAATGGCAAAAAAATCCCATAAGCCAACCTAATGTGACTATACATAATGTATGGAAAACACTAATCAACTTTGCTTTTAGGAAAAAGTGGAAAAATTAGGAAGAACCTCATAGATAAGTATATGGAATTTCTACTGGCTGTTGCTGTTAGTAGGATGTCTCATTTGGTTAGAGCGTTACCTTAAAATTCAATAATCAAGAATGTAAGGACCCAGGTTCGAATCCCATGCTAGTACTGTCACTGGTCAGGCCACCAACACCTGAAGAAGAGGAGAGAATAATACCTCTCTAAATATTGTGCATATATTAACCTGTTTGCTATGCTATTACTAACAATTGAATGTATTTGGAATATTTAAATAAAGTTAATTTTTTCTAAAGACATTCAATAAGCATATTAGATGATGGAAATAATCAAATATAAAAATACAGCTAGAGCACCATCATCACAAACCTTCAGGAAAACAATGAGCTACATATGTCTTATTGACTTGAAAAAAGTGAAGTGGATCTTTCAAAATATACCTAGGAATGAGAGGTTGATCAGACTTCTGGGCTGATGAATGGTTGAGATATGATTGAGCTAAGATGAAAGATGCACTGATAAGAATAAAACTTGAAAGTGTATACTTTTTTAATATATCTTTATGTAAAATGTGCTTCATCTCAATGAATACAAATTGTTAGCTTTGATTAACAATTTAGTGAAAACTCTTACATTATTTGGATTAGGAGCAACATTTTATTGTTTATTTTACTTCATAATCATCTCTGCAACTTGCAAATGTTGAAAGTATGCCTCAAAAATTGCGTAATGTTTTGTTTGGTGTATATCAAGTCTGTTTCATAAATGTAAATTATAATATGTCTTACCACACTCTTTTTTAATAATATATCTATTTATTAATGTTTTAAAAATTTGTTTAGTGAGCTATCCCTTATTTTTCTTTCTTAAACTCTTGTAGCTTGTAAAAACAACAACAAAAGCCATTCAAAAAACAATAACCCTTATGAGAAATTACAATTTTGGTCATTAGTAGTTGGGATTCTGTTTTTGTTTATTTATAATAAAATTAAGCACATTATCAGAAGTTTGTAACTAAATAATTTTATATTAAATCTTTCAAGTTTTATTATAAGCATCAAAACATATAATCTTCTATGTTCTATCAAGTGTATTATGGAATAAACAATGCTTTTGTATTTATACATCGAATTTTAAATGATTTAAATAAAAATTAAACTTTATTTAAACTTTGCTAAATATATTCAACCATTCATTAGTAATAAGCATAGAGTATGTGTATTTTGATTGGTATTATCTTTTCTAAAACAGGAATTGAATGATGATTTTTAGAATCATGAATACATAATTTTAAATGATGCCTTAATTAACCTAGGCTATTCTCTGAAAGACAACAGGTAGTAGACATTTTATACAATTATTTAGGAGGGTGCTCATAATTTTTACATTTTTTCTTTTTAAAGGCAAAGACAATGAGTGCTTTTTGAACATTATGAGTTATCATATGGTTCATGTAATAATGGCAAATAAGCCATTTACTGTTATCCTTTAATTTTTTTATTTTATTTTATTTTCTTTTTGCCCAATATTATTTGTGTTTTTTCAATCAGAGACTATGTTTTTTCTCTTTAAATAATTATACAATAATATATAAAATAATAGACCATACATGTAACATTGAATATATATGTTCAATGGGGAATCATAGGAATATTGGAAATAAAAAGAAAATAAAAAGAAGTAAATTTAAAAAAGCGCCTTACATGGCAATGGTGAATGACAATTATAAATTATTCTAGTGTTGTAATTGATAATATTCAACTATTTATTTGGTCTTAAAAGGTAAAAAATGGAGATCACAGCCTTTTACCAAATACTTAATTGTTAAAAACTCACTTTAAATTCAGCATTCATGAATTTATAAGTCACTGATTCAATTTCCATCTTAGCTGAATATGAGGAGACCAAAATGTATTTCATACTTATGTGTTATTACTAAATTTAGAAAAGTATAAGTTTGAATTTTCTAAAACCATTTAATAATTAATTAAACTAGATGATGAAAACAATCTATCATGTAAGATGCCATCATCACAAACCTTCAGACAAAAATTATTTGTACTGTATGTATTATTTACAAAGCCATATTTTTCTCTTACTTCAATTACTATACAATAATATATAATAATAGTTACATTATTTAATCTTGTACTTCTAATTGAAATGCTGAAATAAATGTCAAGAGAATGATAAACAATGGTAGTAGTGTTATTGCATAATGGCTCTAAACTATCTTTGGCCAGAGACTCAAACCAAATTGTTGTGAATGGAAGAACATTAATAAAAAATCTAGATCTTACTATAGCCAATAATATGTAAGTGTATATTAGTAAGCCTGTGGTTTTTTTTTTTAATATAATAAATTAAAAGAGACAGTGTGTGTGTGTGTGTGGGGGGTCTTAAATAATTTGTAAATCAAATGTTTATAAGTTTTTTTGCCTAAAGTGAGTGTAAAAATTCATTAGAATTTTGAAACATTTTGTATGCTAACATGTTGAGTTTTTTATTTTTTACTAACAGTACATTTCTGTTGTGAACATCTTAAACTCTTAATTTAATTATAACCTCTATTTTTGTGGCTACTTGTGTTTTCTTTTAGAATTAATTATCATGTACTCATTAGAACTTTTAATTATAGTAATCTGAATTCTGAAATTAGTTAATGCATTTTGTCTAGCTTTAATTGAAAACAGCAGTTTTTTTTGTAATTATAAAAAGTCTTTCGTAAAACTGCTATTTGTATGAAACTTGTAATTAGAGAAAGAATCTGGCTTACTGTTTATTATTATTTTTTATTTTTTTAAATCTCATTTTTTCTGTTTACTGAAGTTTTGTTTACAGTTTGACCTATTTCTGAATTGATATATTTTCTTTAAAAATTTTTTAATTTGTGATAGAGGAAAGAGGTTTTATAGATTTGTCATTTAATTTTAAATTACTCATGTTGATTCAATAGAGAAAGAAGCTTGCTGCTAAGCCAAGCAAATATCTCCTAGATTAATTGCTGATTGATAAAGTGGAGGGGAAAAAATTGGATGTAGGTAATTACTATACTCTATTACTGTACCATACTAAAGTTCAAATGTCATTTGATCTCTCAAGTAAATAAATAATTTTATATTTATATAAATTTATGAGTTTAAGTGATATGAAATATTCAGTTTTAAATAGCACACTGCAGTACAAAGGTCTGTCTTTCCAACAACTATCATAGAGAATTAATGAAGAAAAAAGGTATTACTCATCAGATTTGCAATTTACTGTTTGGTGACTGTTTTTTTTTTCATATGTCATAGCATTGGCCGGGACTTGAACCCACAACCGTCTGCAACCAACTACTTGCTTGCAAGGCTGCTGCGATGACGTGACTGTTGGAGCAATTTTTTGTCCTTGATTATTGACCCACATTATACAGTTAGTACATTGGTATGAATTAACCACTTAAAAATTTTTTTTTGAAACAAAAAAACCTATTTATGACTTTATTATTATTTTTATTTGCTCCACATTCAAATCCTGGTTACAGGCATGGTTAGCAGATGCAGTTCCACTACACCACAAACTCTTTTTGTGCATTTGTGTAAATGTTTTATTACAGTGAAGACTGAGAGCAAAGTATTTGCCATCCATTTATATGTTTATGGTAGAAAAGAGATTATTTTTTGCTATATATTTAATGATTGATGTATTCTTTTATTTATTATTTATAAAATTAAAATCAACTTTGTTGCAAAGATAAATCTTCAAATGTCTAATCACTATAGTTAATACTAATTCAAATTTTTAAAAATATATCATCATCAAGAACCATTATCATTCCACTGGAGGATGAAAGTCTCTCCAAGTTCAATCCATCTTCTTTTATCTTTAGCTTCTCTTTTCCACACCACTCCTGCATACTTTCTTATTTCATCCATCCATCTCACATTTGGTCTCTTTTTGGATCTTTTACAATCTCTTGGGAATCCAGTTTAAGATTTCAATTGTCCAACTATTATCATCTCTTCTAGCAATATGTTCAGCTCAACTCCACTTCAGTCTTTTAATTTTAAATGAGGTCAATAATACCTGTTTGTTCTCTTACCCATATATTGCATTTTCAATTTCTTCTTGTTACACCTAACATGCATCTCTCCATACTTCTTTGAGTAGTCTGAAGTCTCTGTATTGCTCTTCTATTAAGTGTCCAAGTCTCAGATCCATAAGTAAAAACTGGTTAAACACATTTGTTAAAAACCTTCCTTTTCAAACACATAGGCATATTTCCTTTTAGTATCAAGTTATTTCTACCAAAAGCACTTCAACCAAGTTTAACTCTATGATTAATTTCATCCATTATGTTTCCATCTGTATTAATAATCCGACCAAGATATTTGTAGCTGTTAACTTCTTCTAACTCATCATAATCAATCTTTATTTTCATATTTTGAGAAAATCCATTGAACATTACTTTAGTTTTTTTAACATTTATATTTAGTCCTACTTTCATACTTTCATCTGATAATTCCTGCAACATTTCCTGCAGCTCTAAAACATTATTTGCAATCATCTGCAAAATCTAAATGACTTAAATAATCTCCATTTACTTTCACTCCTTTAGATTTCCATTTTAATCCACAAAATACTTTTTGCAGCACTGCTGTAAAAAGTTTTGGTGCTATGTAGTCACTCTGTACTAGGAAATATATATATAATTAATGATATTCAATTTTATGCATATGCATAGCATAATATGTATACAATGTTTTATTATAAAATCTGAGCCATAATAAACAAATACATTTTATTTTATACATATTTCAATTAATAATAATTATTGTTCAAATGTATAATTTTTAATAACTTGCCAGTAATGTGGATTTTTTTTTAATGTATATTATTTTTTTGACATCTTTTTATGTGCCATAATATACATGCTCAATGGTGGAATAAGTATTTTAAGTTTCAATTTATGTTGTAGAAAAGTTTAGGCATAGTAGTTAGCTCACCAGCTTACCCTGTCCATTACTTGGGGTTCGAGACTGGGTCATGTAAATCTTGCAATTTTTCAGGTTACAAACTAGTTTATAATAATTATATTTATAAAGCGCATACTCGTTACTTAAAGTAATATTTATTAAGGCTATAACGTTATGATTTTTTTCTTTCAGTGATTTAAATTAGCTAGCTATGCAATTGTGGTCAATAAATGGATATCTAGATAGGGGATAGAGGTTCCAGATTAATCTGGATTGATTATTGATCTGATGATTGTAAAAACAAACAAATGATTGTAATATGATGTGAGAGATGATAATTTTATAGAAGCTGAGTCCATGATTATCTTTATTTCCCTATTGTTTATTATTATAATTACTTAATATGCATAGTTTTTTAAGAACAACTGCTAAAATGCTTTTTTTTTTTTTTAGTTAAATACATGTATATTATAATTTTTTTATATTAGAAGTATAAAAAAACATAAGTTGTATTTATTGTTTTAGTAGGAAGTAAACAAATAAATACCAATAATTTTAACTATTTTATTTTGGGAAACAATGCTAATTCATAATATTATGTCTTTTGGAAATTCTTTTATATGTTATATTCTATAGATATTTATATGATTATTCATCAGTTTGGATCAACATTTTTTCGAATTTTTAGTTTGTTTACAAATTTTGGAAATCATAGATTGTAAGTTATGTGTTTATTTTATTAGATAACCAGTTAATATTGCCTTAATTTATTCATTACATTAAAATTGAAAGGGCCTCTTAAGTTAGTAGAGTTTATCTGCCTCTTGCATGTACAATCTGAGTTCAATCCAAGTGGATAAAACTTGAGAAAAAATTAGCTTTTATTCAGACTTAGGACTTTTATTTACTTAAAAATTCAATATTGATCAGTAAATGAGAATTTAGCTATTTTTAAATACAGAGTTAAAATATTAATGGAAAATTTTTCAAACATTCACTATGTAGTGAATGGAAAGCCCGGTAATGTTTTTTTTTTTTTTGTGTGTGTGTTCGTCTATGCAGAGTCGTTTGAGAGATCTTTGTCCTGGAGTGGGTTATTTATCAGCTGTTATATCTTTATCTTACATTAGTTTATTATTATCAATATTTGATTATAACTATTGCATTAGTAAACAGTTCACTGTCTTTTATGACTTGTCATTAACTTAATAAAAAACTTGTTTAAGTACACACACATCTATATAATTTTATCCATAAAGTAAAACAATAATATATATTACTGTTAAATCTTGGCCTCTCATTACAAAGCTCACCAAGGTTATATATTATGAAATATAAATTCACTGAACTTTAAAATTAGTAGGTATATATATTTTGAATATAGTATGCACAATATATATGGAATATATATAATAACTTTTTTTTCTTTTCCGAACTTTGTGTAGTTATGAATTTATATGATTTAAATTAAAGGTTAAAGAACTTAAATCTACAAATGATTCATGTCTAAGGGAACATATAGTTTCTATAGAAATTTCACTTCTCTAATAATAAATTAATAATAAGTACAGTAGTTTAATTTCAAGTCTACTTTCCATTCTAAGGAGTTTATTGGAATTTTTAGATTGAGTAATTGCGATCTACAGTCGTTTTATTGTTTTATAATTAAATTTAATTGTAAATCCGATTGAAGAATTGATTTGTTTTTATTTTAAATAATTTTGGTAAAGTTTTTATATGTAAACACACACATACAGAGGTTGAATAAATTAATTTTTTTTTTTTAATCATAATTTTCATTTTCGAATCACTGTTGCGATCTGTAATTTGAATTTTTAGTATTCTCAATTCATTTATTATATTTTTCTAGTGTTTCGAGTGTAGTTTATAACTTTTTTTTAAAAGGTTCATTAAAAAATTTTCGAGATTTTTATCCCTTTATCTTTTTTCTCCTTTCTACTCTCCTTTTGAGAACAAGAAAGTTCATAATTAAATTATAATAATAAATTTTATTCATGTTTCAAGATATGCTATATATTCATATCTCAAGATAGGATATAAATTTGATTTGAAGGCATCCAGGTATTTTACAAGGTTGCAGACTGAAATGTTTCAAATCACAATGATAGAATGACTGACTATATGAGTTTTATATAATAGAAGTCGTTTGATGTGATGATCGTTTGATGTGATGATTAACAATGAAGCTCAAGTTCCAGGATTGGCCTTATTTCTCTTCTAATGCTCGAATTTCTTATGAATTCTCGAGTAATAAACCATTCGATTGCTGTTATTATTTAATTAAACCAACTGGGAATTTCTTATTTTTATTTTTTTCTATGAGGAATATGATCTAGAAACTTGTTATTAATTAGTCTAATATTTGAACCTTTATGTTATAACATTCAGTGATATTAATCTATCAAAGATACAAAATGCAAGTCATACAATGCAAATAAAAGCTATTTAAAAGCAACAGCTTACATTCTAAACATTTTTTTTTTAAAGATTAAACTAGATTTCGTAATTAAAAGCCTTATAAATATGAGATCGTCAAAAAAATTTGCATACTATACATATATTTTAAATACAATAATGCTGAATAATCTCATGTATTTTTTTGTTGGTGTTGCAAAGTATTTATTATTGTATATTTTGCTCTAAATTTGACTTCTTAGAAAAGGTCGTTGAGGATTATCAAGCAATGACAAAAACACTATCAACTGCCATCTAAGTTATCACTTGATCGTACCATTCTATTACTCATTTCCCCAACGTCATCTTATTAATGGGACTCCACATATTTATACCATATTTCATATCTGTTTCTTTTTTTTTTTTGTTTGTGTGATGTAGTTATTAAAAAAGCACATTTATACTATATTTCATTTTTTTAGTCTTTTGGTTTTTAGTGACAGTTATATAAAAAGTTTAAAGACTCATCTTTTTTGTCTCTTGTTTTTTAATCTTCTGTAATGTATGGAAGTGAATGCAACATGATTAGTTCTATATTATTACCATAAATATTGTTAGTGGTACTAACTGCATGTTGCTTTAACATTGCTCTCATTTATTGACTGCTTAAAGTTAATCTGAGTATTTACTGCAATAGTAAGATTGATTTGATAGAAAATTGTTTCAAGACCAATTCATAACTGAAGAAAGTGACAGAGAAAAGGACAAAAGTTTGTATAGTCATTGTTATAGACCTTTTATGATTGATTCACTTTTTATTTGATCTCTGAGCAATTGACCATCCAAGACTAATTTTTTTAAATCAGTCTAGAGCTTGAATAATCAAAGCATATCAAATAATATAGCATATAATACTCTTATTTTCAGACAAGTTGGGCTTTTGTCTTTATCAATAAGAACTAGGATTCAAAGCTGGAACTAATTCATTTTTGCATCTAACAGTTGCATTTTATTTTTTAATACTATTTAAAGAAATAGTCTGAAATTTAAAAAATCCTAAGATTTGAACACAAGCCAATTTATTTGCATAATTATATAATTTGACAGTGTCAGTTTCTATATATTTTGAAGTTTGGCTGCCCCCTTCTTTTTTTGTCTAAGAAACAATATCATATAATTTTATCAGCTTACTCATATATTTCAAAAGAATATTTCTTTTCACACTAATCTAGAACCAATTGTTAGCTTGAGTAATCAGTGGCCACCAAATTGTATAGTATTTTAATATCCCCATTCCCTGAGCAATTTATAGATTTTGCCATATCACAAAGAATGAAGAGAATTGTTTTTGAAAACATGTGGAATAAACATAAAAGGTTATAGAATATCCTTGTTAGCAATTGATTGTACAATAAACAAAATGCTTATAATTTAACATGCCTTCCATAAAACAAATCGAATGCTATAGTTTTTTTGCTGAATGAAGTAGTTTAATTTTTTTTTTTTTTTTTAGTAGGATAGAAATCTCCATACAATGAAATATAAATAGGCAAAACTCTCTATACAGTAGTGCCACTCAGTGCAAGCCAGAGTAATCAATGATGCCAGAAGGCTTGTGCATAAAATCCCTATGTAGTGCCTACTCATCCAATATCCCCATACTAGTTTCTAGCTTGTGGCTTTCATCACTTAGGAGCCTTGGATCTGAGAGCACTGCAACTCACTGATAAAAGCCACAAGCTAGAAACTAGTCTGAGGATATTGGATGAGTAGGCACTAGATAGGATTTTATATGCAAGCCTTCTGGCATCCATTGTTTACTCTGGCTTGCACTGATTGGCACTACTATATGAAGAATTTTTTTTTCATGTGTCAAAGCATTGGCTGGGAAGCGAACCCGCAAACCCGGGACAATTCCTCGTAAGGCAGCTGTACTGACCACTCGACCACCAACGCTTTTGCCTGTTTTAACAGCTTGATGAGCAAGCATAAAAAATGGTGATCATGTGATATTTAGTGGTTAAATACAATGAAATATTTTAACAAATGTTTCAGTTTTTAATAATGATAAAAATAACAACAATGAATGAAATATTTTCTGTTTTGCATAGTTTTTTTTTAAAATTTCAGAAGTTAAAATTATCTAGTATTTTATCAATAATGAAACTATGCCCATTTAAGGGATGTGATGGATAATAGTTTTTTTTTTTGATTCCAAAGAAATTTCTTAGCAATGACTATTGTGAGAAGCCTCATGGAATAGTGGTTTGTGTACCCACTGGGAATTGAGCCTGAGCCAGATGAACCTTGAAAATGTTTAGATTATTTTTAGAATTTTTTTTTTTTTTTCAGGTATATGGCTCATAGGTAATTTGTTTAGTCAATTACTAGTTGAAAAATGAGTGTTTACTGTTTTTAGCTAGAGATAAAGTTCTAGATTAATCTAGACTGGTCAGTCATATTACTGTTGAAGCCATGATTATGAAAATTCTGTTATTAGAATGGAATCTTATATTCCTATGGATGCTAAGTTCATGGTTTCTTTTATCTTTAATTCTCTAATGCATACTAGTATTTTAAAAAAGACACCCATTTCCAATATATATGATTTAAAGTAATCTAGTTGTATAAGTTTGTAAATTATTAAATTTTTTATCATAATTTATATATGTATTTAAAAATATTACAAAATTATGTAAAAATAAATATATAATAAAGTAATGAAATATTATTATAATTTTATCATTTAAAAAAAGTGTATATTTTACAACATAAAAAAATTATGTTTATAAAAATAATAAGATTGCATGCTTCTCATATTAAATTATATATAAAAAGAACTTAAATAACTTTAAATAAAAACTTTAAATTAAAAAAAATAAAGTTTTCATTTTACACATAATGGTATATATTAAACTCACTGATATTTTGTTTATATTTATTATTGTTATTGTGATGCAAACAATTTTTTTGAAATCCATGAGGTTTCATCTTTTGACCAAAACTGTAATTAAAATAAAATAGTTTTTAGTAAGCTACAAAAATAAAAAACAAGTATTTCATGGAATTGTACATGAGGACAATGCCTAAAGAACAACAATAAACTATAAAGACTTATACACTACAATGAAAAAGTTAATGATTTGATAACTATCATTGGTAGAGAGCCACTATGAAATTTTGCAAACAAGGAAAAAAGTAGTTTTTGAGATATATTAAAATAATTTTTAATTACATTGATGTATTACCCTTTTTAACTGTGTAGAACACTGGAGTGGAGTTGAGGCAATCTGTCAGAGAATCTAAAAAATGCTGTAATTGTATTTTTTTTTTTTTTTAATTTTCATTTATAGAACTTTATTGGAATATTTCATTTATTTTTATTTCGTAATTTTACTTTGTTTTAAAATGATCAATTTTTTTATTTTAAAAAAATGAAAAGAGATCAGTAAAATTGAATAACGGCAATGTAAAAGTGTTTTAAGTAATGCCTTCTTTTTGATTGACATTTTTTTTTTGTAATCAATATTCAGACTTTAGAATTATTAAAAACATTTTTTTTTGTGAGGTTTATGAAGATTTGTGATTATTTTTATATGATATTTGTAAAATAATGACTAAAAATTAAAAGTATACTGAAACAGCCAGTTTTATCCGCCTGCCTGTTTCATGTATTTTACCCCCACATCTATCCATATGCCAGGTTTAAACCCTCTCAGAGTACCCATTTAAACAACCTTAAATTACTTTATATGCAAAATGTCATATATATATATATGCAAATGGTAAGTCTGTAATTTAATAGTATATATATATTACAGATATGTATCCACTTTATAAATATTTCTAGTTTAAGAAATATTTTAGTTTAAATTATTTAGCCAATTTTATTATGTTATTTAAATCGCATATGTATATAATAAGCCATTTCCGTTTGTTATTCTGCATGTATGGTAATAAAATTAGTTTTCTACTAATTATCAAAGTAATTTTTCCAAAATAACTTCTGATTTTGTAAACAACTTTTAAATTAGGTCACGCAATAGGGTTAACTTGATCTAAAATAAAATGTTAATGACAATTTTGCAGAATTTTATAGCATCGTTGCAATAAACAGGAGGAAACAAGCAGAAAAACAAAATCTAAATTAGTTGTCATAATTAAAAATGTTTTTGTAAAATGGGTTTTTCTACTAGCTTTGGCTATTAAATATATTTTTCTAAAATAAATAAATGCGGACAAGCTTGTAAAATTAAACAGGTGGCAGAGTTAGAGAAGTATAAATACTTAAAGTTTGGTTTCCAAGGATGGATCAGATTATATATTAAGTGATTTGTAAGCAGAACTCATGTCCATTTTATCTTCAAAATGGTGGGGTAAGCCGGCCATCAATCACCGCATCTCTTCTCATGGTGAATGGAAAAGACTTTGGTCCGCTAAAATATAATGCCGTACACCAGCAAAGCAGCCCATGGGAAAAAGTCCATTAACTTTCAACCATTGCCAAACATGTCAACTTATCCAAAAGTGTCAACTTATTATTGTCTCCAGTGCCCAGAACTAACTGCAATGAAAACAACGGACTGGTAGATTGATAAATTTTCTCTCAGAGCTCTGTTCATAAACTGTGACTTTCAATTCTTTCTTTTAAAAGCTAGCTATTTATTAAATCTACCTTTACCAAACAACTTTCCTAAAATCTGCAAAGAAAACTGTTAAATGCTAATGTTTAAATCTTGTCTGAATGTAAAACTCATGATAATGAATTCTCTGTTAAAATATAAAACTCTAATAATCTATTTTAAACTAAATGTATAATTTTCTGCGGTCTTTTATGCCTTTATAATCTATTCAATTTATTCTATAATTTTACCATTTTGATATTATATGTATTTAATATGCCAAATAAACTCGAAACCGCGAGTATTTATAAGTATAATTTTAGCTTATCCATCTGCGAAGATAATTTCAAATCTTCACTATAATAAATATTAAATAATTGAATTATTATTTTCTCACTCGCTGTTTCGAGATAGTATTATTATTTTACTGATTAATTTTTGGGTATTAATATTACAATAATCAGTCATTCTCTAGTTAAAAATTGTAGTTTGTTTAACTCTAGTTATAAATTATAACTATTTATATATGTAACTTGTACATCATAGGAACTAGCCACAGAGATATTCTCAAAGCATATTTTAATGTTTTATTTGTAATTATCCTGCAAATATGCTTTGTCCTCCCTAGATTTATATATGGTGAGATGCAGGTGGTAATATTAAACTAGATTACTAATTAATTTAGTCCCTAAATAGTATATTTGAAATACTAAATTTGAGAACTGGATTGTATAGATATGCAAGTAGATGCGATCTAATTTTAAGGCATGATAATATAATTTTACGTATTTGCGTTATATATATGTATAAGGGCGGATGTGTTCTTACTAAGTATGCAATGTACAATTATCTTCTTGCTGCATGATTCTTGATGAGTTACTGGTGGAGGCCACACATATCCACTTAGTTCGGGTAAAGCACATACTTTTAGAACTAGGGCACAAGGATCTAGATTATTCTAATTAATGCTTATGACTCCCTGAACTACTGATGTTCCTATTCGTAGCAAGTTGAGTGGTTTTAGGGCAACCAAGTCTTTGAGACTGAAGCCCATGAATAATGACCCGTTCGCACCTTTGTGCTTTATTAACATTTTGATATGTGCCATAGAGTATATAGGTAAACCTATAATAAACTAGTTTTCTCTCCCTTTATATTAAATGCTTATCTAGCATTAGTGTATATCCTAATCTAGATTAACACGCTAACCTACGTAGCTCTGAGCTTAATTATATGCTCAACTTAATTTTGTGTAGATAGACGCCATAGGAGCGCTATTAAGTTAGTTATATAACTTTGGCTATAAAGTTCCATATGATTTAGTAGACTACAAAAGAGCTATAAATTTGGCATATTAATATAGGCATAAATTCCCATTCCGTACTACATTTTATTGAACACTTATAATGAGATAATATGAAACATTCATCTCATTAGTTATGCAACGCCTGCAAGTTTAATCTCTCACGTTCTCATTATATAATTGTGTGTATTTTGATTCACTATTTGTTATTGTTTTATTAAATTAATAATATTTAAAATTATAACTCATTTTCATATTTTATTATCTGTGAGTTCATTTTACACAACTCTAGATTTATTTGCACATAAATCATTATATCTATATGTAGATCATTCTGTTAACTTTCATAATCAATCATTGATATATTAATTAACCACTTAGTCATATGTGTGTATATCTGACCAAATCATTGCTAAATTAGTTAATTTAAGAGTCTTTTGTTTTACCATGAGTGACTGCCAGACCGAGGTTAAATTGAATGTCTGTGTGAGTTGAGAAATGTTATCCGTAGGATATTAGATCATTGAGCAGAGGTGAAAGGATTGAATATTGGTCGGATTCTTGCCTGTGTTCTAGATTTTGTAACATGGAGGGACAATTCTTACCTTTACAATACATTATTACACTGTTTTTATATGTATATATTTTGTTTTAAAAATGTGAGGTAATAACTTTTAGCATAACATCAATAAATAAAACCACAGCATTTTGATTAACTCACATTATGAAAATAATAGCCAATATGCCATTGCTATCACTGTATTCAAATAATTTGAGATATTTTAAAAATTAGAAAACAATTTTGATAGGTTTATCAGAGATTAATATTTTTTATTTGTATTTTGAAAACTAATTTCAATTAAAAAAAAAACATTGTTCATTTTATAAGAGTAACTCTGTTCTGCTTTGCAAAGTTCTAATATGAATTTTTAGTACTTTTTCATTTGCAAACATATATTACTACCAAATCAAGTTAAATTTATTGAATTCTTGTATAAAATAATGGTTTAATATTAAAATCAAAAGTCAAGCATTGTTAGACGGGAGGTCAGTGCAGCTGCCTTGCAAGCAAGTAGTTGGTTGCAGATAGTTGTGGGTGCACGTCCCGGCTGATGCTATGACATATGAAAAAAAAATATCAAAAGTTGAAAGCTTACAATAAGTCTCACCAGAGAAAACAAATCTAGTTTAATGCAGAAGGGTTAAATTACAACTCCATAAAATTATATGGAATATTTTAGAATAAAGTGTTATATTACACATTATTTTTGTTTTCTTAGATCCACATATTTTTAAAATTAAAAAAAAAACCATTGATGACATACATTTATTTTTGAAAACAAGTTTTTATTTAAAGGTTTTTTTAGTTTAAATTTAAAACCAAAATTGTTTATGTAACTTATTATTTGTAGAAAGTTTAAACAATTTTTTTTGTTCACTCTTTTAGTACTTTCATTATTGTAATATATTCGGAAGCAAATCATTCTTTACACATGCTCTGTTTTAATATAAATTTATATGCACTCAACTGTAGCCAAAGATTTCAAAGGTCAAGTGAATTCATCTGTGCTTACCATGCATTATTCAGGGTTTAAGTTTATTATATGCCTGATTTTTGTAAATGATTGTCAAATTGTACAAACTTGGTTCAAATATTATAGGGGAGAGAATTTATCTCACTTTTAACTACCTGTAATTAATATATAATAATTTAGAATGTATAAAAAAATAAATATGTATCAATATATTTAGATTCTAAATTATTATACATTAATTGCAGGTGGTTGAAAATTAGATAAATTATTATCTTTTTTGTAAATTATATTTGTACAATCTGAACATCGTTTATAAAAATCAGGCATATAATAGATTCAAGCTCTGAATAATATATAGTAAGCAAAGTTGCCATTTCCAACATTCTTATACACTTAACAGGTGAGTGCATGTAAATTTATATTAAAACAACCCATGTTTGAAGATTGATTTATTTCCTAACAATAAATACTCTGCTGTATAAAAAAAATAAATATTTATCAATACTTTCATTATTGTAAAACTATTGTTCTGTTTATCTAGATATCTAAATTAGTAGCCATGCTATACAATAGCAATTGTATTTAGGTAGTAATTGAATTTATGCATGGCAAATTTATATAAGAATTCTTATGCCAGTGTAGAATAGGAAACTTCAGCTTTCAAATTTTTTTCGCGTCAATTAAATTACATATTTGTCTTTAGATGCTGATCTTGATTATTGAAATCTTTTCTGAGATGAATCTTATATGAATAAAGTTATACAGGAAGCATGACAATTTGTTTTAATGCTTGCTCCAGCCAACTTTACATAGTAGATCTTCTCAGCTTGTATAGCACAAACTTTACCCCAGCTAGAATTTATTAAGATTATAAAGTTTGATTTTGGTTATCTTAATCATTAAATTATCTAATTCTATTATAAAAATTATTTTGTTTTTTAGTAATGACTATTTGTTTTAATGATTGTGAAAATGTGATTAATTCATAGGTTTCATTTTGAGAATCTTTTTAAGTTTGGAGTTTCTATAAGTCTTTGCATATGTTAAATGGAAGAAGTGTTTGTGCTACTATTTTGTATTTTTGAGGCTTTGCTTATATGCCATGACTTTAAATTCATGTCTGTTGCCAAAATATGTGTGTGCAACTTCCATGCAAAATGTTAAAATAGATCCTTTGGCTTAAAGAATAAAAAACTCATTTTAGATGTCTTCAGATATTTGATTTATTGATATTAAGTATTAAGAATTCTGCATATCTACATTTTATAAAGAAGTGTTAGGGGTAAGTACTATTATTATGTAGAGCATGGAAAATATAAACTAATATAGTCTCATGTAGTATAATATTTTGATAAATACAAATTTATGTGTGTTCACATATTTAAATTAATTTCTCTTTTTTATTTATTTAAATACTATAGGTTTTCATATAAATGTCCTTTTAAATTTAAAACAGAAGTTTAATAACATGATATAAGTTTGGTTTTTCACCTGACTAACATTCCAAAATGATCTTTAAATTATAAAGTATGTAATTGCAGTCTATAATTTTTAAACAACATTCACCTAAATAAATAGCTTGCAGCATTTTAAAACCTTGATTTCATAGTTCTTGTCTTAAAATACAAATTGAAAAGGGAAGGATAATTAATAGTAAAACAAAATCAAACAATTTGTACATTTTAATTTAAATAAAGCACATATCAAATAAAAATAAATAATAAATATCAAAACTTTAGAAGTTATATAATACATGAACATTTTAATACATAAAGTATTGAACTTATTTGCATTCATGATGTAATTCTTATGCTGAGATGATAGAAAAAATATAAAGAGATTGATAAGCAATGGCATACTACAACTGACAATAAGTAATGATTCATTTAGGGCAAGGTGGCCAATATATTACAATATGAGCACCAAATTTTTCTTACATGAATTCACAATGTGCTTTATAACTGTCATGAAATTTTTGTATAAAAGATATTATTAATACAGATAAATAATGTTTAGCTTTTTTATTCGTAATATAACTCAATATAGAAAAATTTTAAAGTTTACAGAATTGGTTACTTTAATGAGACTTTTGAGTCTGTTTTGATGTTATCAGTCTTAATGAAAGCAATATTTTTCAAATTTGAATTTAGATAGCAATGGTTTATATATATATTTTTTTTATATAAATTTCACGAAGAAAATAATTTTTATAAAGAACAAAATTGTGAGAGATGCTGAGGACTACAATCAAGTTACAAGTCACAATGTAAGGATATCAGTTACAAAATGAACGTGAACTCTTATGAGGACTTACTCTGGATTAGGAATTTCAAGATTAGATAATTGCCAAGCATGTACTTACAGAATGAACACAAAACAAAAATTCTTTTTTTTTTTTTTTTTTAGTTTGATGCACTGAATTTAAATTTCGATTATATATTTTTTTCACTACTAATAAAAAATATTTTTTCCATTATAGTATTAATTTACAAAATCTAGGTTTATATATTGTATCGTTTATTTATATACAATACAAATATATTGGCATTTGGTAAAAGCTAAAAAATAAAAGTAAATTTAGATTTTTTTTTGGGGGTATAATTTATTTTGTTTAAAAAAATGTACAATGAAAGTTAAATTGTTCTTTTGTATTTTTTTTTATGTAATTAGAAATAAAAATAGAATTGGAGAGAACAAAAGAATTCCAAAAGTAAAAAGATAAACTAAAAGAAAAATATTTTAACTAATTAAAGATGGCCGAAAGATTCGATAAAAAATGAGAACTTTGTAATTGAAAAGTGAGTAAAGACCATACAAGATTATGAACCAAAAATGCCATGATAATTGCATGCGCAGAAGTCTGAAAACTGGGCCTCTAGTATAAAAGGCAGAGCCCAGTTTGAAGAACATCTTGTTTTTTTGATTTTTTCCTTTGGCTGGTTTTGGATTATTAAATCCAAGACCACTTCACGATGAAATAATCCTTTATGTGGGAGTAGACTAGGGCTTTAGCTGATATCGTTAAGAAGATGGACACTAGAAAAGCTTTTGCGACTAGCCTTCGGAATAGACTACAAGATAAACTAAATAATTAATGACCGAGCTCATTCTAACTCAAAAAACTATGCATAGTAAGCTACAATCTTCATGAATTCACAAAATTTACTGGTAAGCTGTGACACTTTATTATTCCCGATTGTGACTAAATTGTCGACAAATTTTTCTTAAAAATATACGTATAATAGGACCCCGATATGGACTTTAATTTTAGTGATCAAGAGACTCTTATCTAATCAAGAACTTTAATTACTTGTTTTAATAATTTTATTTTATTAATTGCTTCATGTTTAAATTAGTGTGTGTTCTCTCCAATTTACTTAATTAGTAATTCACATTTTAACTTAAACAGATTTTTAATCTGTTAGAATAAAAATATTTCTAATAGCAATTTTTATTTGTACGTTATTCTATAATATTTATTAGTGTTTATTATTAAATTTATTATTAGTTTAATAAGATTTAAAAATGTAATTTACCTTTGCCAATATGTTATAAGTTCCAGGAATAATAATATTTAAAAGATAATTCTAGTTTACGGTAAAATTATCGATTCTTAAAAATAAAATAAAAAAAATCTTTTCTTTTTTATTTACAACTTGCGAGACGTGCTGGTGACAGATTTTAGCAGAATCCTGGTGCCCAGAACAAATAAATTAAAAGCTGATTTTGTCAATAGCACAATTCTTAACAATTCTAGGCCGAGTTGATCAGGAAATATAGTTATGTTTTTAGAAATAGAAATACAACTTTCTTCTTTTTGACATAACTTATCAACTCGCGCATTTTATAATGCGTATAGAGCTCTAGAAAATATGGAAAACATTATAATATATAGTTAGAGGTTCAATGTGATAGATATTAATTTACAATGCACTGTAGAATGACCATTCCTGTGTTAGGATAAATAATTTAATATAAATACATATTTTCTAATAAAACAAAGTCAAATAATGCTTTTTAAAAAATATTAAAGGTAAAACAATTAAATTTAATGATTATTGTCTTTATAAATAATATCTTTTTCATTGTTTTTTAAAAAATTTCATCAAAGTGAAAGATCTTTACATGTTTATTTTATAAATTTTTATAAGTCATAGATGTTAATGCTTATTTTGTTGTATCATGTACTAAAAATATGTACAAAGTTATATAAAAATGATATTTGCAAATATTTAAAATAGTAAAAGAAATATATTTGAGAAATATTTATTATTAAATGACATAAAAAGTTATAATATTTATTTGTAAAGGAAATGCTTTTATGAAGAAATGTTGGTGCTCTGGGGCATGAGGCCTGTTTTCCAGATGGAGCCATATTTTGTATTAGTAAAGGGGTATTAAATTACTTAGAAAAAGTTCAAAGGGAAGTAGGAAGACATGCATGCATTGGAAGCAGATGTATGGACAGCAAGAGAGGCAATTCATGGACAAATGGGATGGTCAAGTTTTCATATGAGAGATGCAAAAAGTAAAATGAAAATGTTTGGTAAATTGCAGTTTATGGATAATAAAAGAATAGCCAAAATAGTATTTAATTGAGTTATGAGTAAAGGGCGGGTAACAAGATGGGTGAGAAAGGTAATGCAGTTTGAAAAAGATTTGAATAAAGAATTTATATCAGTATATTTGTACAAAAGATGGAATGATTGTATTAGGAGGATTGTTGAGTGTTATAGTGGTAAGGAATGGGATAAAAGAATAGATTTATTAATAAAGAATAGGGCCTCATATGTTAATATATATGGCTATCATACATATGTCCTGGATTTGAATCTTGGATCCTAGATCTTCAGCTTATAACCCTGACTATAATATTTAGGATCAGGAATTTTTACAAATATTTACGAAGCAAGAAATTTAATTTAGTCACAGAACATAAAACATTTTAGATGCCAGAAAAGACAATTATAATGCAAGAAATTCAAAAAAGATATGAAAGATGCAAAACATCTGAGTCCCAATCATTATCATTATTAATTATTTACAAAATTATAGATTTTACACATCACACTATTCCTTTTTTTTCAACCTTACTTTCTTCTCTAAATTACCATAATCAGTTATTTGGTTGAAATCACATATCTTATTATTTTTTTTCTTCTAACTTTCTTTTTTCCCCACCAGTTAATTCTTTCAATGTATTTTTCATAATTTTCCTGGTCTAAAAGTTTTACATTAACACAAATCATACATCTTACTAATCAATGATCTCTTTCTCTTATTGAAATTTTATATTAAAATTAGATATGGACTGAAAATATTTTTGTAATATCTTTAAGAACTGAAGGGAATTAAGGTAATTGTGAAGTAAATGATAATTAAAATTACATAAATTCTAATAATATGATAATTTGAAAATTAATATATCATTATTCCAAGTAATTCATTCTCTTAATTTCAAAAATGTATTTATAGCTATATTTTATTATAATAGATTTAGATAGAATTGTATTTAGTTTTATAAACATTGTATAGATCAAAATAAATTATACCAGTGGTCTTCAACCTTTTCACACCTGCGGACCGGAAAAAATAAGGTTAAGATTTTGTGGACCAGCAGAAGCTTACAGATAAATTTTTTTAAAGATGTAACCTGCTTAGCCTTAGATAAGCATAATTGTTATAACTGACCAAAACAGCACACTAGTTATTATGTATTGTAATGGTGTTGCTTATCTTCACACGCTGAATACAGAAAACAGTACAATAACAATCATTGTCATTAATGTGCTTGCATTTCTATGTATATTATTTCATTGTTAAAACATGCAAGAATAAAATGTTATTCACCTGAATGTTGGGAAATATCATAGCTAGTGTAATTACATGGCAATGATTATGATATTTAGTGTTAAATATACAAGATGGTTATATATATATGGAGGTTGTCTTTTGATAGTAGTAAGGGCAAAATAGAAATCATGTAATTAAAATCACCGTACAGCCAAAAAAAAATTAGCTGTATTTTAAATCTGAAAAAAAAAAAAAACGAAACATGTAAAAGTCTGAAGTTTTGATGTTATTGTAATTTTTTTTTTTTTTTGTGCTGGTGTGTTGAAAGGATCAAAAAATGTAATTAATAGGAAAAGTTTTTTTTTTAAATTGTTTGTTTTTATTTTAAAAAAAAGGCAACAGGAATTGGTTTTAAAAATAAAAGTGTTAGTATATTAGTGGTATACAAATAAAGCCAAGAAAAATATTGCCTTATAGGCCAAAAAAAAAATGGGAGTATTTTTAAGTAATAAAAAAAAGAAAACAAAACTTGAAAAAGTCAAAAATTTTGATCTTATTTTAATTTGGGGATGGGGATGGTGGATTGAGAAATACTTTGTAAAAGTTAGAGACAGAAATTTTTTGGTTGTTTTTCTTTTTAAAAAAAGGTGATAAAAATTGATTTCAAAAATAAAAGTTGAAGCCAGAAAAGATCTTATTTTAATTTGGGGGTGGGTGGGGGTGAGAAATACTTTGACTTCACTGAGACAAAAGTTACTGTTGGTTTGTTTTTATTTTTTAAAAAAGGTAATAAAAATTGGTTTTAAAAATAAAAGTTTTAGTATATTAGCGGTATACAAATAAAGACAAGAAAGATATCGCCTTACAGGCCGAAAAGTTGCCGTATTTTTAAACAAAAAAAACCCTGAAACTTAAAAAGTCAAAAGTTTTGATCTTACTTTATTTTGGGGTAGGGGGGTGTATTGAGAAATACTTTGTAAAAGTTAGAGACAGAAGTTATTTTTTGGTTTTTATTTTAAAAAAAAGGTAAAAAAATTGATTTCAAAAATAAAAGTTAAAACCAAAAAAAAAAAAAACCCACTAAAAATGAAATATTGTATTAACAGAGGGAGTAGAAAAAATTTAAAAGATCAAAAAAAAGTCACAGTATTTTTAAAATTGCAGCCTGGTAACATTACATTTTATTGTTTTAACACATAAACAATTCCGACAAGCGCTGTGATTGGCTATCAAAAGACAACTGGAGTTTGTATAATAAAAAACTTTTTTTTTTTTTAAATTTTGCATTTTTTTAGAAAAATAATAAAAAATTAAATTCTACCCCTCCATAAACATCTACGATAAATAGAAAAACAAATTAATTTATGTATGATTGATTAGATTTCGTTTTTGTTCTGTTTCTTTTTTTTAACCAGGTAAAAATGTGATAAAAAAGTAAATAAAAACTGTTTATATTAATTAAAAGTTTAAAATCTCATTATTTTGTTATTACTAACTTTCTTGCCAGTCTAGCGCAGCCCAGCAGAACTTCTGCAGCCCGGTGCTGGTCCGTGGACCGTTGGTTGAAGACCACTGAATTATACTAACAATAAAGATTTAATTGATAGATTATATTGTCAATTTAAATTTTTTTTGGTGTAATGACTCTAATAGAGTTAATAGCATAGAGAAAGAAAGAAAAAAGCATAAAATTATTTTATAATGACAAATATGATTTATCAGTCTTCAAATGATTTGTGAAGTTTTCTTCTTATACAACAAAATAATATGGCACTGTTATTTGTTCAAATGATAAGAAACTTGTCAAATCTTGCATACATTTCCTTAGCTATTTTTAACTAAAGAATGAAATAAGGTTAGTGAAGTGCTCAAATCATCCAGCAATTGGAAAGTTGGTAGATATTCCCTTTTTTTTCTGTTTCTTTATGAGAAACATTTGGAAATGTCTTTGCCTTCCAGTTAGCATATTTAAAGGCTATATTAATTTTTACTTATCTTGATATCAAAAATTAATTCGTGTTTGATTACAAGGAATATTTTTATTTTTTAATCAAATCACTATCACTTTAATTTTTTATTGGCTCAAAATATATAAAATTGGTAGAAAACAAAGATATATTTCATTAATGCTGATTGTTTTTTTTATTGCTGGTCCATAATAAGTTTTACAGGAACTTTTAGATTTATAAAATTTACATTTAATGCCAGCCGCTGCTGCAAATATTTGCATTAAATGTTGAAATCAGTGGCTGATTTTGAACTCAAGATTTTGAGATTTTAATATGCTTTTAATAAAAATATAAGTACAGAAATGTAAATATTTTTTTGTACATCTTTATTTTTAACAGTCACAGTGGGGACTGTTATAATTTTCTATAGGTTTTAAAATGTTAATGGATTTTATATTTTCAAATTAAATTACTGTATCTTTTGTAAATATAAATATCAGTCAGATTTTAATAGTTGTAATTGGAATGTATTATATACCTTATGTTTTGAACGTATGGCTGTAGATATTAGAACAAATATGTAAATGACTCCTAATATGCATTTTAACATAACTATTTTTTTCCAGTTAGGTTAAGTCATCTCATAAATTTCTATTGTCCAATGTCATATTTAAAGCAAAAGTGCTTACTTTAAAGAAATATAGAAGAAATGGTATTTGACATTGGAAAACTTGACATGAAGTTTGGCCTAAATGAAAAGATTGCTTCAATCAAAATGTATATTAGAGGATACTTATATTACCAACATCTACAATTATATATTCAAACTACATAGTGGCAGTTATAGATCTGAAGAATGGAAGGATTAAAATAGTTGAATAAATGAAGATATTTTGCCCATAAAAATAACAAAAGTACAAATAATAAAAGTTGTTTTTGATTTTTGATAATAAATTAAAGTCTATATCTAAGATTAAAGGAAATAAGGTAATTTTAACTTATTAAAAAGTAATAACAATCATATATTTTATTATTGAAAATTTGTTGTTTGTTTTAAATATGACACTTGTAAGGTGAATTTATATGATGTGCATCATATATATATATAAATAGATATATATATATAACAAAACTGATTTATATCAGTTGTAATAAAATGAGTATTACCAATTTCAATTTCAATTGAAAATTGCATTAATCTCTATAACTCTTGATTTCAAAACTTTGAGTAAAAAAATCATTATCAATATATGAAAGGAATTAGTAATATAAAAGTCTGTTCTAATTAGTCTATATAAGGTTTAGAAAGTAAATTATATACATTTTTAGGTTTTATTAATCATTTTAAAAGTATACAGATGTTTTTAATTGCAAATTTACATAATCATTATTTTTTAAAATATATTATCAGCAATCTGAGAAGAAAAAATTACATATTCTAATTATGAAAATAATATTCATGATCTATTTGCATAATAACTATTGATAATGAAGCACATTAATTTAATACTGACCAATTTTTATATCACTTATCTTGTTTCTTTTGCTTCATTATTAATATAATTTTTACAAAGTGAATAATATAACAATAAAATTTCTAATAGATTATTTAAATTTTTAAAAAAATTGTATATATAAATTAAGTGTAATTGGACTGCTATATTCAATCTCTTCAAATCTATAGACTCAATAATGTATAACCATTTTTTTTGTCTTCCATATTGTTGTGTTATGAATTTGAAAATCAAAATTATTATTGTTATTTAATTGTCTCTAGAGTTCTGTTTTGATCATAACAATTTGACCAAACCTAAAAGAATTTGTGAAGTATTTTATTTTTGTAATTCACAAAATAGTAAAAAAAAAAAAGAGGTGGGGTGAGGTTGGTATGCTAATATTCATTATGGTTCTTGAATCTGCTCAAGTTTTGGTATGCAATAATATATTACATTATTAAAAAGCATTGAATCTATATGAAGGCTTTACCAGATAGAATGTTTCAGTAAATGATAATGTTAAAAAATAGATTATTGTATCATTAAAAAAATATTGAGTTTGTATGAAAATTGAAAGAATGTTTGAGTTAGCAAAAATTAGTATGAACTTAGAAAAACATTTTGAAAGTATTGTATCTTCTGTCTTTCATCATCATAAGAAAAAAGAATAGCGAGTTTATTTTTTTGAATGATCAAGTGAACACATTTAAACATGTATTCACAATAGATTTGAGCACAATACAAAATGCATGAATGTGATTTTTATCAAAAATTTTATGCAAGCATTGTATCTAATATCATCATCCTTATTAATTATCATCACTAGAAAAATGAAGAAAAATAGTAAGATTTATTGGTACTTACGTACTATACCTGCAACATAAAAGACTGCTACACCATTTTGCATTCATATCAATCTGATGATAACTTTCTAATCTTGTGATCTGACCAAATAACATGTATTAAAAGGATAAAGTCGTCAAAATGGATCACATGTACATGATATTTTCACATGATTTACAAAGTTATCAGCAGTCTGATTACATATTTGAAAGGGTGTAGCAGTTCTAATACATGGGATAATAATTGCACCAGGCTAAATCTAACAATACTAAAATATGAACTTCACAGAAAAATTTGATAAAGTACATTTTGAACAATACTAAAAATATGAATATCACACAAAAATAAATCTGAAAAAGTTTTATGCAATTCCCAAATGTTACTTTAAATATGGACAAAACAATCACTAAATTACAAAATGCTTAAAATATACACATACAGTACTTTTCCCAAAATGGAGACTTACTTAACATGTGATTGTGCGATATAACGCCTGCTCGGGATCTTC
Organism: Epiperipatus broadwayi; assembly: GCA_028023455.1. Taxonomy (NCBI): domain Eukaryota; kingdom Metazoa; phylum Onychophora; class Udeonychophora; order Euonychophora; family Peripatidae; genus Epiperipatus; species Epiperipatus broadwayi. The sequence continues at coordinate 803,891 of JAQFVV010000290.1, read as the reverse complement.
ACCAGAAATGACTATAAGTAGTAAATATATTTTTTTTCAAAACCAAAAAAAAAATAAATACTACACTTTTATTATTTCTTCAATGTGGTGGACCAATTTTTTTGATGTTGTCCAGTATGATTCATATGAAATTGAATGATTGGTAACCGGCAGCTCATAATTCAGCAGTTTTATAGGCTTTCCATTTCGTCGATTTCTCTTACACATTTTGTTTGATGGCTTCTATCAGAGTTGCCACAGTTCTACCATGAATTATCATGATGAAACACTTGTCAGTCTCCTTGTGCTAGAAAAATTTGTCCAGCTTGGTTTTTATCTTTTTGCACAAAAGGCTCTCGTGAATTTCAGCTATTTTGTTAGGGCATCCAAGTTTACATTTTTCTCTGCTAAACCAAACTCTGTTTTTCCCCATTCTGTGGATGCTAATTTGTGAGCTCAGCTATAAATAAATTGGATTGCCATCAAAAATGGAATTCTCGAACTTTCCAACCACGTTTTCTTACAAAGGCCTATTTTATTATTACATCCTCAAATGTTACAACACTATTGCTTGTCTGAAGTGTGGATATACTCAACTGCATTGATCATATTGTACTGTTTTTAAAGAAAAAAGAAAGAAAAAATTAATCAGAAAAAATAAATCAGCCTGAAGTCAAAAACACTTTGAGAGGAACTTGTTCGAACGAAATCTGGACAGTCAATGAAAGTGTAAATTTATCATGTTATTGGACAAGATCAAATGGGATTGCAGGGTTTATTTGACCGAATCACAAGATTAGACATTTATCATGAAGGTGAAAAGATAAACCATCTCTCCTATATTGCAGGACTAAAGTATTTTTTTTTGAGTGATAAAGTAATTATATCTACATATATATTTACTAAATTTGAGTACAATCCAATATGTACATCTATACATTCTTGTCAATATTTTACATCTCTGCCTTTTTCACAATGCATTCAATTTTTTTGTTAAATATTTTCATTGACTCCTTAATATGTATATTTTAAAATTAAATTGTATCACTAGACTGTATATACATATGAAAAATGTATCCATTGTATATATGTTAAAAACTAAATAAATTGCTCTATTATTCATGATTTTTGATATTCACACAAAAATTGGAACCGAATGGTTATATATGTTCACATAATATTTGATTTTATCAGTGTTCCAAAATAAGTTTTTATATGATCTTAATAAATTCCTACCTAACATTTTATTATAAGATTTTAGGTACCAAAAATTTATTTTTGGCCATAATGAGATCTAACATTTTACATTTGTTGAGCTTTGATATATATATATATATGTCAATTTCTTTATTACACATATATATATATATTCAGCATGTCTTCATCAATTATTTAGAATACAAAATATCTTTTGTTAGAATTTTTTGTAATGATTGTATTATAATTTAGATTTTATTAAAACAATTTTTTTATTGATTTATAAAAATTACTTTTTAAAAATGGAAAATAAAAAGAAATTGATATTTATAAAAAAATAAATAAATAGATTGTAATTTTTAAAACATTTCAATAAAAGTTAAGTAAATATTAGAAATTGTCCGAAATTTTCATGGTTAATAAATTCCCTAAAGATTGTGTTATATGAAGTTATATTCATTAAATGTAACTTATGAGTAAAGGGGCTATGAAACCAAAGGATTCAAATCAAATCACTACCTTTAAATAAAGAATATAATTTATTCCTTTTGTTATATTACCATCCTAATAATTATTAGATCACTGTGATTTGAGGTTGAAAGAAATGGTTTCTCAGATTATTAAGAAATCATCAAAATAAATAAAACTTAAGAATCAGTTTTTTTTTTGGTGTAAGATATTAATATGTAAAAATCATTTAAAAAAAGAAAAGTGATTATAGATTTCTTTAAATAGACATCTGTAATTGCTTTTTCAATTTTATTTTAAATTTCAGTTTCTGTTCCCAAGTTGCAATCTTTAGTGTCTATATAAATATATTGGACCATAAATAAAGGTGGGATTTCATTTTTATTTTTAAAATGAGGTTACCTTGCCAACATATGAGATCGTTGAATGTTATTGATATTGGGATTGTCTGAGTGTTGACTAGGTTTAATGATTACTTATTGTTACACTTATTATTTTTAAATTTTGCATGATAAATGAAAAATTTGGATATGTAAGATTCCATTATATTTGAGAGATCAGAAGTAAATAATATATTTTTTAAAGTTTGTCAAATTTGAAATATTTTAGTATATAAATTTATTGGCAGATTGCAGCTATTAGGTAATAAGATAATATGATCAAATAAGATAAATAATGATTATTGTTCAGAAGGTCATGTAGTATTTGAACACTAAAAGTGACATTTTAACTCTGATTCAGGAATCTTTAACATCTAGATCTGGCATTCTACCATTACACAAATGAGGCAAGATACTAATTGATGGCAATTTATTGTCATTGATATAGTTTGGCATTTCTTATCTTCCTTTAAAAATGATTTATTGACTGGTTTTAATAATTTGATTTTTAAATTTATTTGTTTTGCTATAGTAAATAGTAATAACTGAAACACAGGCTTGTTATATACCTGTGTCTATATATGTAATATATAGGGTATATAGGGTATAGACACAGGTATATAACAAGCCAGTGTTTCAGTTATTACATTGTAGAGATGTCTGCCCATCCTTGCATATGTATTAAATGGATTATGTCCTGTACATGTGGGGTTTAGATTGATCTTAGGTCAACATGGGTGTGACAAAAAAAAATCTCAGCCTCAGGGTGGCCTTTGAGCATTTCATCATTAGATTTTCAATTGGATGGACAATTGAAGAGTTGGTGTAGTAGATTGGAGCATGTCCATTGAAGTATGAAGATTGTCTATCTTAATATATATCTGAGCACTTATAGTATATATGTGTGGGAGATGATAATCTGGACCAACTGATGATTGCTGGTTTAGCATGAAATACGTATATTGGTGATTATTTATCTTTTCAGCATATATGTGTTTGAGTGTATCAGTGGTATTAGATAGAGTGGAGAGTGATGGGTCGTCTGAAAGTCTGTGCTCATATACCCTATATATTATATAGTAAATAGTATAAAAGGAGTAAATTTGGCTAGTTTTATTTTAAAACACAAGAAGTACTAATAGGAATATCAAATGCAAAATCAAGGTGTTTTGATCATAATAATGATATAAAGAATTAGCTAAAAATAGCTTATATTGGGAGTGGAAATAATAATAATAATGACAAGGGATTACAAGTAATACATTATTTTGATATAATTATTATGTTTTAGCAAAAGCATAATGTACATTAAACATATTTACATACCATACATAGTGTTTCAAAATATATTTGCAAAGTTTGATGTCTTTTCATGTACTATTTAATTTTTTGATTGGATTATGGGCAATGTTTCTGAAATAAGGGACTTCTAGGTTCTCTGGTTAAAATTTTTGTTAGACATTTTTTATAAATGGGGGAGAGGGGGGGTATCAGATTAAAATTATTTTCTTTTTTAAATAATGGAAAATTTATCAAGCAATTCTTGTGACATAATTACAGGCATCAAAGTTTACTGATTCAAATATTTCTACACTTCATAGTATAATTAAACTACAAAAATAGTATTCATTGTTTTAAATAAATAAACTAAATATAAATGTCAGTTGAATTGTGTTGATAAGGTGATTGTATTTCAAATAAATAAATCAGTTTAATTTTTTTCCTATCATTTTTTAACATCATGGTTGGAAAAGTTTGACTGTTCAAAACTATAAGGTTAATTGTTTAAATGAATAAAAACTTAAATGGTAACTTGTAGTAATAAATAAATAATATTATTTAAGGAAGTCTAATCTTCTCCCATCTCACTTAAATCTATATTAAAAATAATATCTGTTTTATTTTACAATATTTAAATAGTTGAATCTTTAAAGCATTTGCAATTGTTCTTACTTTTTATTTGTGTTAGGTAATTTAATAATGAGAGAATGGGTTATTAGTCAGAAAATTATTAAATGTTTGAAGCTCAGGAGTGATAAGTTTGGGCAACAGTCATCAGTGCACTAGTTCAAAGGTAAATTGGTAAATGTATAAAAACATCATATCAAAAATGTAAATTATTTGCTGTTAATTGTTTGTTGTTTTTAACAACAAACCACTTTGTCTTTTGCTTATCTTTTGGTACCATTTTACATATTGTTCAAGGTATATCACCTAATTAGTCTCTGAGTGAAATAGTTTTATTTTATGTTTTTAAAATCTGATAAAATTTTACACAGTTGAAATCATGTTTCAAAACAAAGCACTGTTTGTCCAAACATGGATCACCAGATTCACAAGTCTTGTCAAACAGCACTGCGCAATAACGGACTCCACATTCAATTTTAAAATCTTATTATGGCAAGCATACACAATCCTCCACCCAATCTTTCATCCCATAATCAACACACTTTACTATAACAATCAGAAACTGATAAACAACTTTAAGAGATGGAGACTGGATGCCAAATACCCAGATTTTCTCGTCAAGTACAATGTTAATGGAATACCTACAAATCACTTCCCATTTTATAAACAAGGATACAACAACATTGGCTTAACTTGAAGCATATGCATGAACAGCGATGAGATATCAGATCACCTCTTCTCACAGTTTACTGGACTTAGAGTGATCCGAGAAATCATACTCTCCAACACCAAGATAGATTTCAAACTGATCTCATCTCTGAAGAACAGTATCAATACAAAAACCTATCTAATAATACATCTATCAATATTTTTGAACTATGCCATTTGGGCTACATGTTGTAAATTAATCATGGAATGCCCACAACTGCCTATAACACAAGTTTTTTTAAAAACAATGATAAAAATCATTTGAAAACATTTGAAGACATCTGGACATTATACAATATGCCAAACTAACAATAATAAGAAGGGAGGGGGGGAAAGGGAAAGCAATCAGCTAACAAATGTGCAAAGGTTGTAATGTTCACACCATCTTGCATTTATAACACAACAACATAGACTCAACAGAACCCCAAATAGAAACATCAAAATATTCGGAACAACATTGTAAACCTATTATGTTTGGTTTGATATCAATGTATACATTAGAAATAATAACATATTGAAATTAAATGATTTTTGCTCACTTAAAAGAACTAGAAGTAACAAAACTGGTAACGCAATATATGCCCCTTGAGTTCCAGAATGTCATTCTACAAACATCACAGGATGCTGTTGGGATTATATAGTTTGAGAGAGAAGTCACTACTATCTTTTGGTATTTGTTTTATAACACACTGTATTATGTAACTGTGGTGATTTGATGATTATTACCTAATAAACGATATGATTCATCACTATTTCAATTTATTGCAAGTACAGACAGTTATATTTTATAAAGATAATCTGTTTACAACTTTAGGGTGTAACTTGATTTATATTAAAATTGAAAAAAAAAAACTTTAATTTTTTATTTCTACAATGTAATAAAGTATATTTTCTGATCATATATATAGTGTTTACCATATTGAAAATATTTTTATAAAGCTATGTAAAATGTTTGAAAAATCTCATCTCTAATGATATGTAAAATAACAATTTAAGAATTAATAAAGTTTACTCTGTTGCTAATAAATGCAATTTTTTCTCTTTATTATTTAACTTTGGAAGAACTGAGGTCTCTCCTATTAATGAACTTTAAAAAAAAAAACCTCTCTCTCCCCCTCCAACTTCCCATTTTTCTTTTTTGTTTGAAAAAAATAGTATAAAGAAATAAAATTAGTTTGCTGTTAAAATTAGTAAAGTTAGCTTGCTTTTAATAAGTTATTTTTTCATTCTTTTTTTTTTCATATCACTAAACTGAATTATTATTCAACTCTGAATGATATGATGAATTTACAGTATTTTGCTGAATTTAGACACACATTAAACAAGTGTTATAAATATGAAACTAATAATAATTGTTATAGTTATAACATTTATTACATTATAAAGATGTAATATAAAAGATTTAAATATTTTGTTTTGAGAATTTAATATGCATGATAAATGTTTTATATAAATAGTGAACTGCCTGCAACACTTAACCTATTATTTTTGGGTTTTATATGCATTTTTATCATTTAATTTGCATCAAAGAATCAAAACATAAAAGCTCTTCTATATAAATTTTAAAAATTTCATATACAGTATAAGCAGAATACCATTTATATGGTTGCAAGAAGTCAGTGCTGACTTAATGATATCTTTTAGTAATAATGATAATGCATTCTAATGTCCAGATTGAAATTATACTACTATGACATATTATTAGAAAAGTGTATAATTGTTGGAAGCCCAATGATGAAAGTGATATGGATGGACTCTATCATTATAATAATGAATGTGCCCTTGAGATAAATAGAAATTTGCCATTCATTCATTCATTCACTCACTCACTCACTCACTCACTCACTCACTCACTCACTCACTCACTCACTCACTCACTCACTCACTCACTCACTCACTCACTCACTCACTCACTCACTCACTCACTCACTCACTCACTCACTCACTCACTCACTCACTCACTCACTCACTCACTCACTCACCCACTCACTCACCCACTCACTCACTCACTCACTCACTCACTCACTCACTCACTCACTCACTCACTCACTCACTCACTCACTTTCATTCATTCATTTTTATTAATTTACAAGCATTTACTTAAATGTGTGCTATTAATTACCATGAGTTGACTGGACTCTTACATTGCATAATAATAATAATAATAATAATTTAAGCACATATTTTTATGCCAGAAAAATTACAGGTTTTGTGATTGTTGCTTTCTTGGTTTTTTCATCATGGAAGATTTTTTTTTTTAGCCATGTTACTTTTTAAGTTGAAAAATGATCAATTTTATTGATTCATATTTTAAATAAAAAAAAAAAAGTAATTTACCATTTGATTCATTAATCATTTCTGGTCATTAATCGTTTCATTTGAACTTTTAAACTTTTTTTTATTTTTTGTAGTAAGTGTGTTTATGTGAGTTTATTTATATATGTATATTACAAATAATTTTTTTTAAAAAAAGTTTTATGTTATCTGATTATAAGTAAATAAGCATTTATTTTTATATAATGCTATGCATACAATTGTATACATTCAAAGATCAGCCTTTCAAGCTAATTGTGCATGTGTCTTCTGCGAGTGTTAAATAATAAATGAATACTTCACTCATATAAAAGAATTTGAGTTGTAGGAATAAGAGGATTCCTTTTATTCCTGCATAAATACCATATATTGTATTGTAGAGTGAAGTATTCATTTATTATTTAACACCCGCAGAAGACGCATGCACAATTAGCTTGAAAGGCTGATCTTTGAATGTATGTTATCTGATTGTAATTTATAAGTAAAATTTTAATTTTTGAAGTTATTACTTAAACTTATACCCATAATCTACTACTATATATATAAAACGTTTAAGCAAAGCTTTTTATATACTTAATTTTTTTTTACAATTTTATTTATGTAATGACATTAATAACAGACTTATCTTGAAGAGTCTGTTTATTTATAACAGTGATGATAGAATTTGAACTTTTTTTGAATATTAATTAAAGGAAGAATTAATAGTGAATTTTAGATGTCAAAAATCCTTTTGCCATGTGCACAAATGTTTGTATGTATTTGTAAAGTTATTTGGTGGCTTTATATTACAATCATAATGCTTGTTCTAACAATCTATGCATCAACATTTATATGACTAAATCAAATTAATCTTTAACGTTCACTTTTATAGCAAATAATAGTTAGATATCTACTTACCAACCAATTTTTAGGTAGATATGTTAATTGCTATTCTAGCAAAGACTTTATTGAATATGAACATTACATGTATAATACTTTATAGAAAATAATAAAATAAAGGATCTATATAGATTCATTTTGCTGAAATGAGTTATAGATTCAATATTATTTTTTCTGCACTTGAGGTTCTAAGCCTTTGTAGGTGAATAATTTATCAGAATAAATAGACATATAGAAATTATTTAGCAATATATCTCTTACCTTTTCCCCCAATTATAAATTTATGTCTTCAAAGTATTGCTGGAAACTTAAATAGCTCAGTTGGTCAGTTAGTTAGAGCATTGCCTTAAAATTTGATATTCAAGAATATAAAGGCATAAGTTCAATTCCTGTGCTAGTATTGTTATTAGTCAGGCCAGAAACACCTGAAAAAGAGCGTAGAAACAGTACACTTAAAATGTTATATAATCTACTAATCTATATTGTCTTTTTGTGTTATTATTAATAGTTTATATTTGGAAAAATTTTAAAAAATATATGTAATCATTTATGTTAATATTTTATGTCATTATAATCAAAAATTGGAATTTAATGATTAGTTGTTTTTTTTTATCTTGCTAGTTTATTCAGAGATTTTTTTCTCTTACACAGACTTAATTAAAGTTTTTTTTTTTTCATATTGCTAACTTACTTTCTCTCTTTCAAGATAATTTTATTTGACCTATAAGTGATTACAAAAAAAATAAAAATAAAAAGATAACAAGAATTAACTAGACGAGGTTACAGGGTGATATATACAAAGAAGAAATGATCCAAAAGTCAGTAGAATACAAAATGAATGTTAGTGAAGAACTTAGTGTGTGGATGCAAGGTGAATATTATTCATCTAATCTATAACGAAATACCTTTGTTAGTAAACCCTGTTTTGGCAAGTTAAGGTTGGAGGGTTTTATTAAATCATAATAGTTATTTTCATATAAATTATTTAGAGGTTGGTTGGAGAGGTGCTGTTTAGACCAGTTGTGAATTCCCAGCTTAATATGGCCAGGTATGGATCAGTCTCTCTCTTGTCTGATTCTTGGATATTTTTAATTATGTTGAGGAAGCAGTTATTGATTTCGTTAAGTGGTAATTTTTGAAAAATCACTTGCATCTGGTCAACCAGATGGCAAAGTTTATGTAAGTGGCAAGCCTGATTTCAGCGAAAATGCCTCTATTTAAAACCCCTTGAAGAGTTGTTAGATCTGGACCATTATTATCAATGTATTTCTGGAAGTTTTGTCTTAGTCCTTGCCAGACTGGACAAAGGCGAAGGATATGGTCCATATCTTCTGGGCTGGAAAGACAGAGACAACATATGGGATCTATGCGGAAGCCTCTTCTATTAAGAAATATGGCAGTGGAGAGGCAACCAAGATTAATTTTGAGAAAGAAGTCTGTGTGTTTAGGTGCTAGTTTCAATCTACAGGCTAGTTTGCACAGTTTATTTATGTCGATGGGGAGGTAAGTGTGTGTGCCTTCTGGGTATTTGAGTTGGATAAGTTGAAGGCTTCCCAATAGGTTATTTTTGAATTGAACATGGTAGCTTATTTAGACATTAATTTTTCATCCTGTCCTGTTTTTTTTACCAGGAAGAAATGAAAATCACAAATTAAACAGTGTCTGATAAACTTTTTAAAAAGACAAAATAAAATCACGACACTCGTGCCATATAAGCTTATTAATTAGCAAGTTATTTATTTAAATGTTTTTGTTTGTATTTTAAAATGTGCGTATATATTAAATTAAAATATATGTATAATTAGCAAGTTATTTTATTTAAATGTTTTTGTTTTGTCAAGCGATGATGGTCCAATGATTAGCATAGCTGCCTTTAAAGCAGCTGGCCCGGGTTCGCTTTCCCGTCAACGCATTTGACATATGAAAAATAAATAAATAAAAATAAAATGTTTTTGTTTTGTATTTTAAAATGTGTGTATATATTAAATTAAAATATATGTATAATTAATTATATGAATGCTCAAGTTTAAATAAAACTTGTGACTTAAGTAAATCCTAACTAAAACAATAAAATATTTTAATATATATTGTATTTGTACTGCTTTTTTTTTTAAAAGTGCTTATAGTATATATTTATATATCACTATCAAACTCTCCATATAGTAGTACCACCAAAGTGCAAGTCATAATAATCATTGGATGCTACTGGTTTAACATCTTGCATAAGTATAGGAAATGGTGATCATGCGATGTTTTAATGGTTTTATATATATGTAAATGATTATGGTCATTGCAATTCCATATTAAAAAGGAGAGTTTAATTTGAAACTTCAGGAATAATTTAAAACATCTGGAAATTAAAAAAAAAAATTAAATTTAATATATTAAGAAACTTTATAAAAAACTGCTTCATTGATAAAGTCATATGAGGTTATTGAAAGGTTCGAAGTGGAAAAAGATGTGTTTATGATGAATCAATTTTTTAAAAGTTATTTCAGCAACTTTAGACATTTTGAGATGTCAAATTTCAAGATAAATGTTGTTTATCTAAGCCATTTTAGATTTGCAGATGATGCTGTTATTTTTGAAATAATAATAATGTCTTAAATTCAAGAATTTGTGAATGTTATTTATCCAGTTTAAAGAAAGATTTACAGACAAATGTGTGCAACTAAAGTAATGTTTAGCAAATTATTGTCTAAGGGCTCTATAGATGATGGGAAGAAATTTGAAGAGGTGGATAATTATATTTACTAGACTCACTTGGTATCATCTAAATCAATTAAAGAGAAATGAATAAATAAAGAATTACAAATAATGTGGAGTTCATTTGGTAGGTGTAATATATTTAAAGAGTATATGCATTGTATGCTTAAAAACAGAAAACCTTTAAGAAACTTGCACTTTTTGATTTATGGTTGTTAAATGTGGATTTTGAATCAGAAGTTGAAAAAAAAATTAGCCTGAACGAATATGGAATATATATTGAGAATAGCAAGTATGAATAGAAAACGAAATGAATAGATTTGGATTACTTAATAATATTGTAAAAACAAAAATAGACTAGATATTGAAAGAAAAGGTAGAAGATAAGGACAATTTTCAATTGAATACAAAGAGATAAATGACCATTGGAAAATAAATGAATAGTTAGTTGCTTATCTTACATGACATTCCAGTAGCAAATGATTCAGGAACTTTTAACTTTTGAATTTGCCACAGAATTAAATTCTCTCTGGTATATCAGTGTGTGATAAGTATTTTGAATTATTTTATATGTTTATATACTTTATTAAATATAATGAAGTAAAAAGTTATTAAATTGATCTACTTTTGGAATATAAATTTTTTTTTTTTTTTATAGCTGGTAAAATTGATGTATCGATTGATAATGGAATGAAATGTCTAGATTTTTTTTTTTTAAAAATATTACTAATGAAATTTATAATTTAAAAATGTCTGACAGTGATTTAAAATATTGAGCTTTCTTTCAAAGAAATGCTAATCAATAACTTAAACATGCCATTGTTCACTTCAAAGAGTTGTAAGTTCTTATTAAGTGATTATTTAAGATGAGAAATTATTGCTTTCTATTCTATCTTAGTTGTTGATTTTAATGATGATAAAAGAGATTAGCGAATTAGGCCAAACTACAAACTGATTTATAAAATAGTATAAGTTCATTTTAATAAGGAATATAAGATTTTTATGTAACTAATATATATTTTTAATCATTTTCTCTTCTATCTAACCATGTCATGTTTTCTTTTTGGCATTTATTTATATTGCATTTTTGTAGGCTTATTCTCATCCATTTATTATCAGTTCTATTGTCAGTAGTATTTAGCAATATTTTCTGCTCAAAAGCAGACTTAGCTGGCAAGATAGTATAAACTATCTCACTTAAAGAATAAAAAGCTATTTGCAGCATTAATATTTCAGAAGTTTACAACTGCAGTGACTATATGTATACTAATAAATTTTCAATCTTCATGTAGGTTTAAAGCATATATGGGTAAAGATGTATGAAATGGAAAAGTAAATGATCTCCGAGATATATTTTGTCTGAACCAATCATTAGTAATTAGACCAGACTTTTACCTCCACATTTCATATTGTCATAGTTTAGTATTATCTATGACAAAAAAAAAAAAAAAAGGAGTAAATGTGTTAAAATTAATAATATTATTTGTATTTATGAATTGATATAACAAATCTTTAATGAAGTGTAAAGTTTATATCTGGGCTAATAATTTATCTCAGTAAATGATTAATATAGAATTATTAATATTCGATACTTATCTAATAGATGATAACAGTCTGAATTCATTCAAGAAATATCATATTTATAAATTAAATTTTAAAATATTAAACTTAATGGTATTTATGTAGACTTAAAAAGTTGAAATTGTAAGTATTAGTTTTAACATTTTATACTAACTATAAATATGAGTTTTAATATTTTGTACTAGCTTTTTTATGCTATTAACATATAAATGCAAATAGTAGATTTTTTTTTTTGTATTATTTAGTTTGTGATTGTAGCAATAAGTTGATTTAAAGTGTAGTATGATTTAGTACTAGCTAAAAATTATTCAATTGATTTTCAGTTGAATAAAGACAAAAAATAAATGGAAACTTTGTTCATTGGAGTAGAACTGTTGGTTAACTTACTACTTGAATATCAAATGTTAGATGATCTTTGGAGCAATTCACCTCACATATTATTAATTAGTTTAAAATCTTTTTGAATTAATTAATCTTTTGTGCAGTTTCATTAACATCAATTCCAACAATAAAGTATGTAATGGATACATTACTCTATGTACATCTTTGATTGTTCTATAGATCTAGAATTATTTTGTGGTATAACACATAATGCAAGCATCTGGTTGCTACATATACATTAAAGTTTTTGATTTTGGAAAGTAATAATGAATTTTTTATGCAAGGCATTGGAAATTTTGGAGATTTGCACTGTGATTTTAAATTTAGCAATTATTATGACATTGAATTGTTGACAGTTGTACCTCATCATAAGGATTGTGCTTCTAGTTTTTTCATTTGATTTTTACCACTAGTTAAGGACCTCATGGATTAAGGCTTCTAGTTTTTATAAGTTGTCTGGAAGCCGAAACATGATGGACAAAACTAAAGTTTCCAAAGAGTTCAACTGTGATTTGAACCTTGGATTGGGGCTACTGTGTCACTCATCCTTGCGGTCTTGAGGACTGAGTCTGTTGCTTGGAGAGCTCCCAGCACTTGCTTCCTGGTCTTAGAGGGGGGCTGGGATGTGGATGTATTGGGTTCTAGTATGGGCTTCAGATGAGAGAGTCTGGAACTTGGGAAGATTCCCAGGGCTTGAACTCTGGTTCTTATGGGGGGGGGGGCTGGGATGTGAAGTGCCATGGGGATTAGTACAGGTTTCATCTTTCTCATCTTCAGGGCAGTGGAGATGATGTGATGCATTGTGGTTTTAGTCTCTTTGTTCTCTATATGATTTATAGGTTGGCTATTAGACTATCTGATAATCTGTAGATGGCATATGATATAAGCATGTGAGACTTACATTTTTGATTAGTGCTGCATCATTGCTTGTCTTGGCTGTGAGGATGTGAGAATCTCACGCTTGGGTGACTCAGGCCAGAGAGTTTTAATATGGTTTAAACTTCAAATCGGGGCTGCTGTGTCACTCATCTCTGCCATCTGGATGGCAAGTTCTGATGCTTGGAAGGTCTCACAAGCCTGGTTTTGGAGGGGATCTGATTGCTGTGGGGATTAGTAAAGGCATTGGATGAGAGAGTCTGAGCTTTGGAAATACCCCAAGACCTGGTTCCTAGTCCTTAGGAGGGGGGCTGGGACATGGGTGCTGCAGGGATTAGTACAGGGTTTCACTTTCTCATCTGGATGATGTGATTCTTGGTAGCTGTGATCTATCTAGTTGCCATTAAGGCCAGAGGTTACTTAGTAAACTATGAGAGAAGCTATGAATGGCAAGATATATGCATATACAATTCAAGGTTTTTCTGTTCACTCGGTAAATCAAGTTCTGCATTGTAAATCATAGTTTGAAATCTTGTATATTACTACATATAACATGTAAATTCAAAGATTAATATTATGTTAATAAATCATATTTTGAGAAAAAAAGTATTAAAATTTGTATAGTAGTTAACTCAAATATGCCCAATTTTTTGGGGTAAGAGTATCATATCAGTAATGAATATATTTGAGCCAGGCCACCCATAACTAAATTTATCTAAGTTATAACACCATAGTTCCTATTTTGACTTAATATATCTTCATTAGCAATGCTATATATTTGTCCATAATTCCTGATTTTTTCTTAGTGTTTTATTTCTGTTTAATTAATGAGAGAAAAATGTTTTTCACTTATGTATATGCTGCTAAATATAGCATATGCTTTACATATAAAATTAAATAATTTTGGGAAACAATCTGAAGATATATATGAATAAAATGTTGGTGCCCAAATATCTTTGATGTGTTTATTTTTAAAAAACAATTACATCTTAATTTGAGGAGTTCCATTTGTAGAATTTCATTAGTATTATCAACCAGAAATTTGAACAACTAAAGTATTGAAAATCAAAACTCTTCCTAGTTCTATATTTGAGTAAATTAATATTTTTTAGCTGAATAGAAAATAGTAGGATAAGCACAGATATTTTATGTATTTGACCAAACCATGGAACCATTAGCTGTTTAATCCACCATTATCATTAGCATTAATTATATATAATAATGTATTGTATTTATTGAATATCAAGTGCCAGAAGACATTTCAGAGTCAACAAATCTATTTGACATTGATCATCATTTCCAGAATGAATGTCTCTTCAAATTTAATTCATATTTCTCTGATTTATAGCTTCTATTTTCATTGCACATGATCTTATTCGAAGTCTTCTACAATCTCTTGAAATTCAGTTTAAAACTTCAACTGTCCATCTAATATTCTCTTTTTTAGCAATATGTTCTGCACATCTCCATTTTAATGTTATTTTTTCCAATGATATTATTTGCTTTCATCCAGATATTTTGCTTTTAATCTCTTCTTATTACTTCCAACATACATCTCTCTGTATGTTGTTGAGTGATCTTAAATCTTTATATTATTTTTATAATGAGTTTCCAAGTCTCAGATTCATAAGTAAGTCTTGGTAAAACACATATATTAAAAAAACCCATTCCTTTTCAAATGCATAGACATATTTCTTTTTAATATTATTTTTATTAAACCTATTTAACCAAGTTAAATTCTATGATTAATTTAATTTATGTTTCCATATATAATAATAATTTGGCTAAAGTATTTGTAATTGTTCATTCTTCTAATTCAGTATTATTAATCTTTATTTTCTTCTTCTGAGAAAATCCACTAAATATTATTTTAGTTTTTTTTAGTATTTATCTTTAATTCTAGTTTTTTACTTTCATCTGATAACTCTTGCAACTTTTCCTGGAACTCTGAAACATTATTTGCAAAAACAATATCATCTGGAAAATAACTATATGGAAAAACATATACAAAATATACTTAAGTCTGAATAAAGTTCACAATTTTTGACTAATGCACTTTTGACTAAATCATATTAGTCATAGTTGAAAGTGCACTAGGCAAAAATGGCAAACTTTAATCAGACTTAAGTGCATCATGCATACGTTTTTGCCTATAATTATTTTTCATATTACATTTCCTTGAGATAATGCATACCAAAATTTTCAACATTACATTTATATCATATATAATATCTGCATAACATAAATAATCTTCCATTTGCTTTCACTCCCTTCTCATTTTAATACCAAAAATATTTTTTGTAAAACTGCTGTTAAATGTTTTGGAGATATGAAATCATTTTGTTGTACACCTTTTTCAATGTTAATCCCTCTAATATCTTTATGCAATCCAATCATTGCTGTTGCATTTTGCTAAATATTCTTAAGAATATGACAATATTTTAATATATATTCTTTTGATCCAGTGCTTTAATCTCTGGAAATGCTTATAAGAATCAAATGGCCTTTTTATAACCTACAAATCTATTGCATAGTAGCAACTCATATTTATTGGTTCTTTGTATAACTTTTCTCAATATCTATATGTGATCCATTGTGCTAAAACCACTTCTAAATTCAACTCATTATTTGGTTGATTAGAATCCTAGGCAAGTAGTAATTATCTTGATAAAGATTTTGTGTAGAACTGATATCTGTAATTTTTAATATCTTATTTTTCGCTTTTTTAAAATATCAGTATCACTATTCTATTCTTCTAATTATCTGGTATACCTATATTATTTAGTATATAGTTTTGTCAGCAATTTTTTATATTATTTTTTCATCTACTTCTTTTAAACTAACAATAATAATTCTATTATTTGCTGGAGCTTTTCTCTTTTTTATAGATTTAATTGCATCACTCTCTTCATTTAAAATGCATTGCAATTCAAAAGCTGTAATAATTACAATAGTTATTATTTTTTTTTTTTTGTTCTTTATTACTATGTAATTCTGTGTAAACTCTTTTATATATTTTGTGATGTCTTCTTTTTATTAATAGTTCCATCTTTTTATTATTATTGTTTATTGTACAAATAACTTTTTTCTTTTGATACTAAAATGTTTTACTCTTTTGAAAATTGTATTCTCTTTTATAGCTTTCCATGCCCATTTACAATTATATTTTTTAAACTCATTTTTATACTATTTGTATAACTAGATGTTCAGTTCTTCATAATGAATCATTAATAAATATTAAATTTTTTCATTCATTATCTTGTTCTCATTGAAAATTTATTGATAAATTGCTGCATTTTTATACCATTTATTTTTGTTACAGTTTTTAATAGAGTGTCAGTTTTTTTTTATTGATTTTAATTAAGTTTTAATCCTTTTCAAAGTCTATCAATATTTTAAAATGATTAGTATATTCTATGTTCATTCTATGGTTCTGAAAATTACAAATATCAGTTGTCAATCCTATCTTTTTTAATAATTTTTGTCTAGTTTTGCATTAATGCTCATCTTATCCCACTAATCGATGATCACTTCCTGTGCTGAATCTATTAAGTAAGAATATTGCAATCTTTAAATATTTATTTTCTATTAATCAAAATATAATCCAGTTTTCGTACATCTTTATTTGGATGCTACATGTCCCTTTCCATTTAACAATTTTCTCAAAAAATAAATGTATAATATACAAATTTTTCTTTTTCTGTGATGTTTACAAGTCTATATCCACTTCTATTTTCGACACCATAACCAAATTTATCTACAGGATTTCAATCTTTCAATCATTTACAAATTCCAAGAATTAAAATCTTCCCTCTAAGTTTTAAAATGTTTGGTCTGATCAAAAATATTTTGTAGATTTATATAGAAATTCTCTACTTTTTCATCACAAAAAAATAAAAACAAAGTTGAAGCTTAAACTTGAATTATCTGAATTTGATGTCTTCCATTAAATTGAAAAACCCATACTGCTACTGTATTTGATAAATCACCAATCTTCACAATATTATTCTTTTATCTTTTATTTATAATAAATCCCATTCATTTGATAAATACATTTCCATTTTTCAAATCGATTGTCATCTTGTATATAATTCTAACTTAGTAAAGTCCAACAGTGAGCCATTTATATTAGATTGTTTTTTTGCCTCCAATTCATTTAAATGTAAGTAAAAATATCTCTATGTAAATGTGTGTGTATATTTAAACATTTTTACTTATTGTTTTTGACAAAAATTCCATGTTTTCACTATCTTTTAAAAATAAAAACATTCACATTCATTTAAACAAAACTAATGAAATTTAAAATGCAGGAGAGGAATTTTAAAGTATTTAATTATAATCTATAATTAAATATGTCTAATTTCTAATATATTTTCAACATAGTTAGAATTCCATTCTATGTAAATATTTAAATGTGTTAATTTGAGCTTTGGGGGAAAGTAATGCATTTTTTTTTTTTTTTTTGCTGTTATATATTAAATAGTCATGAATATATATATATACATTTTTTTTTTCTAATTTTTTTGTATTGAATTTAATTTGTACATCTTTTTTTAAATGATTCACACCAGACTAGTTTTATTATGTAATATTCAAAAAATACATAATAATGGCATTTTATTAATACACTTTATCTAAATATATTGATTTATATATAAAAAGAAAAAAAAAATACATTATTAATAATATTTTCGAAGCCTTGCAATGTCAGATTGTGAATTGTGACTGAGTTTTATCACTTATGGTGTTTGAACTTTTTATGAACTCCCAAGCCATAAACTATTCATTTATTGTTATTGTTATTTTTACAATGAAATTGTGTGGTGGTTATAAGTAAATTAAAATTGTAGATTATACAAATCAGACAAATACTAACTTTATGAATGAAAGTTATTTTTTGTGAAATGTTCAGTATATTTATTTATTTTGCATATGGATTTTTTTTTTTAAGGGAACTTAAACATTAACAAAAAATCCTATGCAATATGTAGGGATTTCAGTCAGATAGATTCACTAATGATTTATTAAATCCATCAATTCTATCACTGTAGCCATAGATTCGACAGTTATTAATTATGTGATTTGTCCATGTCCATATCTATGTAGATGTGTGGCTCTTAAATTCCATTCATGAAGCAGATGAATGCAATGATCATGGGTTAGCCTGAATCTGATATCTAATCAAAAAAGGATATTATTATGTTAAAATTATTTTTTTGTGGTTTTTATGCCATAAGAATATAAGTTGACTATTGGCTGTAGATAGAAGTAGTTATGTTGGGTGATCAGGGTTTTATATTTGATAACTTATTTTTTAATGGTTGTCTAAAGATTACTGTGATATGTCACACATACTACACACACAAGTATTTTCATCCTGTGTAAATTTTAACACAAAAATAGGAAAGTGTTTTGTTTTTTGATTTTTGGTATAATTTTAAGATATTATTTTTTAAAGTTATCAATTGAAAAACTTTACTTAAATTCTAAGAAATGCATTAAATGCTTTTCATTTGCCTATGATGACACATTATTTATTAGAAAAAAATATTCTAACATCTCTATTGCTTCCATAGTTTTTCTTTATGATTAGTTAGTAAATCAGATTGTAGGATAGAATTGCAGTTTCTTTTCTTTTGGGTAACTTCTGGCTATATATTTGATTTATATTCAAGATAGTTAATGATTATAAAATATCAATGGCTTTTCTATATATATTATAGTTTATGAGTATATTAAAATGCCTCAGGATTTAGAATAGTTCAAATATGTCAGGATTTTTATTTCTAATGGTTAGTAAATTTTAAACTAATTTTAGATCTATCCAAGATCAAGTCTTAGATTTAAAACCTTGGAGTTTTGATATTCTTTAGCCTAAAGCATAATAATTATGGAAGTAAATAAATATATACTATATTCTTCATGAATGCTAAAGCCTAGGTGAAGAAGTTAATGATTTGATTGGATTGTCATGCCATTTGATTTGTTTTATAATCTTGCAAAAAGATGTTACCATTATTTAATAATATTAAATTTAAAAAAAGCAAACTTCATCTAGCTATTTTCAATATTTGGAAAGATTGTTGTAATATCTACAATTTTTGCATTAAATTTATTATAACTAAATATATATAGATGTTACTTGTTGTAAAAGGAAAACTAGTCATCTAAAGCGATTATCCCATGGAAATAAACTTCTATAAATTAATCTGTGAACCTACCTATTTTAAATGCTCAGAAGAAAATTGCAATGGAAACTCTCCTTAAAAAACTGCCTCAGAAAAAACCAAAAAAAACCCCTAAAACATTATATTGCCAGAAAACATTAATGATTAATGGTCATGATCCCACATTTACGAATACAAAATATATGTGTGAGCTCACAAAGATGTTAAAGTAAATAAACTGAACTTTCTATAGCTACCCTCAAAGATATTATAGGTTAGAAAGATTTTTTTCCCTCTCATGTGTAATTGCCATATCATTTTCTTAATTGTAAATATTAAATTGATAAAAAATCAAGTCAGATGACCTAATTTTAATAAAGCTCCTATTTACAAATGTTATATATATAGAGTAAGTTAAAAAACAAACTCTTATGAAGCTTCAAAAATACCCTCAACCTCAGACCGCGGTTTCTGCCTCTAGCGTCATCAGTGAGGTGCTAGGGAATAAAAATACTAGAACTAGTCCAGCATTTTATCAATGCCTAACTATTGAGAAGAAAATCTGAAACTTTCAGACATTTAAATGTCCAAAAATCCAGCTATCTAACTCAAATAGCCGTATGGGACTGAACTAAGTTCAGATACACCATATATTAATAGCTCTAGCAATATAAAATCGCCAAAGCATTAATAGCAAAAAACTAAAATTAAATTGATAAAAAATCAAATCAGATGACCTAATTTTAATAAAGCTCCTATTTACAAATGTTATATATAGAGTAAGTTAAAAAACAAACTCTTATGAAGCTTCAAAAATACCCTCAACCTCAGACCGCGGTTTCTGCCTCTAGCGTCATCAGTGAGGTGCTAGGGAATAAAAATACTAGAACTAGTCCAGCATTTTATCAATGCCTAACTATTGAGAAGAAATGCTGGACTAGTTCTAGTATTTTTATTCCCTAGCACCTCACTGATGACGCTAGAAGCAGAAACCGCGGTCTGAGGTTGAGGGTATTTTTGAAGCTTCATAAGAGTTTGTTTTTTAACTTACTCTATATATAACATTTGTAAATAGGAGCTTTATTAAAATTAGGTCATCTGACTTGATTTTTTATCAATTTAATTTTAGTTTTTTGCTATTAATGCTTTGGCGATTTTATATTGCTAGAGCTATTAATATATGGTGTATCTGAACTTAGTTCAGTCCCATACGGCTATTTGAGTTAGATAGCTGGATTTTTGGACATTTAAATGTCTGAAAGTTTCAGATTTTCTTCTCAATAGTTAGGCATTGATAAAATGCTGGACTAGTTCTAGTATTTTTATTCCCTAGCACCTCACTGATGACGCTAGAGGCAGAAACCGCGGTCTGAGGTTGAGGGTATTTTTGAAGCTTCATAAGAGTTTGTTTTTTAACTTACTCTATATATAACAATTGTAAATATGTAAAATAATTTTTTATAATCATTATCATTTTTTGATTAAAGTTATTGTTACTTTTAATATTTTTGTTTGTCATTTTTTATCTGAACCAAGGTGATTATTTTGTTAATGTAATAAATTATTAGGTGGAGGGGAGTGATGATCAGAAAATATAATTGAATGTGTATAGAAACTTGTTTTTATGCATGTTCAATTTGATTGTTACCCTTGACTAGAAGTAAGCCTCTGAAATATGATTATTGATAGTGTTGATTTATTAATGGCCTGCTATAATTTTAAATATTTCTATTTGGGGAAAGTGATTACCTAATTATACTTTATGAGATCTGTATATCTTGGTGTTTCTACACTAGATTATTTCTGACATGGTTTTTGTTATTGTAACACAAGAATCCCAATTGAATAATTAAAATTAAAGCTATGAAAATGTTTTCAGCTAGTTTTTTTCAATAAAATGGTTATAAAATCCTCATTATAAAAACATAATCTGGAGGGAAAATCGAAATTATTATTATAAATACAACAACAACAACAATATATTATTATTTATTTTTAAGTAAGAAAATAATGCTAATGTGAATACAATTTAGACAGTTCATAATATGGATAATTTAGATGGGAAGTTGAATATTGAACATCAAAGTGGAATAAATAGATAAATGATTATTAGTTAGGTTTAATTAATAAGAAATGACTAATGGAATATCAAGGTAGAAAATCTCTATAAGATATGTATCTGATGTAATATATAGTTGTTGAATTGAAAATGACTAAGAACATGTTTATATATTTATATATCTGATTGCATCTGAATAATTCTAAGTAGATTGTAAAAAAAAATATTTGAAAAAGATCTACTCTGAAATTGGAAGGTAAAATGGAAAGTTTGTTAAATTTTGTAGAAAATTTGTAATAAGTATTAATCAAAACATATTAGAAATTCTTGTGACTGGTCTACTCCAGACATGTCCAATAAAGTAAATGCTTTTCTTTGTTGTTTTTATTATTTTATTTAGCTTTGTACAATTTATGTAATAAATATTTTTGCCCATTATTTTATCATAGATCTCATAATAGGACAATACTTTGGTATTATTCCTGCTATGACATATTACTCCACTGATGTATTATTCTAAGTTTGTGATGTGTTTAAAATAGTGCCTCCAAGGAATGCAGACAAGCTTAATTGATAAAATTTGTCCACAGATAAAGTGTTATTTTAAAAATATTGCAAACTTAGAATAATACATTACTGGGAGTAATACATCATACCACATATAATATGAAAGTTCAAATCTAAAAAAAATAATGGAGACATAGATTCATTATGTAAAAAGGAAAAAAAGCCATTACAATACTAAATAAAACAAGTACTTGTGAGTTGTGCTTTTTTTAATCAAGCACTTTGTGTCATCACCCCCCCCCCCCAGCTTACTATGCCACTTTGTGTCATCATTCAGACCCAGCACATGTAATACCAAACTTTAAATCTAAAAATTATTTCCAATGATGGAAAGATACAATCATTATGGAAAAAGGAGAAATATGAAAAAGAACTCTGAAACGTTTTTTAAATAGCAAGCTGTAACAAAGTTTTAGCTGTAAGTTTAATGTTATATTTTAAAAAAACATATAAAGTTTTAGCTGTAAATATATTTTTAAATATAAAACCATAATACTTACAAATGATGTGAGAGATGTATTATGTTGTTTGGAGAGAAAAAGTCACCATAACATAAAGTTTTAGTTTTATCTAAAAATGGCAAACTATAAATTCAACGTTATATTTAAATTTTTTTTTTTTTAAAACAAAACTAAAATATATAATTTTTTTAAGCAAAAAACAAAACAAATATATAAACTTTTAGCTGTAAATGAATTTTTAAATATAAAACCATATTATTTATAAATGATGCGAGAGATGTACAGTACTATATTGTGGGATGAAAAAAAAGTCACTGGCAGACTGAACCGTTTAATATTTTCTATAATGGAAAGGAATAGTTTATTTGACATAGATTAGTCATGCCTGGATTATTGATTGCCATGACATTATAAATAGAAGCTTTGAATAAATATTACTGGATGCAAATGTTACCAGAGTAATATGTCATAATACAAAGTATCAGAGCACATAACCCAAACTTTTATTGCCTACTTTATTTTTATGAGTATACAACCTTGCATATATTTCATATTATTAATATTTATTATTATTTAGATATTCTATGTCTATCTAAGTGAATTATAGTTGTATTTTAATTAATAAATTCATACAGCCTTGCAGCATTGTATTAGAGGTTAAAATTTATTTTACCTTACTATTCTTTTATTAATCCAATTATATTTCATTAATTATTTATTATTAATTAATTAATTAACTGAATAAATTAAAACATAATTAAAATTTAAAAAAAATTAAAGAAACAACAATTTACTACATATAATAATTAAATTTAAAATGAAAGTAAAATTTTTGACTTTTTTTTAAATTTTTATCAAAAGCATTGAATGTAGATACCATTTAGATAACACAATATATAGAGGACATAATATAAAACTATTTCATAAAATTAGGAAAAGCAACAATGATGCTAACAAATATTATAAACATCATGCTGTGAAAAGAAATGGCATTTAACATAATTTTTAGATGGATTTTAAAGATGAATTGCTGAAAAATATAATAGAAGCATGCACTTACATATAATTTAAAAGCAGCACCATTATGGTGACTTTCCATCAAGCAAGCATTTATTTTTATGATGTACTTCTCTACCAGTAAGAAGAATTAATATACTTAATTATCTTATATATATATTAAAGCATTATTATTTCATGTTTGTGAATAAGCAAGCTCAGGATTCTTCCAGTAGCCAAGCTTTTAGAAAGTCTAGTTATAAAACCATCACATTATTAGTTGGTAAATGAATATCTGCCCTGTGAGGTTTGCATAGTAGTAAAGGAATGGATTGTAGTTAAAGTTTAAGAATCAGTGTTTAATTTGACTTTTTTAATGCCCAATCTTAAAATGTGATCGTAATTAACCGATAATTCAATTGTTATTAATGAATATCTCACTATTCTTAACTAGAGAATAAAAAGAAAATGTCATAAAAACCCTTCCAACCAACCATTGATTAGCTCTATATTCTTCAGTTTTATGGAGAAGTACTTGAAAGGTTTTAGTCTTATAATGAATTATTTAAAGCTATTTGTTTGTTTCTGGTTCAGTTTGTCACTTTTAGTGCTCAAAGCTTTTATGAGATCTCAAGCTATAAAATATTCGATTATTTTTATTTTGTTTTGAATACACATACACACCTATATTTACATATATTGGAGGAAAATTCCATTTGGTAATGTTTACATATTTTCTATTTTAATGTAAATGGGAGTGCTGGTATTTTCAACTGTTTTTTTTTTAACTTCCGAAATATCATTCCAAATATATATATTTAAACAAGTTTTTTTTTATTAATTGTTTTTAGAAATGTTTTTGTTTAATTATGTAATACTTTATAATTTTTTTTCTTTAAAAATGTTTTCACTGGCTAATTTATTCTTTAGCTTGAATTTTTTTTTTTTTAATTCATCAATATATAAAAAAGACATGTGTAAAGTAGGTTATTTTATTATATTTGATATATATGCAATATTATTTTTAACCTGTTATGAAATGTCAGAATAGTTTGGAAAGACATTATTGTTACTATTTATAACAACAACAGCAGCAACAACAAAAACAAGTTTGCATTTAATACAGGCATAATCTTTCAGATTTTATATTTTATTCACATAGTATCATATTTATGTATATTCAATTTATACATTTTAAATTTTAACTTGCACATACACATGCGGTCATATCTTTTGTACTGTCATTACATGCTGTATATATGTAACATTGTTATTAGCATGATTTCTAGAAAAGGTATATGTTTATCTTCTTTGCTCAACTGAAGAAATAGTAGTTAGCCTGTTGATATTTGGAAATACAGCTACGATACAAATTGTTAAAAATTGATGAATTTGAATACTTTAACATTGCAGTTCAGTATTATTTAACTAATTCTACCTAAATATGACAAAATCAGCGAAAAAATTCATTCAAAATATACTATTGTACACAAGCATGTGCAATTCGCGTTTTAAGCTTGGAAATACAGCTACCTAAGTCTTTTTTCTATAAAGTAAGCTCTAGAAGATAGTCTTTAATTCAAAACTATTTTGATTTTTTACACTATCCAGATAATCTTACCCTTAGTTAGGAAATACAGTAAAATTACTTCACCTAAACACTGAATTTATTTCAAAATCAAAAATGTTGCTTATCTATGAATTAATTGAATACACACTATTAATGTAATTGTATTTCAGGATACTTCTTTTTTCCTTTACCTATTGTGTATCTTCTTAAAATCTCTAGCATTGCACATTTGTTAGAATGCATACTAAATAAGTTATGTTTACTCTTTGTTTCAATTCTTTTAATAATTTGCAGTGAAGTTGGTTCATATCATATAACAATCCCATTTGAATTGACAATCTTAATATGCACAATGTTTACAAATTTTTTAATACACACTATTTCTACTTTTTCTTTCAATTTTCCTTACATCACCTACATTTATAGGTTTACCTTTAGTAGTTTTCGAGGATATGCAATTGAGGATTAAGCAGATTCTCAAATTTTAAGATTGGATGGCTTTTATCAACATGCAATTACTTTATGATATTAAGTAAACATTCTATTCAGGCATTAATGCACAGGGGAAGTCCCTGATTTAATTTTTATTTCAATAAATTTTTTTTTTTATCATTGTCTTCTAATATACTAATATTGAATTGTTTCTCTCAAAGTTAATATAAACCAAATGTTTGTACTTTTAGAATCCACATTCCTATAGTTGAAAACCATACAGTCTCAATATAGGGTGTAAAGAAAACTAACTGGAGTCATCATACTGGATATTTTGAAAGGATGCTATGATATATTAAAGAAACATGACTACAGCCCTGAGAGGATTAATTCCCAAGAATAATGAAAGCAAGTTATTTTAAGTTGAAACAATTCATATTTATATATGAAATATCAGGAAATTCTATCATTCATATATTTTTTTCATAATGCTAATGAAGGAAGGTAGTGAGAGATTATGGAAAAACAAAACCATCAAATTCTGATAGAGAACTGGTCATTTTTGTATCATCTAAAAGTCTTCATTGCTAATAATATTGATAGTCATATATGTCATATTTCTGAATTCAAGCTTTAAAAAATCTAGAAAAGACACAATAAGAACAAAACTGCAATCCCTCTTTTCACAATATTCTTCTAATTTTAATATAATTAGAGGGGATTTGAACACATATTTTCAAACTCTCTTCAGTCATCTATTCCATTTTATACAACCGACATACATGATTATATACATATATGTGTAGGAGATAATGATTCTGACCAACTGATGAGTGCTGGTTTAGCATGAAATACATATATTGGAGATCATTTATCTTTTTCTATATGGTCATGTGTATCGATTATATAAGATGAAGAAGATAATAGAAGAGGGCTTGAAAGTCTGTGTTTAAATCCCCTCTAATTACATCAAGCTTAATATATATATGTGCTCTGCGCACAGGTAATGAAGCTATTAATAAATTGTCAAAATTTTTACTGCCAAGCGCTTTTGGGACAGTCTACAGTCCCATATTCATGGCAAGTTATTCTGTTAATAACTGTAAAACTATGCAAATTTTATGCAAATTTATATGCAGATGTTACATGGACCATTTACGAGATAGGGAATAGCAGGCCTCTCTTCTGTTGATTGCCGATGGGTCAGCCGCAATGAAGTAAGCTTCCCTAACTTTACGTTTGGTGTCATTTGTTTCAGAGCAAACGACACTGGCTGTGGTAGGTAGAAAAGCATGTCCAGAGTTTCTCTCGTGTTCGACAAAAATCAAATTACCTTCATACTTTGTTTTGTTTTATTGTAAAGGTATCGGTGTTGAGCTACTCTGGTGGCAATGTTAGTTTTGGTCTCTCCATAATATGTTGCCATACAATTTCTTTGGGGGCAGGTAATTTTGTACACAACTTGAGGGGTGAGTTCAGGTTTGATCCTGTCTTTGGTATTATTTATCAGTCTATTGGTGTTGGGAGGTGAATGGAAAGCAACTTCAAAGTCACATGATAGTTGATTGATAAGGCTTTTAGCTGTAGAGTGAACGTATGGGATTAAGATTCTTGGTTTGTTTTCTTTCTTGTGGTTGTGGTTTATTTTATAGAAAAATTTGTTGACTTTTCTGTTGATGGATGAATAAGTGTGTCCAATTTTCCTTAAATCAGTTATATAATTGATGAGATTTTTTCTTTTATCTGCCTCATATTTGCACAAGTTATGGTTCCTTATATACATTATACTTGTATTAAATGTTATAATATAATAAAACCAAAAGTAATATGAATTTGTTCCTAATTATTTGAAATCAGGAAAAGTTCCATAATAAGATATTGCCAAAGTTTCTAAAAAAATTTAGAACTCGAAGACATAGTGTGGATGACAAAACCATTCATCAACTCATATATCTTTGCAGATTTAGTGTAGTTTTAGAATGTCAGACTTTTAAGATCCTTAGATTGATTTCCTTCTTTCTCAAAGATCTTGTGAACTCCTAAGCAATAGTCATTCAATTAATATATATGTATCCATTAATATTACTTACACTGAAATTATACCAAAAATTTGACATAAATGCATAATCATAGCAGTTTTGAAAACTAGCATATCTAGTAATAGTTCAAAACATTACCACCTAAAATTATTATTATATGTTCCTATAATCTTTACCAAATAATAATTCTAACAAAAATTATCAATTCACCTTTAGAATAAAATGAATTTAGGACAGAGAGAAGTTGCTGTGAACAACTTTTATTTTCAATAACTTACACAGAAAAGAGTTTCCAAAATAAGCAACACAAAAACTAATGATTTAATCTTAGTTTATGATTTACTTTATATTAGTAGACTTCTTCCCAAAGTTTAAAATTCTTAAATACCAAAAAAAAAAAAAAAAAAAAAGAAAAACACATTTAATTTAAAGATGAAGTGCTCTTCAATAAAAAATTCAAATAATTCTGAATGTTAATTGTAATATACAAAATTATCAGTTCTCTTACATATTATAATATATTCTTTCAAAAAGAGATGTTGGAAATTAATCTGTGATGATGATAATACTTATCTTTACAGCAGAAATTTATTCAGAATTAAATAGATGCTTAATAAAGATATGGAATGTTGAAAATCTTTTTCAAAAATATTATTCTTAAGTGTATTCAACTTTCAAGACACATTTCATAAACTGAATAAAACATCTATAACAATAGACTAGTAAGTAACCTTATACTATAAATCTTATTTTTCTCAGTTACTGGAGTTAAATTTAAAATAATTTTTAGAAACACTCTAAAAAAATGGCTGGTATCATTTTACAAGAAATATTGTGCCCTTGTTAAAAAAAGTATTGACATATCTGGATTAAATATTCCTATAAAAATATTATTGATAAACTTCAACTCATTAGCAATTTGCTTGCTAATCTTTCATGCATTTTCCTACCAGATACCAGAAAACAACATGATTTTTAAAAAATGACTAAAAAAAACTATTAAATACATCATTTATTTATAATTCAAGACCTAATTTCATCACCTAAAACATGTCTTAACTAGTTTAAGGGACTTGGGCATCATATTGAATTTTTAAAAACCTATCTTGAGACACAATTTTCACAATAACTTCAGTTTTCATAATGTTGGAGCAAAAAGCTTTACATTGATAGAAATTAGAAAAACTAAGGAAAACAATTACCATTAAAAAAGTAAGGAAAGAAAAGAAATTTCAACATTCAAAATAATTATTACTTCATTGTTTGTTCATAATTTCTAATTTATCATTATTTAAGTTTAAATTACATCTTCATTGATAATTTCTTTGTATTCCTCACAAAATTCTCATTCAAACCACATATAATACTTCTTACCTGAGATAATCCTTACCTTCAGAATCTACAAAAATAGTTGCATAAGAATTCTTCATTTTTATCTTGTATCCCAAAAGTTAACAAATCTCAAGGCGTCTATAAGAAAAAGATTCATTCTAATAAAAGATACAAAATAAATCATTTCCAGAAGGTGGATATGCATTTATTATCATAGAATTTGGCTTCTCGTCTATTCAAAACTAGAAAGGCTACTGTCTGTATCAATGATAAAATGTGTTTCATCTTTTCATTTTATATATTTCAGTGTATACCAGTGATGTTTATATTCTTTGTGCACACCAGTTATGCTACCTTGTTATATTTATTGTCCCACAGATATAATTTATTTGCATATAGCTGATTTGCTAAGGATAGATTTCAAAATAATGTGATGCAAGATGTGGCAAAACTACTGACTCCACTACATGAGTACCAAGGCATAGACAAGAATCAGGATTTGATTCTTGATCTGCATACAATTCCACGTGGTATACATAACCATTGTGGCTATCACCACATGCATCACTTGAAACCTCTTTATCAGTTTTAAGAGTTTACGTTTTTACATGATACTATGCCCAATAAATTGTGTGATTGCTTTATCAACTGCAACCATTCTGTACATCTGATAATCAGTTTTAAAATTTACATTCCACTGCCCTATAATACTTTAATTATATATATATAAATTATTATTTGTTATACAACACAGACATGCAAATGCAAACACAAACACACTAATAAATTATTAAATCTTTTGAGAATCATGTTTATAAAATAAAGTTGCCTCAAACTTGGATCAGAGCCCCAAAATTACATTATACTTAAATCACTACATTATATTGGAATGTAAATATAATTTATATACCATACATACTAATACAAACACATTAATAAATTATAATTTATAAAAATAAAACTATGTAAATAATAGAAAAATTTAAAATACTATACAAATTATAAAAAAAAAATATATTGAATATTTATGAGCCCCAAAATTACATTATACATAAACTACTACATTATATTGGAATACAAGTATAATTTATATACTACATACACTAATACTAATGAAAACCCATTAAAAACACATTAATAAATTATAATTTCTCAAATAATAATAAAAAATAAAATTGAATATTTACGATATTATGTTTTTATCGGGATGGACAGCCTTGAATCATCGAGACATTATTAATCCATTTTATGTCAGAGTCTTGCTGAAATGAAAATTGTGCCTTTGTCTTTTTTATGCAGTCTAGTAAACTGAGCAGAAAAAAAAAAAGAACCTACTAAGAAAAATATTAATAAAAGTCTAAATTTTGTCTGATTTTAATATACAATATGCCATTTTAAAAAGGAATTCAAACAGCAACAAATGCTGTGATTTCTGTTGACATCATACTTATAGTTTTCATGCAATTCTAAAAATAAAACAAAATTTCAATGAATTGGCTGCCACTAGCAGCTATCATGCTGCAAACACTCAAGCCGTTGTTAAGTCAAAATCCCTTTTCTGAATGTTCAATCAAAAAAATTCTTGGCAAAGTAATAAAAGAATTATGGCATCAGAAATGGATCTTTCTAAGGTTCAAAACAAATTTATTTTTCTAGTTTTAACAATAAAGCTTAATTAATTGAACCTTTTTAGATGTTATTATAGTTTCATTAAAAAATTCAAAACATCTGTGTTTATTTATTTCAGAATTTGAGTTTAAGAAATTCCAACTTATGTAGTCATGTATAAAGCATTCACCATGATGGACCATATTTTAATGATAATCATTTTATGCATATAATAGTGGAATCAAGGCTTAATAAAACTAATAATGAATCTATCTTTTTTTTGATGATGATGAATCTATTGTTTGGTCATAATCTTTATAGATTTCTGTATGAATAATTTAGATTTCTTAAAAAAAAATCAATATGTATTAAAAATGAATGAGAATTGTTCAAATGATGAGAATTTTTGTGCTGTTTTCTATTTATCAATAAATGTGAAAGTTAATCATTGAAAAATAATCAAAAAAATTTGATTTATTTAAATTGTGGCTCTGGTGAAGAGTTGATAATACCATAGACACCTTGATCAGATTAACTGACTTTTTACCGAACATGCAAAATGACTAAGTAGAATTTTTATATTTTGGCTATAATGTAATATGAGATGACTATTTATTGTTCATAGTATAAAAAAGATAAGAGGCCAATCAGCAATGAAACTCCATCATCATAATAATAAATGTGCCTTTGAGCTGGTGACAAACTAAATACATGGCAGACCATTCTGTAGAAATGCTTTTCATTGATGTTCATTTGGAAGCAGGTAATAATAATATATAAAACACTTATTAAAAATCTTAGATCTCAATATTGTATGTAAAGAAAATTAAGGTATAATATATATTTTTTAATATTTCATTTTTTTTTATATAATTATTTTTTGTATACCCCCCCCCTTCCTCTAATAAGATTTCAATTTAAATATTTTTGAAATTGGGCTCAGCATAATAACATATCAAAGGTTTTACAATTGATACATATATGTATATGATTATGTTGTTGACATTAGTTTCAACGTGTCCAATAAATATTACTTTTATTTTGAGGCTGTGGCATTGACATTGGCCTCTAATTATAAAACCATTATTATATAGATACATACTTATACCATAAATTATTCTTAGGGTAATAAAAGCAGTATGAATATATACAAATGTATGAACTCATACCATGATTAGTACTTAAGATATGTTCCAAATATTGAAGCCGTGAACGAAAAAAGCTTTAATATTGGAGCCGTAAGTGAAAAGAGCTTTAAAGAATATTTTTATACTATATAAAATTTGATAAATAAACTGACTACATAAGTCTCAGAATAGTTTTGCTTAATTGATTTAACAGAAACTTTTTATTTTGCTTAACTGATAATGGCTACAATGTGCTTTTATAATGTAAACATTACTTCAGTGTGTGATACTATTCCTAAGAAAAGTATTATATATAATTATGGTTTCAAATTTGACTTTTTTATTCTAAGCATTATTTACAATAAGTTATAATTGGAGGGGATTTGAACTCAGACTTTTGAGCTCCTTTCAGTCAACCATTCCATCATATACAACAGTTGCACATGAAATAATCTCCAATATATATATTTCATAATGAATCAGCACTCATCACTTTGTCCGGATCATCATCTCTCCCACACACATATAATCAGTGCTTGGTTTATTTTAAGATAAAGAAATCTTAATACTTTAATGGACAGATTCCAGTCTTCTCCACTGTCCAACTCTTCAGCCATCCATATCATTGAAAATCTGGTGATAGCATGTTCAAAGTCCTTGTTTGCCAATTTTATTGTCATCCTCATATTGACTGTAAATCATTCTGATGCCTCATATGTAGAGTCTTAAGACCATTTATATACCCAGAAGAGGGATGTTCTTAAGATTCTACACATGAGGATGGATATGACAACAAAATGGGCAAACAAGAGCTTTGAATATTCAATCACCAGATTTTCACTCATATGGAGAATGAAGAAGATTGAATCCTGTCCATTAAAGTTTGAAGTGTGGGAGAT